>JANZLP010000031.1:7411830-7423866 GCA_026930925.1 Chelictinia riocourii | reverse complement strand
CTTAATGTGCAGTGAATGGATAATAATTAAACTTTAAATTTCTAAATTGTCATTGGCAGCAGTGTTACAACTTGTGGCTTCCTGCTCGCTTGCTGCAATGGTGTCCTAACTACCAATTACCGTGGTTGTGCCATAGTGCTTGTCACGACCCGGTACGCGGTGTGTGGGGTGTGTGTGTTGCTTTTTGTCATCCTCAGCGATGAAGAACTGTTTGTTTGTGTCCAGGCCAGATGCACGAGGAGCAGCGTGGAAGTCCTGCTGTATCTGTCGAGTTTTATAGCACTGTTGAAGATACTGAAGTAGCTACTGCAGTGGTTTTCAATGGGCTTCTAATTAGAAAAGCATTGGACTAATAGGATGAGCTATAATTAGCAAGACCTGCCCTCTAGATAGCTAATCAGGGACCAGCATACAGTTGCATATCCATTCATTAAGTTTCTATATCTGTACTTTTGTAGAAATTTGTTTAACCTATTGGAACCTTTGCTTAAAATAGTAAAACAGAGGAGGTGGACTGGGCACAATCTCCCAGTTTTTGGGACAAGATGACCTCCGAGCTTGCTGGAGTTTGGCCGAGGGGGGGACAGTTTGATCCTCGGGTGGGTGCCAGAGGGGTGACCCTTGACAGCCCTTTTCCCCCCCCATCCAGAGAGGAGGACTAGAAGTCGGTGAGCTGTTGTCCTGCCTTCTGGACAAAAGAAAATAACTGCAACTTTTTGAGGAGGGAAATGACTCAGTTCTTGGTGGCTTAGCAGAAATAAGAGGCCGAGCTTCCAAGGAGTCGTCTTGGCAGCTCGTGTGCATCAATTACTGTGCTCCACCTACAGCCCAGCGCCTCTTGCCATCCGCCCCGAGAGCCGACACGAGGCTGTGTCGGCGCGCACAGCCCTGTGCAAGACCCGCTGCTAAAATTGTGGCCGTCAACTGGTTATTTGCTATGTGCTGTGTAAAAAGCAGGCTGCGATAAGAGGCATTTGACTCGGCATGTGCTGCTGGCGCAGGTACCTACCAATCCACTAGTATGGCAAAACTAGTTGATTTTTCTAACTGACCAGCGTGCTCTGGCTGTGGGTTTCTTCCCTCAGTGTTTCCATAGGGAGGGAGAAGGAAGGTTTGGATATCGCACACTGTATGTACAGGCTCATAGAAGGATTATTTTAAAGCATAAGCAAACGTCAGCTGTCAGAACTTTCTGGAGTAAGAAGCAGGTAGAACACATGAGCATGTTCTTTTAGAATTATATGCTGTCCTACAGGGACAAAAACTTCTCTAGGAAGTTGTTTCCCCCTTCATTCTCTGCTTATGTGCAACTTCGCGGAAGCTTCTGCAGCGAACGGTGGTGTGGTCTCAAGTGGGACCAGGAACAGGGGGACAACTGACTTTATCCATGTTATGGGGTGTGGGCGGTGGTGTACCCCAGCAAAACCTCCAACTGTATTTAGCCAGTGAATCCAGCTTGGCGGTAAAACTTGCTCTGATGTCCCTTAAGTGAAAATACCAAATTATCACTAAATTGCTGGACTGAGCCCATGTGTGAGCATGCATGTGACTGTTGTGTCACGTCCAAAGATGACTATAAAAAATTCTTTTTGAGTTATGATTAACACTGATGTATCAAAAAGCAATTCAACTGCCATTAAATAAATTGGACAAAGTACTTAACATTATAATTTTAAGAGCCATCCCTACAGAGAAGACATTATGAGAAAGAAAAAACTAAATCTGTAACAGTCACACCCTTTTATATCACAGATACCTATTTTTTAAATAACATATAATAATCTCCTTGATAGTATTACAGACCAGCAGGGTTTTCTCCCTGTCTGGGTAGTTGTTAAGAAAAGTGTATTAAAGTAAGTTACAGATGAAAAAATCAGTACTTCAAAAATAATGTGTCACAGTTATACAATTAGAGGAAAAATAATGAGGATATTATTCTTTCTGCTATTTAAATTTCTTAACCTTCCTGGTATTATGAATGGAGTTACACCACTACTGGACTAATTACTACATCAAGCGCCCATGTATCAGCAAACACCAAAAAAATACATTATAAAAATTGGATTTTTAAAGACCAGTTATGCAAGACTTGCCTTTTCCCGGCTTTCAGTTGGTTGGCTACATATTGAAGCAGACCAGCAAGTTCAATTGGGTATTTTCGGAAAACTGCACCACAAAAGCTAGCCAGACCTAAAGCAAGGAAAAACAGCTGTGACTCCACCTCACAAGATACTAATTGCTAAATAAACATTAATGAAGTACATGTGGAATGTTAGCAATTCCACACACACAAAAATATTTTCCTATTGATTAAATTTGCCAGCTTTGTTTAAAAAATTAGCTGGTAGATCCAAGTGAAATATTGGTCATAGGGGAAGTGAAGTATTTTAAACATTAACGTAATAAATAAAACAAGAATACTAACTCTGCAGCCAGCTCGAGATCGTAGTGTCATCATGCTTCATTCTCTCCTTTTCAGGGTTTGCCAGAGCTTCAATGATACAGTCTTTAGTGGAGTTAAAGAGAATATTTTTCCACAATTTGTAAAAACACAAGCTACACAGACTTGTTTTTCCAGCTCCACAATTTCTAATGTATGAACATAATATGCAAGTGTAGCAATCATAAGGGATCCACTAACATAGTTATGGTATAAAAAAATAAAATCATGAAAAATGGTAACTTAAAAAGCAGTATTTACCCCACTATTTACAGGATCATCATGACTTCAAGAATAGAGTGAAAGCAGTAAAAAACCCTTCAAAATAAAGTACAGTTTTCCTAGTGTGAAAGAACAAATAGAGAGGGTTCTATAACCCACTAAGAGTGTAAAGGTATTTGCAGACTTCACTGAAGTTTCCAGTAAAAAGCAGAAAGAATAAAAAACAATAGAAAGTAAACTTTACTCACAGACAACAGGTTTAATCTGGCTACAATTGCAACTTTATCAGTAACTAGATGTATTGACTTATATAAAAGGATACATGCCAAGACATCGTAGTTCAGTGAAGTGAGGTATTTCAGTGAATCAACAACCGGAGTTATTAAGTTATCATATTTTTGTATTTGTGATAAAATCTGAAAGTTACAAAAGACATTAAGCTGAACAGGAACAGTATTCCTTATCTTTCACATAATAAATCAAAACTGTTTAACAATGCTCATCTTCAGAACCTACACAAAACATCCTCTGAAATTAATTTTTCAGGAGGTCCTAAACCACTTTCAGAGTAATAGGTAATCTCATTAATTTATCTAGTAGCTTAGAGATATCAGTGAAACATGTCTCTAACATGTAAAAACAGTTCTGTATAATTATTTTTCTTCTCAATTATCAGAAAATAAAATCATGGAAACATTTCACACTTTTTTTTTCCCCTAAGATTTCTTAAGAATCCTAAACCTTAGCAATAAGAGTTTCTGTTGCTACTTATAATAATAAAAGACTATAAAAAAAAATGAACCTAGGTCATGAAAGAATACAAAATAAACTGTATTAATAAAATTTTAGAGTGTTCTTTTTGGTACATGACCCGCACACATGTGTGTGTGTATTGCAGTATTAATTTCATCAAGTAAAGCTTAAAACCTGGTAGATCAATAATCACAAGTCATAGTTGTGAATAAGGTGGAGGTCCATCAGCATACTTTACACCTCTCAAGCATTCTGTAGCACCAAGTAATCTTTAAAATCCTCTCCAACTTCATAGGTGTATTTCAGACTTCAAAGCTTTATGTTTTCTTCTAAATCACCCTGATGTATCTTCATCACTCACACACACAACTGCCCAGACCAACCTAACTTGAATTTGCATTCTGCATAACCTGATCAGCACATCCCTATACCTCCAAGACCCACCTCAGCCATCTCAAATTAAATACTTCACTCCTACAAATAAGGGGATGTCATTTTCTGTGCAGTTGTGGTTGTTCAAGAGCTATTATCATACTTAATATCTCAGACCTGTGCACTACGAACAAATTACCATCTATTAAAATTTGCAGCAAAAGTAAAAAATAATGAAATTACAACTCCCCTCTCCCTAGGACAGCAGGTCCTTTCCTATACTTTAGTATCTATTGTTAGGATGAAATAGTATTCAAATACATGTAGATACATACATAATCAAATAAAATTGTAGGATTGCTGTGGCTGAGTTTCCCAATTTGCCTTCCAGAGGGTTTCACATTTTCCTTAGTTAAACGCCTGTAAAAGAGAACATATTTTATTGCAATAGACAAGCTAAAAGATTACTAAAACAACAGGTTAGTTCCAGTGAAGAAACACCTTTATTAGTCACAGAAATTAAATTCTTACTAGCAGATGCATTTTTAAGAAATCAGCTCATAAGAAATATTACTCCTCCGGGAATCTGAAATTTGCAATCCTGCAACATACAGAGCGTACAAACAAACTAGTTGTCCCTGTATTACTATGGACTGTATTCTAGTTTCAACTTTGAGCACTTTATGTTTGGAAGCAGTCAGTAAGACCTGTACCACATATAAATATAGCATGTGATGCTGTTAATCTCTCCTGCAAATTTAATTTAGCCACAGATCAGTCATTTTACATTTGTTGCATTCCGTTCACTGAAAAACAGTATTATTTTCATAGTTTTACACTTCCGCAGGATTCCCTACTGAAGATATGAACTTAACATGAAACCTGAAGTCAAAACACAAAGTAAATTGTACACAATTGTACGCAATCTCAACAACTGACAGCACTGTGGCTCATGTGTACAATTGAAATCTACTGTACAGCAGAAAGGATGTAAAGTTTTACAGTCTGTGCCAGCTATGCAGCAAGGCAGAAAAGCATCAAAATCATTGTTTCTATCTTTCACAGCTGCAAGCCCAAAGTCTTTTACCCAGTAACAATTATTCTGTCTTGCCTATTTAGAAAGGTTCTAATTATCCATATTATAAAACCACAGCATTTGCTTTTGGCAGCAACGAATGGAGAACCCAAATCCCTGACAGTGATGTCAGAGGCATTAAATTTGAGGTAAATCTGAAATTTGTGAGCCCACTTGAAGATTAGAATTAATCTCAGAATTAATCTTAGAATTAATCATCCCATTCAATTCAATTTACTGCCGTACTTCCAAACTTCCAGAAACAAACTGTGACAAGATTTTTGAGACTCTTTGGATTAAATAGGCTCCATACGTAGAGGAAATATGTTGCACGCTGACACTTCCATAAGCAAAGCAATTCATCAAACAACAGCATACCCATGGAAAAGGTTTTAAATAATTTAATGGGACATTTTTCACAGATGAAATATCCTTGTTGGTGACAAATTTGTCTGTATCCTTACTTATTTGTCAGTTTTTAATCACAGTACGTTATATACTTCATGAACAAGGATTATCAGTACAATTACTGAGTCATTACAAAGGGAATGTATTTGTCAAGTTCTTTTCTCCAGTTAGTGACATGCAATACATTGTACCACAGTAGATTATTAGACAACTTACTTCATGATATATTTGGCTCGGTCTATGGTTTGAGCTTTAACTTTCACTAGAAGTGGGTGACTATTGTATGTTTCATTCTTCCACTGTCCATAAAGACGGTACCTTGAGAGATTATAAATGAAAACTATTTTTAGTACTGACAATTCAAGAGCCCAGTTCCAAAGAATGGAAACAAATTAGTCTACTCACCGGTACTGGTATGGAAAAGTTTTGAACATTCCCCATAATTCTTCAGACATGCATGCATTGCAGTCCATCAGAGAAAGAGATGGCAGTAAGACTTGATCAGTAATACTCAACAAACAGCTAAACAGTATCTCCTGAGATAAAGACAAAAAACGAGGTAACTATCAAGTACATCAGAAGCAATGCTATGCATACTATGCAGATATGCATGAACTGCACACCTTAGTAGACTGATAAAAACAAGCTCGCCACAAGATTAAGACTTCCTAACCAAAACCAACCAACCAAAAAAATTTAAGAAGGACTTTAAAATATCTCCCATCATAAATGCTTTTATTAGATAATTTACAGACCATATACACTGTCAAAATTTTATTTGCCTATATAAGGTTTTTGAGCAAAGCTGCTGAAGTTTTCAGCAAGTTGCACTCATATTTTCAACTCAAATAAATAATTTAAAAATGAATATACTGTGGACTTCCACGAAGTGCAAAAGGAGAAAATACATTTTGGCACCTACTTTCAAACTATTAAGGTATTCCTTGCCACTTCCATTATCAAAATTCCAGATTAAAACCCAAAGCCATTATACATGTTCCCAAGGCACAGTACCATGTTCCATGTTTTCAGTATCCAATCCTCCCCCTTTCTTAAACATTTCTCTTTCCCATTGAGCTATATTAGAATAACCATAGCAGAAAAAACAACCTCCCCAAAACACAACCTCCCCCCACCCCCAAGTAAGAAACGGGAGTATTAAGTAAAAATGAAAGTAAAAATGAAAACTGCAAACTTTACAATGAATTTTTTTAATCCACAAGCAGGTTTTCAGTATGATCAGTCTTGATAATTCAATAAATTAGAAAATATGATTGCTTTAATAACTGTTCTTGGAGAAAGGCCATTGATGTGTTTTCATTACTCGGAAGAAGAAGAAAGCCAGAAAGAAAACAAGTGGCAGGACAGCCATTAGAGAATAACCATGAATAATGATGGCTTCTGCAATAGCAAATAGCTCTATTATATCCTTTCAGAAAGCAGTCTTCCAAAAAATTCACATCTACTTTGTTATGGCATGACAATCATAGTACTTTTTTGATTCTGAGTTTATTATACATTAATGTTAAATGTTAATGGAGGTGGGAGGTTACTAGATAAAAAATATATTTCAAATCATGGTAAAAGAACTTACTCTTTTTGGAATTACCACTGTTTGAAATTAAATTTATCACATAATGCTGTAAATGAAGATCTGCATTCCTGGCCACTGTTTGCTTCTAATTCCTTTTTAATTTTTTTAAGTGTTTACAGACATACTTAAATTTAATTGAAGAAAAGCTTTTTTTTTTTTTTTCTTTCTAGTTGTTAAATACAGATTTGAGTTACTGACTATTTAAAACCTGTTAATAGTTAAGTGGTTAGAAGTGTTCTGTGAAGAACATCTTTCTTTGATACATAGTAGAATTAATTAAGTTATTGGAGTTCTAAGAGTAGATCTTACAGAATATTGACCGATTTTGAATTTAAAACTTCCAGTGGCAGAGATCTCACCAGAAGACTTGATAAACCGTTCCTTTTGTTAGTTGTTTTTTCCATTAAAAATATGCCATTTCTAATGCGATTGTCTATACTCAGTGGATTACATTAAATGGAAGGAACCAACAGAATTTCTTTTCTTTGTGCAGTTACTTGCTAACAAAAGGACTGTGCCAGAACCAAGTTCCACTTTCTTTTGAACCATATGAAAAAATCCACTAAAACTGACTGTAGCAATAGATTATTGCTCTAGATCAGTTACTCTGAGGAGGCTATTCCTGTTTGAAATAAACCATTTTGGAAACTGAAAAGAAAAAAATATAAATCAGATCATTTATATAAGGTCAGCTCTACCACATAACTGTATGTGTCAAACCACCCACTGCTTTATGGCAACTTGATTCAGATGATCCAAAGCAGTTTGGTTCACGATTTAAAAACTGTTGAGAGGTTATGTACCCCATAAGCATACTCAGCTCCAGCACTGGGTAGGAAGTCAAAGCTCTGCTCCTGATTCAAAGACTCAGTATCACTCCTCTCCGGCAGCTATATTGCCCCACTGAGCAGGTGGCATGGGCAGCACTTCTCAAAACCAAAGAAGTCCTAATTTTTCTACACAGCAACATTTTCATGGTAAGCTAGGTTTTGCCTAACCCCTGATGCATTGCCTAGTACACATTCCAGTTATTTGGCCTGCCCACTATTTTCAGTGCTACATCTTATTCGCACCCTCCACCTCCCTAAAATCAAAGCTAACTTTAAATTAAATGCTTTCCTAGAAAAGAGAGGCTGTGATAGCAGACTTACTAAAACAGGAGGAAGGTGGCTGTAATGGTTGCATATTTAAATTCAGAAATACCACACAACAGCACAGACATACTAAAACCATATACTAAAAAATTGGCTATATTCCTTTCGAGGAAAGTTCCTGCTGAAGAAGTCGCTGTGACACACTCCACTAAACAGTTGCATCAGTACTGTACTGTTTAGTATGCAGTCTTGATGTCTGTCACCAATACATATCAACTTATATATCTAATGTAAACACTTCACCATTTTTTTTTGTACAGGCAAAATTATTCTGTTTCTGCAAAAAACAATAGGTGACACTCATTCATTTCCCTGAGATTTTTATACCAATATCTGAAGACCTAGTTTTGCCTGTAGTCACTAGTGACCACATAACATAAATAAGTAAACAGTTGTTTGGCAATGAAAATGTAAGCCTTTGTTTTGAATGAAGAACAGAAGCTGCACAAATTGGCAGTATAAATTTCTACATCCACTCCTATTAACAGACTTAAAGCACACTGTTAGGTTTGTCTGAAAGATTAGGGTAAGTCAAAATCAGTCAAAATACTATGAAATTCCACCTTAATATATGACTTTCTTCTAAATATAGATGGAAGCTCACACTGTCTTCACTTAACTAACTGAAAAAGGCTGGGAAGAGCTTTGCTTTACACTTGGGTAGGGTAAAATACAGGAAAGAGAGGATCAAATTCTAAAGTATTTAATTAAACTTTCTGATGCTCCAGCACAGTATCACAGAAAATACCTTCTGACCCAGAAGCATCATTTTACTACCCTCCCATTGTTATTATTATTATTGTAATTATTAATAATTAGTAATTTATAATAATAACTAACAATACGATTAAAAAAACCACCTTAAATAATGCTCTGAGTTTTCAAGGTAAAAATGTCAAAGGTACTACATCAAGTTTTGACTCTAGATTTAATGGGAGTTTATTGGTATGAACAGCTGAAAACCCAACTCTTAGTTTAAAAAGCATACCTTTACAATTTAGTCAGCTGTCTGGCAGTTAAGACTCAGTGAACCAATGTGAACACTATAACAACAGGCCTTTTGGTGGTTCAACAAAAACTGTTTTAAGAGGTAGTCCCCTTACTGTGAGGAGTCCAAGGACTGGGGATTACCTTAAACTTCTGATATGACAAAATATTAGAAAAGAATGAACACATAATTAAAAGTAAGGGTAAGCAGGAAGAACTGTGTGGGTACAAAATGAGCAAAGATGAAACTTGTACTAATTGTACCCTGGGGATAAAACACTATAGGAAATTTTGCAATGAACTGTGGCTGCAGATGAAAGCAAACAGCTTAGGATCTTTGGCTACAGCTGAAGAAATTCTTCCTTCTGTCCCTTTCTTCATCCATACATGAAAGAAGTTTTGACATAGCAAAGTATCAGATTATTAAAAGCAGCTAAGTGTAAGCAATACACACAGGCCATGAAAGCATCAGCAGAAACTAGTATCTTCTACGCCTCAGGAAGCGGCAGAAATTTCCAGTGGCATAAAGCTGCAATTACTTGTATATAGACAACACAGTGCTGCTGTTCTTCACTGTTAACCTTTTCCCCCTGTTCCGTTTCCTTCTTTAGGTTCATTATATTGCAATGTTGTTTTGAGTTAAGAGTATCACATACTCTGGCAATCAGGTGAGAGCAGTGACCCTGTGAGGGCTAATCCAAGCCGTCCCTGAAGAAGCATAATGTTCTAGTACCAACCTAAGTGAAGATACTTCCTTTTTGTGTGCTGTACCATTCTGAGGTAATATTTTAAAAAATTTGCACTGTATTTTAGGGATGTTCCCCTTTTATCCCTATTTTGGTCATTCCGGTGAAAGAAAATATTTGGTTGTTAATTTAATATAGCACATTGCTTGCATGCCTTGTCTGCCTCCTGAGGCAGACCAAGCCAAATTTCACTCTGAACCGTGTCCCGTCACGTGCACTTAGGTTGGCTTGAAGTACAGGGAGTGGATGATTTGGGGCCTAATATTCAGTCTCTAGAAGGGTGGTGGGATTTTTTTCTCTACTTAGCTCCTGGTTCCCCTGTCTGTTTTGTCAGAGCAGGACAGTTGTCACCTGTACTGAAATTCCTACACTGGAGAACTTTCTCCAAACATAACTTTACATTTGTAATTAGCACCTTTTCCAGTGTCTTGCTAATCAAAACACAAGTATAGAGAGATTGAATGAAAGAGTTTATTCAAGTCAATGATATCTCTTATAGATCAGTATTTAGCAATGAGACAATTACTTCTATAGATTCTTTGTCTTCTTTCCTCAATAAGAATGAGGACACGGGCAGTATGATTTCTTCAGGCATCATGCAAGGCACCATGGAGCAAAACTTGCAAAGCTGCTATTGCAAACAGTGAAAGCTTAAACTGTAGGAACCCAGCAGTGTCACAGAGAAGTGATATGAACAAGAGGTACACTGCCATGACATCTGTGTAGAAAGTGCCCTTCATCAGAATATGTGCCGTTTCTTTATGGCACTGGGGCAGAGTAGTGAACATAAACCAAAAAGCAGCATTTTCCCTAGACCTATGGCAGCAGAAGGCAAAAGATAAAGCTAAACTTGAATCTAGCCTAGTGCAAGTGATGGTTTCTTCTATTTGGCTACCAGTCATTCCTCCCTCTCTGACACTTTCTTTTACAACCCATCAGCATCCCCATAGAAACAGCCCACTCATCTACCAAAGTCCTCCAATCTAATCTCCACCACTAAATTTTTCCTTCTGCTGTTCTGGTTCTGAATCCTAGGTCTGAGCCTCCCAGGCCTTCTGACTGGACAGCCACAGTGTGATTTTTCATGTAGACCTGTAAAGCAAAGAAACTATACATTATTTTTCTGCCCTATGAAGGTATGCAACTTTTTTTCTTTTAAAGGAAAACTACTTTTCCTGCAAGTTTCTGCATCATGTCAAGGAGTAAACTGCATCCTTTATCTCAGGTCTTTTGGTTTTTTCCGCCCCCTACACAAAATGCTTTTCTCTGCAACTACTAATTCCTGTTTTTAACATATTCATAATCAGTGCTTTATATTAATTAGGTTTTAATATGCCTGAGGAGTTTGAGAATGTGTGAGAAATGAAAACTTGAGACAACAGAACAACACTAGTTTTAATATGACTTTTGTTTCTATTTCAGATTATGACAGCATTGGAAGGTGTTAATTTGCTTGATATTCTTCAGCCAGGATGTTTTTTCAGGTACCTAGAAGACATGCTTTAAGACTGGGACCTCTGTTATGTCCTGACAAAGAAACAGATTGAAGTCATGCAGAGAATGACTGCCTACAGCAGTGTGTCTGAGAAGGTGGGGTTCCTAGAAATATGAAAAGATCATCTACTTTTTTAATTCTCCTGTATCATTTCCCAAACTTTAAATATGGTTCAGATAAATATAAGCAGAATGGTGACCTAGATGCAGAGTATTCCAACTAAAGATTATTTCTTTCCAAATGTGTGCAGTACAAAACTTACCAACAGACCCTGCAACTACATGGTTATACTTCTAAGTTAACAGACAGTTGTAAACTGTATGTGTGCATACAATCATACAGCTTACAACTGTCTGTATATGTCTGTCTGTATATGTCTGTATATGATATATGTATCACGTCATCTACATGATATATGTATCAGGCTGGCTTTCACATGTGTGTTTCTCTGTTGTAAAAAGAGTAATATAAAATATCTGACAGAAATGAGCAGGGGAGATTTGTTTTTCCTTCTGTTTGAAATCTGTCCTGCACCCACAGGAATGCCAAGGTACAGAAAAGGAGTGCATCGTAGATACGGTAGTTGCCATGCCAAATAATGAATAGAAAGGTATGTGAAGGGCAGAGGATGTTAAGGGGAGCAGACAGCTTAGGACTGGATCATGATTTGAGAGATTAATGGTGATCTCCCATGGCCAGTAAGAGACAGATGCAACAGCAGCTGAAACCTATCTTCTGATGGCAGAGGGATGGGTTAAAAACCAAAGCTGAAAAGGCGAAAATGGTAGTT
>JANZLP010000031.1:6774405-6785374 GCA_026930925.1 Chelictinia riocourii | reverse complement strand
GGAGGGCTGTTAACCCCATCGGTGCCTGGTGCGGGTGGGTGCAGACACCCTGCTCCCCCCGGGGGGTGCAGCATATGTTTCATCATATCCTTTTGGATATTTTCTTTCTCAAGAGTGTGTGCTACTGACATTCTTGTATGTGGCTTTAAGTATGAAATTGTTAATTGTCATAAACACCTTAAAATTATGCTTGTTCATAAACTGGACTAAAGTCATGGAAGATCTATGTGGTCATTAAGGATTTCACTGGTTTATTTACAAAAGTAAAGACTGCAACCATATTCTTGTGAGTTTGCATGCTGGGAAGCAATATGACTATCATTTTGATTACAGTGGCTGTGGTGTGAGACTTAAATGCTATAGATCAGTGAGTGAACTGACAGTTGAGCAGTCTGCTTTATGCTAGCTGAGACTCTTGCTTACAGTCTTTATGCTGTGTTTTAAACTCATGTACAATATTTCTTAATATAGCTGTCTCCATTTTCTCAAGAAATGGCTACAAAGGAGAAATGGACTAAATGGTTGCTATGATTCATAAATGAGACTGTATTGTACACACTATAGGACAAGGGAGGGAGAAGATAACATGTCCAGTGCTTTTTGGAGCTTCCTCGTATGACAGAAGATTACCTGTTAACATGTTGGGAGGAGAATTCTGTGTATGTATCTCTTCTCTTTCTCCCTTTCCCCTATGCCCTTGTTTCTGCAGGAAGAGAGCCTGAGTGCATTGCCTGGAAGTGAGATCTGGTATACTCTGGTATAGACTGCCAGGTCTTCAGTCTAAATGAGCCTTTTGGAGGGAATCTGCTCCACAGTTTTGTGGATTTAGTTCAAACAAGTCATTGATAAAACAACTTTTTAGAAACTGTTGAAAACTGAATAGTCACTACTCAGATGACCAAGTTTGTTACCAGCCGTAGCTTGGATGGTTGCTAATACAAGCCATTCTGGGAGACTGGGATTTTTTTGGTGAAAGTGCTGAAAGGAAGAAGCCATGATGTAAACTGGATACTAAATTTATTTATGTGTCTGCTATTACTGCTCTTTTTCCATTGACACCAATGAATCCTTTGTTTCTTATCCTTGAGGTAAATGCTTTGACAGAGTGGTTGATGCAAGAGCAAGAAAACTTGCTAGCAGCCTGCAAAATCAAAATAACTTTCTTGAAATATCTGCTTTTGTTTTGGAAAATGGCTAACTATTTTTAAAGCGTATATCCATTTTTTTCTCATTGGCATTTGGGTAAAATATAAAACCAGAAATCCTACAAATGAATAAAATTTCTTCGAGGAATAATTTAAACTAAAGTAATATGTACATAAAGTAGCTGATAGTCCACATTATAGCAATTCTGGAAATTCATACATCTAGACTGTATCAGAAATGTGGTTAGATGTCCTCAGCTTAAATAACAAAAAAAGAATATGAAGATGGTCCATGTTTTTTAACAACTGTAGTTAAGTATTATTGTTACTGACTGTGCTAAAATACTAATATTTGAGAGCTGTTTAGACTACAACATCTAAATGGTAGCCATAATTTACATGGTATAGCACTTACTTATTTTTGCAGCTATTGCTAACTTGTGTTTGAAATTTGAAGTTCTGTAGTTGTGCTTAGATACAGTAATTACATTTTCTATTTAATAATTGTATGTCTTTCACTCTATTAAAATTACAGGCAGAAAGGTTCATCTCAAGAAGAGGGAATAGAGACAGTCCGTATAGTAGTTAATGTATGGAATCTGTTTGATAACAGTACTTCTTTAGAGAAACAGCTGTTTGCCTGATTAATTTATATTACAAGACTTCTTTAATATTTTTCTCACATTGCTTTAGAGTGAAGATAAAAATTGTAATATGGTATTATAAATTATACGCGTATGAAGCACTAATGTTTAAGTGAGTTTCCTGGAATTACGATATACTGTTGGATAGTAATAGTCTAAAAGGGAGGTGTGCGCTCTCATTCTCTTTTGAAGTCTCCTGAGCGGTCTTTAAAAGTTAATTGGTGGGGAGTCAGGCGGTGAGCAGGAGGAAGCTGGCCAACAGGTCATTTATACTGCTTTGTGCTGGTGTTTCATATACAGGAACGAACAGAAACTGCTCCATCGCAGACGCTATGTGTGCTATGAAGTAATGACAGATACTAGCAAGTGATTAGAGAGGTTTGCCTCCCTTCCCCTCCCCAGCTCTTCCTTCCATGTGAGCATTGCCGATAAGGAGAGTGATGCCAGCCCTCAGGATACCGGGGCATCCTGCTGATACTGCCCGTGTTTGGTGTCTGGACACCGTGGTGGCAAGGTGCACATAGCATTAGCACTCTGGGGCTGAAAATGATAATGTGTCTGATGCTGGTGATACAATGACAGAATGATAATTTTGCTTTATGCCTGTTTTAGCTACAGTCTCTCTGTTTGCTATCATGGAGGAAAATACCAATTACCCCCTGTAGGGAGGATAGATTACTTGATGCTACATCAGTCACTCTACCACTGGTAGCAGGATAACACAAACTCATTTCCTGGAGGTCTCCAAACAGCTGTCAGAGAATAATAACTTTCAGTTGCTACTAGCCTACACCTACTCCGAAGCGGTGACCTAGAGGCAAAAAGACTGAGTCACATTACAAATCCCTTCAGCTTTCAGATGTGGTTCCATTTGTTCTCTGACACCAAAAGATTTAATTAATTAGGATTATCATTTTTCATGGCACCTCTCATTTGTCCAAAAAATTGGTCTGGAGACCAATTTCCAAGAACTCCTTCTCTTTAAGAATTTTCCTGTGATATGTATTAGCACTCTCCCTATCAATAATTTTTCTTCTGTTTTAAAGCTTCAGGAATAAAATCTAACCACTCACTACAAAAGTAAGATATCCTTAATTGAAAACT
Organism: Chelictinia riocourii; assembly: GCA_026930925.1. NCBI lineage: Eukaryota > Metazoa > Chordata > Aves > Accipitriformes > Accipitridae > Chelictinia > Chelictinia riocourii. The sequence continues at coordinate 6,782,481 of JANZLP010000031.1, read as the reverse complement.
GGTATTTTTACATGGAAGAGAAGGCATATAGTTAAAAATACTCAGTAATACATTGTCAAAGAGCAAGATTTCAAAGCTAAAATGAAACAGTTGTAATGCCATGTCAGAATTTCTAGGTTCCCCTCAGATTCTCACATCCCATTTTTGTTACTTTTTATTTTGCAGTTGAACTGAAACATCCATTCCTTGCTTTTGAGTTTTATTTTCATTTCTGTCCATCCTCAGTGTCTGGGGACAGACTTGCCTCTCATTTATGCTGTTGTATGGGGAAGTCTGACCAAAACTGCTGAGATAAAGCCAAAAAATGGAAGAATCAGGTGCCCCAGCTGTATGAAATTATTTCAGGTGTTATTTCCCTAGCAGACAGACTCTGGTCATGGTCATGCTATACTTGCACCATGAAAGCTGATCAGAATCTGCCTTTGATAGGTTTAGCATACATGGTACATATCCACAGCAATAGCTCTTGGTGACAACGACACCTACCTCTTGCAGGCACAAGAGAGGGCCACTGAAAGATGGAAAATGAGAAATTTTGCATAAAAATAATGAAGCACTTCACAAAAAAAGCAGGGTTTACTATGTAAAAAGTGAACATAATACAGTGTGTTTTGACTATGCAAATCTAGATGAAAAAAGGATCGGATTTTTCCATCACATTGACAGCTAATGTTACAACCAGGCTAAGGCTTACGAAAGGATGCTCCTGCTTTGGTGGGTGCAGCTGGCAATTGGCTCTGGTATGGATGTATTGACATCAAAGGAGCGCAAAAGCTGACTCAGGAAGCCCTTTGGTTTTATCAAAGGCATTACTTGATCTAGCTATCCTATCCCCAGTGATTTTAATAATCACCAAATAGCAAGTGAAAAGCTTAATCCTTCCATCAGCACAAATCCACTAGAGGGAAATCAATTTAGGGAAATCTCTACAGAGGCAAATGAGCCATCCTCTTCCTGCATGGCATGTGAAAAGAGCTGGAGGCACTGACAAAAAAATACCTTCATGCTTCAGGAAGGATAAGAAGGAAGGTCAGAGCAGCCAAATTATAACCAGCAACCATAGTCCCCACAGAAGAAACACTAACAGCATCCAAGCAGCAACCAAATAATTCACATTTACAAGCAGTGAAGTCAGCAGAAGAGGACCTGAGCACCTCCAAGACATTTGGTAGGATTCAGTTCTCTTACTTGGGATATTCTTTTAATGCAGTATTTTTAACTGATATGGTGCTTATGCTTGCAGAATGTTTTGATGCATTTACATTGCATTTGTGATTTAATCTACAGCTCTACACTTATCCCTTAGGTGTGCGGTAATCCCCACTATTAAAAACGCAAAGCAAAACAAAAAAGCTGAACACACATTATTTAAGCAATCTATTTCAAACAGATGTCAGAGACATATTTTATTATTTCTAAATCGGACCATTGATCAGCATGATGATGAGCAAAGAAAAAGATCTGCTAACCTATAATGTGTGACTCTCATTCACACTGCATTTCCAATCAATAAGGTAAAAACATTGCTAAAATATGAAGAGTCATGGTTTTTATATACTGCTGCTTCTCATGTTCTGCTGTGAAGTTCACTGTCATCACATCATCTTAGAATTGTTTGTACTTCATATACTATCACTTCACCACTGTAACATATTAATGTCACATTCGTTATGCAGAAATGGTTCAAAAATTTTAAGGTCTAATAAAGGTGCTAGACATCTCTGGCTCACAGCTTTTGTTTGTTTGTTTTTTTAAGAATAGGTCCACACTAGAAAGATATAATGTCCTTTACTTATCTACAAACAAAAGCACATGTGGAGGAGGAGCGGTAATACATAATCTTCTTGTAACATTCCTGTATTTGACCCTAAGTAATTTCTTCTAAACATGAGAATTTAATTTGTCTCCATCTGATAATAATAGAGACAGTACATTTAGCATCCAACAAGATGATGTTTACTAAAATGTCAATGTTTATTCAGTAAGAATGGGACTAGAATGACTAACACTTCAAGGGCCCTACTGGTATTGGCTTGATGATTTATGGCACAGTAGTAATAAGTAATGATAGAACACAATACAATCACGTCTGTAAAAAGTTCTGGATGCTGAAAACTTAAGATAAATTTTTAAATCAGCAACATAGACATCTACGTTCTAGTATTCATCTTCTAAGAATTATGATATAAAACCACTTTTTCTTTAGTTTCTTGGACCTTGATCATTTTTATTAATTTGAGCATATGGTCTAATTTTATATATATGTGCATGCTGTTACATTAAAGTCAACTACCAGTATCACTCAATTTCCATACATCCAGCATTTCTAGATACAGTTATAAGTCTGACAGCATAAAGGGTTAGATGGCTAATACATAAAGGGACTCCAGAAGCTGCTCCATTCAATACCCAATCAATCAAACTCAAGAAATCAAACGTGTAAGTAAGTCCCATATTCAGAAGAGAGAATACGTAAGTCTTCTACATCTCAGTTCTCTAAAATAAATCCCATCTTCATTCCCCACTGATGAATCTAACCATCACATTCATTTCTGACTTTCCTTTGGTTCAAGAGAAAATGGAAACAAGTTCAGCTCAATATAGAAGCATCAATATCAGGCCACAGAGCAGACAAAGCTTTAGTACTATTGATAAGTGAACTGTTCCTGGCAGCATGGAAGGAAAATAGTTTCCTCTTTTTCAGTCTAACTAGGGCTTTAACAGAGAAACTGAAAATGCCAGTTACGTACTGACACACAGTCAGAATCCAGCTAGACTGGTAAGAACAGTGCTCAACTAATGCACCCATTCTGTGGAAAAGGACAGACATATTCAAACATCCTTGGCTCAATAAAATAAGGAAAAGGAGTATCAAAACTTACTCCACGCAAGTAAATAAAGGCTACTCAGCAACAGGAGGATGATAAAGGTCTCATCTCCTTGCACACCAGAATGCTCTTCACAAAGTCATCTTTCTTCCCCCTTAGGGACTTTTTACGGAGTTAATTTCTATGCCTTGTTTCATTATTATTCAAGAACATGCTTTAGACTACCTGTTCAAATGTAGCACCAACAGTTAAGTTACAAACTGCATTTTTAGGATGCATTTTCCCCAACATTTTAGGACTTATTGCAGCTTTTAAAATACCTTGAAATTACTCTCAATGTAGAAGTTACAAATAAAGGAGTTAGCGTTTTCATCCTCTGGATGGTGTTTTTTGCTGGCATTCAATTAACCCTGTATCACTGATATTAATATTTCAATTTCCACTAAAGTTACATTTCTGGTGTGGTTTTTTTTTTGTTGCTCAAACAGGTTTTTATATTTATTAAAGGTACATTAAGGTAAAACCAATGGCATTTAATACAGTGAATTAACTGAACAGGTAACACCTACAAGCTATTCAAAAAAGCAGAGAAGCATCTAAATTGCATCTCCTGTCAAGTGTAAATACTAGTCACATTACTGTGTTACATAATGCTAACTGCAGCTATAAGTTATACAGAAAGATTTCCACATTATATTACATCAAATTTTAAGATGGACGAGAGCTTTCAAGCAAACACCTTTAACCAAACAGGAACCACTTAAACATCAACAAATAAAAAAGATACAGTTCTTCTAAAGTTAGACAGCAATGGTAGACATTAGCTTCATCTACGTGAACTGATTTTTAAGCCTACCAGTAAAGATTTTTTTCAAGGAATTAATACTTACATAGTTTCAACCATAGACAAAAGTGAATGAGGATTGAAATCTGTTCATTTAAGCATACTCTCCTCACCACGAAGTGCAATAGGAGATTCTCAAGAATAGACTTACCCAAAGTAGGAATATAACCAGTGTCTCCTTTTTACATAAGCAACATCGTAATCTTACCTTCCTTCCAGTGGAAGTACCATTTAACATAATTTCCCTCTTATTTCATTCATGGAGACCGACTTGCACTTTGCACATTTATGTCTCTTTCTTAGCTAATTGTTTGATTCATGGAAAGCAGAACAATAGTAAGATGCAACATGTTGGATATTCATTCTTAAGAAGGCAGACACCACTGACAATTCCATCATAGTTACTAAAACCCACTACAACTGTACTAAGGAATAATGCCATGCATATGTAAAAGCTCAGCCAAGTATTACTAGGCTGTACCCTTGGCCAAGAAACAGTAAGTTAATAAGTTGCTAAGTTGGGGGAGAGACAAGTCTACCTCTAACTGATTTTAGTAAACTTTCAATATGCCACTCAGCAGTGCTTCAGCAAGATGCTCAACCTTTCAAAATTAGTATCTACCTAGTAAAATGAAGATGGAGCTCTTGGTGAGCATCACTGAAAAAACTGTGAAGATGTAAAAGCATTCAACGATATAGTGCTGGTCTGACAGAATTATCAGAAACGTTGATATTCTGGTAGCTAGTTGATCAGCCTGTCACCACAGATTCATAGATTTACATACTACCCGGACTGAAGCTAGAATCAAAGCTTTTTGTTATCTAGAGGGATCTCCATTTAGTCATGTCAATCACAAACTAGCATCATATTCATATAAACACAGCACTGGTAATGAATGACACGCTGGATAACCTGCTATAACTTTTCCACATCAATATACTATAAGACTAAATCAATGTCTATGAACGAACAATAACATCACTTTAATACATTTCCACTTAGGATTCCATGTAACCTTACATAATAAAAATAAAAAACTTTTTCTAAACAAAGTATTTTATTTCTGAACCAAAGCCCTCATAAGTCTTAGCTTCAACATGATTTCCGCAAGCACAGTAAACATTCTAATTCGTCAAATAACAATTTTTTTTTATTATTATTCATTAGAGAGGACTGTAGTCAAATGCTGAAATCAACAACAAAGGATTAAATTCCCCTTACTATTTTTACACTGTGATATTTCTTGGTAACTTCTACATGGGTTTTACATATGCAAGTTGTAACAGAAAAAGAACTTCCTTATGAGAGGAGCACAAAAATCTTGGAAAATTTAAAGTTTGTACACTGGGATTGTAACTAAACTTTAAAGGTAAGCAAAGCAACAGTGGCAAACCAAACACCGCCTCTTCTTTTCTTAACCTGCATAAAAGCTGCAAAAGTGTTACAGTACTTAATGCATTTACGGCTTTAAAACAGTAAAGCAGCAGAACAGAACAATAACTACTATATGGAAAATTGCTTACAGCTATCTTTGCTAAACTACAGTCTGACATACTGTTTTCACTAATTGCAAAGGCATAAAATTCTGTTAAATCAGTGGGATCGGGACTTGGCCTTTAAAAAGAAAGCAAAACTACATTAGTCTGTCTGGTCTCATGAAAATAAACTGTTTTCATTTGTTCATTATTTCAAGGGCAGTATTTAAAAATAAAAAAGTAGACTTAAAAAAAGAAACAAAACTCACTCTCAACTATTCAGTTGCATAGCAAACCACACCACCTCCTACAGAAGCACTCACTTTTTAAATTTTTTTTTACTAAAATCATCAACAATTTCACAGCAATAACTAAGTCATTTTAAAATATTTTTAGGATTATAATATATCCACTTCCTAAGTCTTCTATGATTGGCTTCAGTTAGTTAGGTCCTGAGAAGCTTAGAAACGTTTACTTGAAGATAATTGTTCTGATGCTGATTTACAAGCTATAGCTTGCTACAGTTCCATTAGATTACCACACATGGGTTACCACACATTAGATGTGGTAACAGCTCATGTATATACATATAAAGGCAGTAAATACATTTTGTACTAAGAATAAAACACATACTTAGGAGATTCATTTTAAAGCTGTATTGTGTATTATTGCAAAATAGGGCTGGGAGTTTGAGTTGGTCAATCTTTTAGCTGAACAGTTTCATCGCTAAATAGTGCTGTTTGGCAATGATAAAAAAATCTGTAAATTTTGACAGAATTTGGCAATTTGTTTCATTCTTTGTTCATGTCAAAACAATGTGTCTTCTTTAGAAATGGTCTAAGAGAAATTTAAAAAATGCTTTAGAATATTTCATTTCACATCACCCAATGTAGTGTTTCTCAGTCCCAATTTCTCCCCTTTTTTCCTACTCGAAGTGCTTGATTTTAAAATTACTGAAAATAAAGCCTGGTGTGAGAAAGGAAATTGAGACATCACCTGAAGAGTGATTGCACCAAAATGTCTGGTGTCTCTGAAAGCTCAGTAGATATTGGAAATAACAATAAGAAAACGGTGAGGACTGAGGGTGTATGTACAAGGGGATGTGTTCTGTTATAACTGGGTCTGCATTAAGGTAAAACCATCTGTATTCATACAGCATAGTTTCTTGCAATAATATACCTGGACATGCATCCACAAATACTATGTATGATCTTTGGAGAGAGGTTCCTTCCTGACCTCTTGTTATGGTGGCATATTGCAGTAAAATAAAGCCTGACTGTTTAGTTTGGGAGCTGGTTACTGCTTGTCACTTAATAACGAATGAGTTACAGGGAGCCACCTGTCTTCAAAGTAAACCCCTTTGCTTAGACAAATTCTGATTTAAACCCATCATATCCAAACTTACATCCTTAAAAAAAAGTAATCTCCAGTTTAAAGAATGTTATCCTGTGTAATAACTGTCAAGTGGGGATGTGAAGAATTGTACCACTTGTGTTATATAACAGTTCATACAAGACAGGACCTGAAGTACTAATTTGCACTGGCTTCCATCCAGAAAGCAGAGCTGTGCCTATTTTAAAATAAATAAAATGGCTCCTTCCTCCCCCTCCCTGTGTGTGGGTATATGTACACTCTGACACACACTGCTTCTCTCTCTGTGTCTCATTCTCTTAAACAAACAAACAAACCCAAAATAACCCTCACCCCCAACAAACAAACAGAAAACCACAAACCCTCTTTTTGGGAACTGAAGATGACATGATTATTTTCTAGGAAATCCTTCAAACTTGTTCCATTAGCTTTCTTCAAACAGATAATTTTTATTTTTTTCCCCTGTGAGGCTGAGTTCTTCAGCTAGCTACAGCCTCATTTTTGCATTTAAATTGCTCTGTGGAACTAGAGAGATATAGAATTGCTGTCCTGCACTGTCAGTGTGCTTCTCTAAGCTGGTTCAGAACAGGCCAAATGGCATGGTTTGCCACAGGTTGAGAAATTCTTTGTTGTTACTACTAATTGGCTAGTTGATATGTGAGATGACTAGTCTGTTCTTGAACCATCAGTATTTTGGGCCTTGCAAGGTGGAGTCAACAAGGTACCACTACTCCTCTGAACAAGATGTTTAACATAGTGCTCATGAGCAGACTACAGTGAATCCTGATGGCAACAGGGCAGGATATTAGCTTGGTTCTTCCCTTCCATGCACATTAGCAAATGCGGCAGGGTCTTCTGTTAGGGACTTTCTCCTCTGGATTGCCTTCATCTCAAGACTGGCACCTGGGATAAAACCCTCCAATACTGCCTTTATTATGAAATTGTGAAGCAGCCTCCTGCAAATCTATTTTGTATACTTTTTTCTTTGCTTGTATATAATACTTCCAGTGCATCTAAGTTTTATCATCTCAAAAATGAGAACTGAATGTTTGAGATGGTGTTATTACCTATCAGGTGCATCAGAGCTTCATCTTTAGCTTTTTGTTAATTTAACCTCTAGCTGATTGAATCTTCTTCAGCCTTGATGTGTTTATCACCTTGAAATCTTTTCCAGTCATGGTCTTTGTAATATACAGATATTCAATGACGATGCGAGCATATTTGCTTATATAGCTCCATTAATTTAAACTGTTCAGTGAGGCTGGGAGAAGTTGCTTCCTTTCTCACCCCTTTGTGGCTTCCAAATATGTAATTGATTACTGCTTTCTAAACTTAAAATAACAAACACATTTCTGATTCTTATTCATATAAAATGGAAGTGGGATAGATGTTTTCATTTTATAATTGTCACAGCAATTTTGTTTAGCTAATGTATTTTTCCGAATTAGGAGTTAGCTGGTTTTAGATGTATTTAGTTTTCTGGATTCATATTTCCTATGGCAAGTATGTGATATAGCAGTTTAAAATTGGTCATGAAAGAATTTCTCTGCTGCCGAG
>JANZLP010000031.1:6573673-6586827 GCA_026930925.1 Chelictinia riocourii | reverse complement strand
GCTTTTGAAACGTAGCTTGACCTTTATTTGTCTTTGGAGGAGGATGGGGCAGCTGATGGAGAATTTCAGTTGTGCTGGCCCCCTAAGAGCTCAGTTTTTCATTGTCTCTTTTATTCAAAAAGGGATTTAGTTGTTAGTTTTTAGAGATTAAAATATGAGAATCTTTAATTGAGGTAAGCTGATTACTCAGTACTACTCCCTATTAATGACAAAGTGTCACTGTTTTCAACTGTCAGTTTGGTTTCTTTGTTTCAAAGCACCTAATTCTGCAGTGCAGTAAAACTGTGTCCTGAGGTGTGGTGGTTTCCACTGATGCTGCATAGTGTAGTGGCAATCTGAAATACCTTATACTGGCTGCAAGTAGTCAGCCAATTACATGAGCAAAATCCATCCAGGGTGTAGGGTGACTAGTGGATATCGTGCTGTTTTAACTCCCCTTCTCAAGGGGAAGTATAGCCAGCTGGCTAAGTTAAATGATTTTATCTACGCTGTTAGGAATTCTGCCTTTGATACTTATCTCAGCCTTAGAAAGTGGCTGTGCAGCTCTACTCAAGAGCTTGTAAAAGGTCTCAAGCCATACATGTACTTTCCATTTGTGGTGCATTTCACTGCTTCCAGTGTCTTTTTCTCACTGCTGCCTAAACTTTCTGAAAGAAGTTGATCTTTGCAGCTCCTTGGAAACAGAAATTAAGTACTACACTCCTGCATGTAAGATGCTGGCTATTGTAAAGCCAAGTCTCTTCCTCTGCTCTTTACAGAGCCAGCATACCTTCCACCTGGTCCATGGAGGTTTTCCACAGGCTGTCTCCATGAGGCCAGGTTCCCCATAAAACTTTCAGGGTTCTTCTGAGCAGCGCTGGCTAAAATAAATGATCCTTTTTTTCTAACTATACTTTTGTATAGTCCAATGTTAGCAGTTAGACTCCTCAGGTGAGACTTGATTGTGACTGTCTTAGGAGGCAGCATTTTACATTTCCCTTTCAGATGCTTGTGTCTCTCTGTGAACTTTCAGCTGCTGTAAGTGTCCAGTTCCGTACGCAAACACTAACTAGCAAGAAAGTGTGCCAGTCGAGCAATCACCAGAGGCTGTCGCTTAGCAATTAAGCTCAGGAGCCTCGCAGGGATAGCCGGGGCACCAAGATCCACCTGCAGGAATTAGAAGAGAGGCTGCATGTTGGGGTTTGTACCTGGTTTTGAACAAAACACTTCTCCAGGCTGGAATAGCTCTGACATTGCAAGTATGTGTTAAGAACAAAAGTAGTTTACCGCCAAATGCTATCATTGCTGTGTGGTTTGTATCTTTTCCTTCCCAATACTCCACAGACTTTCAAAGCATTGCTATTTGAAGTTAGTTTCAGCAGGTATGACCCACACCGCTTTTGAGTTTCAGCTTAAACACTACTCGTTTGAGACTGATACAGTGTTACTGAAAACGTGTATGCATATACTGAAGTACAATATAAAATGCATATAAAATTTTAAAATGCATATATATTACACATGCATTGTAAAATGCATGTAGTAATTCCTATAATTTAAATATAATATTTTTATTTTATTTAAGAAGTTGAAAAGACTTAATGCCATTTTAGCTCTCAGATGAGCACTTTAAAATAAATAATACATGTTATAGTATTCTCTTCTGGACATTTTTAAGTATTTGGTACCACTGTCTCAGAGACCCTACTTTTCAGATGAATCCCGTAATAAATGGATGGTAGGATTTTCTTACTCTTAACTGGAATCTTAATCTTGACTTCTCTTTTGTGTCTGTTAAGCGTGAAGAATTAATGACTTCAGTCAGAAAAAGCTAACAACATATTTCCCTGCATTTTGAAAATAGTGTAACCTGAGGCAGACTTCCTGTGTCCACAGCAAGGTGAAAATGCAAACAAGACTCTCCCTGCTGGCTCACCACATGAGAACACAACATACATATACTGAAATGGCTAATAAATCTTTACAGAAGAGTCTTGGTACCCAAGGGAGCAGCTTTAGGTGCTGTAAAAACTTGGGATCATGTGCTTGCGCACAGTCCTAATAAGATTCTGCATCACTGTACATCACGCTAGATAACAGTGTGAAGTGGAGGTGACTTCTGTGGTCACTTGGTGAAGTCCACAGAGCACAGCCTAAGGATTATAGTTTTTTGTTACTTACTGGCTCTTAAGTGTTCTGATGTGCAACAGATTTTTTGCATTCACTGTTGGACTTAGAGCAAAATCTTACCTGTGCCATGTAAATAACTCTGGTGATATCTCTTCCATTCACTACATCAGGTTCCAGTATCCAAGCACTTGGCAAAATCTCCCCTCTCACCACTTCTTTACAAGGGTGCGGCATGGAGGCGTCATAGACAGACTGAATAGCCAAGACAGACAAGTTCTCCTGCAAAGTGTAAAGATGACAATTTGACAACATTTCTTTGTTTGCCATGAGGCATATTTCTCGTATTACTTAAAAAGGTCTTTTAATAAGAAATAATATTTCTCATGTTATTTATTAAATAATGTTTTTTGCCATAATCTTGCACGGTTGTAACCAGAATAGATTAATGTCTGCAACAATGTGCTGACTGTACACCCTGTAAGAGTTTTTATACAGCTGTATAATCCAAGTTGAATTTGGAGACTGTCGTGAAAATTAGTCCAGTGTTCACGAGGTAATTCAGAGTTAAAATTCACCTTATCAAATACCTATATGAGTTAGTTCCATATATACAATCAATATTCATCTGTTCAGCTGAAATATACAACACAAATGATCTCTCACCAGCAATGTTGTGTTTTGTACAGCAAATGCGCTCCAGGAGAACAAGTAGCTTGTAAAAAAACAATCTTGTCCCCTCCCTCAAAATAAAAAGCTAAATTCCTTGCAGTGAATTATACTTTCCTAGTCATATGTCTCTGAATACATCACACAAAATTTAATTCAGCAACTAACTTATGTAAAATGCAGGATACTAATGCAGTACTGTGAGAGGCAAGCTCTCCTGGCAGAGCTATGTGAATGGGTTTTTGTCTTCACATATTTGCAAGTCAGCATCCGTAGTGGGGGAATTGTCAATAAAATTACGTGGTAGATGGGCTTAGGTCAGAGCCAGCAGTGCACAGTGATGATTTTTATGTTCGTGATAACTGACAAAAGTTAAGCAGAAGCTGAAGAGGTACATAAGGAGCAAAGCATGAACATAAATGAGTACAGTACTAGCCTTTAATTTTTTACCATATTAACTTAAAGCATCTTAAGCTTCAGTGGAAAGCTGGAATTGATGTATGTTGTCATGGATGACAGCATACCTCCAATGTGCTATTTTAAGAGGCTAAGGAAGCCAAGAATAGCTGAAGAGAGAACTACTCCAGTGCTTAGAAGTAAAGGAGAAAGGCCAAGGGTGCAGAGGAATTGTATCTTCCGCGCGGTACCTTCAGGAGAGGAATGGCTTAGCAGCAGCAGCGGCTGCCTGGGTGGAGAGAGGCCGGGAAGTGCCAGGGTGCTAGGCCGCACTGCATCGGGATGCACGACTGGATGAATAACTTGGCTTTCTGGCAATAGACAGCAAGCACCTGTTCGAGGCAATATGCTCAAGGAGTGCATTTCAAACCCCTACTTCCTGATTTCTGGTAAAGATTCCAAACACCTATCAGGCCCTGCTGGGACTGGAGAATTCAACCCACGTAACAGATTATTGCAGGGGGAAAGGAAAAAATACCCAAAGGAACCCTTGAGTACATAGCTTCTCACGTAGTTTCACTAGTGAATGACTACTTTGCAAACAGCAGAATACAAACTTATTAGGACAGATATTTTTATCTTTTCAATTTAAACATCATTGTTTTTACTTGAAAATAAACTTGTAAGCAGACTCACATTTAGTAGACATACATGAAGAAAAAAACCACTAACTAGTCTGATCTAGCTGCATTTTTGAAAATCGGAAGACTAAGAACTGAAACAGAATCAAATAAAATGGAATGATTTACGCAGCTCTGTCTACACAATCTGCGGTCAGCAGTCATTCTCCATCCACCTTTTAAGGTTCATATATACACATTTTAAGTATGCTCTCAAGCAGAATTTCACACAACTGTAGACACGTTGGTAGATGTAGGAGATAAAAGTCATCGTTCTGTTCCTACCCTTCCTTTCGGAGAAGATAAGAAATCCATCATCATTATCTATGGGGATCACTTGCCCACAGGAATGGACGTGGCTGTTACTTTATGCAGCAATATAAAGATAAGAAGCTCCTTTAATTGCATCCATGAATGAATGAAGTGTGTCCGAGTGCTGTCACATCACATACTGCTCTTTGGAAATTAAACAAAACAATTATTTCATCACCATTTGAATTTGTTTCTCATAGTCAGGTTCTAGGGAAGATGAGATTTTAGTTCTCTATTTTTTAATGAGCTGAACATATTTTGAAAAAAGGCATACTCCAATAATACTGGATAATCTTAATGCTGATATATAGGTATATAGCAGATGGGGTAGAGTGTTCATAAGTAAATTAAGCTTTATTACTTTTTCTTTGTATTTGCTCAAAGGATATTTGTGAATTCATAAAAGTAATTCCTCTGGCTAAATGCACTTTTTAATTTGCTGATGTTCAGTGATACAGAGAAATGTAATATCTGTGACAAGACTGGTATCCAATTGCTCATGTAACTCAATATCTGCATTGCTGCTAGGGAATATGTTCACATCTCATCTGTTTTTCACCATGCTAAGACTATTCCTAATATTAATATTAAGGTTACCATGTACTTCAGATGACAACAGGTTTATTTGCAGTTAAACTATTTGTAAATACACTATACAGAAGTCTGTGACAACTAACCTTAAAACTGCAGTTAGAAAAGCACGCTGATCTGAATTTTAGAGTGCTCTGTAGAAATTATTCTCCTCTTAAATAGATACTCTTCTAAGGTAAGCATCACCTAATAAGTGGTGATTGATAGTACAGTGAAAGCATTCAAGAACTGCTTAACCTACAGCTAGACGATTTTTACTTAGAATGTGAAGATTTTTTGTTTCATTCTGCAAAATGGCTGTTTGCTTTGTACTGTTAACCTGTCTCAGCAGCTTCAGAGCAGAGACTTGACGCATGCTCTTAACCAAATCTTACTAGACTGAGAATAACCTGCAGTTGTGCAGTGCTTAATTATTTTAGAAAATCTGTCCATGTATTTATCTACAGGAATGTATGTGAGCTGAGCTCCTCAGAACACTGAGCATTCTGATGGAGACCCTCTGAAAACACATACCAAGAATCACATGCAATGCTAGAATTTTTAGTCTGGCAAGAAAATTGCCATTCAGGGAAGTTTCCTTTAAAGACAAAGGTCTAAAAATGAGAACTTATAAAATAAGTTGGGTTTTTCCTTACTGAGTTCCTTGTGATTCTTATTGTTTCACCTTTTTTTCAGAAGCCATGCAGACTGCTAGCAACATTTTGTATATGAGTAATAGAAACCAAAAACTGTAGAATAATTTAAATCTGAAGAAGCCTCTGTGGAAGTAAGTAGTTATCTCAAAAGAATTATTTCATGCAAAGGTAATAAATCTATTCAGTAAGCAAACAGAAGAAGAATAAAACAATAAATGAGCCATGAGCACACGAAGCAATAAAAATTTAGCAGAACTGCCATCTAAGGCAGCAAAACAACTAATCACAGTGCATGAGAAAAAAGAACACAGACTATTAGGAGAGTTTCAGCGGCTAATGGGTGTAAAGAGTGTTTAGGCTTGCTATGCAGAGTCATTTTGCTGGCAATGCACAACAAAGACGGAATTCTGAATACTGTATGAAGTTTTCAAATGCTGTTTGGGAGCTGATGCTCTATCCTTTTATTTTCACAGGCTGTTCTGTGTGTAAAAATGTATCAACAATTGAATATGCAACTTCTACATACAACCGGCCTGAGTGGCATGATAATACCACACACTGCAACAAGTTATGGAAAGCATGTTAGGAGAGGGAAGGAAATGATCAGCAATATGTTCTAGCAACATCAACAGAAAGAGCGAAGCAAGTAGTAAGCACTAGTGCCGTCAGTGGTAAAGTAGCAGTAAATATTAAATTTGTGCCTTGGATAATGAAACAGCAGCAATTTCACTTTTGCTCCAAAACAGTTGTTTTGGGTATTACAGTGCAGGCAGTATCAAAGTACCTGCTGAAACATTTAAGGATCATAGCATAGGGCTAAATATAAGCATTAGTCTTGACTGTATTATTGGCAGATCATTAATGTAAATCAAGCTCCAATTTTTGGTCTTTAAATGGACCTTTAAAATGCAATAATACATAAAGGTGATTGAGTCTAATGCACTATGACCTAGATTCCTCCCCTGCTTTCTGAGTTACTAGAAACCTTCTAGATGCTTGCAATCTGAATGATGCACTGGAAATCAAGTTAATAATGGCTGTAACAGAAATACTTCTTAGAAATATGTTCCATTAGTCTGAGAATGAGAGCTTTTCCTTCCTCCACTTTATAGAAGACTTACTATATGGACTGAGAGATTTCATAGTGAAAGTAAGATGTATTATGTATTTTTGGCAATAGACCAAGGTCACTGAAAGTGAAACAAAAATGTGATGACTACATGACACAGGTAGTTTTCCTGCTAAACACTGAACAACAAGATTTCCTATTTTCTGCCAAAAAAGCCCCAACAAATTTCCTTATTCTGCTATATGAAATAGGGTAAGACAGATACCAAACAACTGAATCTGCTGCTGGCATTCACATTTAATAAAACAAACTGGTAATTTGATGACATTAGGAAAATGCCAAACCATGAACATTTGCAAAGGAAAGGACTGAGAATTGACCAGAGTGTCTAAGTCTCCATCTAAGAAAAAAACAATAAAATTAAAAGGAGCATAAATCTGGCAGCAAAACGTATTCTAGCAAGGAACTCAGGATGGACAAATGTGACCTGGAAATAAGGCACATGATTTAAGGATAAATAATCTTTAGAATAAACCACCAAAGGATACCACCGCCATCACCACCCTCCCAACATCACCACCCTTTTTTTTCCTCTAGGTAGCTTCAAATCAGAATCAGATGGAGGATGAGCTCAGTAATATCAGTGTTAACAAAATAAAATACAGGGGCATATGCATAAAATACAATGGCCTGTGATATACAGGAGGCTAAATTAGATTGTTTCATGATGCTACTGTGCCTCAAACCGTGAAAACTCACTCTTAAATGAACAGGAGAAAAATCTTTTTCTGATCTCACACAATATTAACATGTTACACTATTTCACTTAGCAGAATTCAGTTATTTGAATTTTGAGTGACACTGTCATATCACATATACACAGCTCCATAGTCAATGTCTAACAAAATGAAAGGACAAATACCACGTTCAAGGCAGAGCTGTTCTGATTCCAGCACTCCCATTGTCATGTGAGCCACAACCAGAAAGCAAATACACAGTATTGATAGATTTCTGTGCTGAAATAAGTATTATGCCACCTAAAAATCATGTAAATGCTTAATATTGACTGTCTCTATTCTGCTGTGTGTTATAGAAGAACATCTCGCAGCTAAACTAAGTAACTGTCAAATCTTTAAATGCTTCAAAAATCCCTTTGATTTCAAATCTGTTTCGTGTCTCAAGGCAGCTGCTCTGCTTTATTTATTTTGGGCTGTGGGTTGGGGATTTTTGGTGGTGGTGGTTTAAGATTTTGTTCTGTTTGTTTATGTCAGTTGTTTTAATATGTTCTTTTGAGCAAGCCCAGGGAAGGAATGGTTTTCAGCTTCTGCAGGGGACAGTAAGAATTTATGGCTTTTTCTAAAATGATAGTATAGGTGTTTAACACGGGCGGTGGCTGGAGCCTTGGCTTCTGTCACAGCCCAAGTATGTTGCTGGGCTTGTGATAATTGTTTTTACTGAGAGACAATTTGGGCTTTGGCTGTATTCAAACACTGTTCAGTGTCTCTGAGACAGTGAGATAAGGGCAATAAGCAGAGTAACTTTCCCTTCGTGATTTTGTTTTTGTGACTTTCTCTAATAAAAGCAGGAAAGGGAACAGGCATTTTCCTCTGCCAGAGAATCTGCTGACTGTAGTTAGGGCAAGGCCAAAACTGTCAACTAAGGCACCCACTGCAGGGTCAGGGTCATGGCATGGTGTAACATATCCCAATGCTGACACCGGAGTGTAAGGGCTTAAGGCACCCCTGCCAAATTCTAGTCACTTAGCCCTGAGCTACTGAGCTTAAATTTATAACTGGAAGTGCGGTATGATTTTCTGTAACTTTTGGCGGTATTGAGCATAATTTCAAAATAAGGTCAGTAGGCTGTGAAATTCAAGGTGTTCAGACAGCATTTCCCAAGACAAGCACTGGACAGCGAGTGGAAAAATACAGCCTGGGAAGAACAGAAATTTCTTGCTGAAAAACTTGAAAAGCAGATAGGTGAAAAATTATTTTAGTGGTGAAGGTGGCTATTAGCATGTGACGTAACCTGGTGTGATGGGTTGTTTTGTAAATGCTCTGCCAATTGCAAAGGAGGTTACTCTTTCTTTCTTTCTTTCTTTCAGGAGAACTCATGGATCCCAAATGAAGCTGTCCTTCACTTCTTCATCGGGACTCCGAAGTCAGACTTAAAAAGGGATGTTGGTGTTGACCTAAATTTTAGTGTCCCACAGAAGAAATTCAGAATCCGATTTATACAACCTAAGAAAAAAATTGAGATTGATGGTAGGTTTTCAGCTAAGAACCAGATTATCTATTAATGTCAGTTAGGAGAATTTCATTAGAATTAACAGAGAAATATCAATATATTTCAGTCAATAATCTAATGCTAAAACTGCATTATAGTGTAATAGCCATTCAGTTTACTGCTTTAGGCAACACCCGTTCTCAGTGGTTTTTGCATCTTGGTTAAGACTATTTTGCACAGTCAGGGGTTCAGTACCTGGTTCACAAACTCAGGTTAAAGAGGAAAGCTGTTACTGGTATAGATGAAGTTAAGGCTAAGAAACACAGTGGATTGTTCTGTAATCTTTTACAGATGCTGAACTGGATTTATTATTGTGTTTACTATAGTTTGCTGTATTCTGTTGGTTATGATACCAAGTTACTTGTTGCCAAATCAGTTAAGTACTGACTATGATATTGCTGTGCATTATAATAATAAGTAACATTTCAATCACAGTGTAATGTAGAAAACAAAATCAGCAAACACTTTGATGAAATATAAACTGATAAATATATGTTAATAATATAGACAACATATTTCAGTTTCTTTGACATGCTGGTCAAGTGATGTTTCGTTTTGTTGTATTCTACCATATCACATATTTAGAATTTGTCCCTCCAGATTTATTTATTTATTGTCTTGGTTATTTTCAAATGGATTGCATGGAAGATTTACCTAAACTGTGCAAACCTTTGTGTGCACAGTGTACTGAGCACATGAAACGTCTCCACAGCACAAGACAGCTTACAAGTTTTAGCACAGGCCTAAAGGAAGTGTATAAATCACTTCCAGAACTAAAATGCTTTGTTGGAAGCAGCTTTGTTGCCTCTTCTCAATTAGTATTCTCAGAATGTCCTTTCAAAATGAGATGTGTATTCTGAGGACACTTCAGTGCCTTTGCAAACTCTGTTCCTAACTTTTTTCCTTTCCTCTGATACCGGTTATATTTTTACTCTGTGAATATATTGCTCACAACAATGGCAACTATCATTTTGGGTACAGTTTTATGAAGCATCACTGAACAGTATATATCCAGAAAAAGTAAACAATTTTATTTTTCTCCAAGGGAGAATTGAGTTTTCTAAAAATTCACGAATTGGACACCTGGAGCTGATAGTAGATGACCGAGATGTATATTACATTAAGGTATGTTTTCAGGTCATGAGCTCTCATACTAGGATGGATACTTAAATAAAAGCACAGAAAAGAAAGACAATGAAAAACACACACACTGAAAAATAGTTTTGTGAGCAATCCATCAGAGAAATTACCAGTTCTCTTCATTACATATTTTTGAGATAGACTCAATGCTAAATTGCTGTATTTTAAAAACTTTTAAGGCATGGCTTCTTCAAGTAATCCAAAGCAATTTTTTCATTTAGATGTACTCAAAACCTTTGGGTTGCTTCCAGTGTTAAATCAGTAGCGAAGATTACATTGACTCCTGTGGACTTTGGCTCATTATGTACATATGTAGTCACAGTTTTTCAGACCTGTATTCTGACCATGCATAAAGGCTCTGAGTAAGCCCAAGCTAATTTCTTCACATCTGAGGACTCTGTATAGATGTAAGAATCTCTATGATACAGTTCTTTATATCACAGAAATTGTGGTTTTTTTAAAACACTGGGGAATAAGCAAGAGAATGCCAATGTTTAAACTTTGAAATGAAAAAGCAAACAAAAATGCAGGTGGGATTTTTCACTGAAACTCTACTGACATTTTTGTTTATATTCCAGGACTTGAACAATTTTTCATTATGCAATTGATACCCATAGCAGGATGCCATATCTTATGTGTCTCCAAAGCCAGTCAGTTTCAAACATTCTGCATTTTCCTACAGTATGCACGTTATTTACAGGTGGTTTTTTTTCCCTAGAGTACTATTTCAACAAAGACATTTTGGATGTTTCTCACAAACCCAAACACTAATTAGCATTGCAGATTGTGACATTTGCATCTAGTCCAACCTAGATCTAGTTACCTCTGTGGTTTTGGCCCAGTATTATAACATTCTTAGTGATTACAGTCACTACTGAAGCCAGCAGGAGGTGAAGGAAATAGCATCTCACACCACTGTGATTTTTTTATAACTGGAAAAACAAATCGGTCCTTCCTCCCCATTATTCACTAACAGCAAGTTTTATGGTTTGGGGAGGTATAAGGGAGGGTTGTTGGGTGTATAGAAGAAAAATCTCTTTTCTTCCTCCTCTCATCTCATTTCTGAAATGCCTAAGTCTGTACTCTTGCTTTCTCAAAACTTAATCAATTTGTACTATTGAGTGGCTTGGGTTTTGGTTTTGTTTTTTTATTTGTTTGTTTATTCTAGGGAATGACAGATTTGCAGATGCTAAGTGGAGAGCAGAGATACATGACCCAACTGGAGGTAAAGCTGATAAAGCAAAGCAGTCCTATCATTCTGTCAGGAAACATCACTAAACAGCTTGGCAAGAAGATAGCTTTTTCAGTATCCCTGAATAATTTATTGAAGGACGCTGCATTTCTTTCAGGTTAGAGGACAGTAAGTATTTGCCATATAATGTAAGTTCTGGAGCCCTTATATATTAGGGTTGCCTGGTTTTGGACACATATTTCTAAAGTTCCTTTCAAATCAGTAAGACTCCTTTTTATTATTATCCTTGGTAAATTAGTACTAATATGTATTTCAGAATAATAGAATTATAAATAAATTGGTTTTTAGGTCTGTTTTTAATTACTGTTTGTCATGGTTTAACCCCAGCCAGCAACTAAGTACCACGCAGCTGCTCACTCACTCTCCCCCCAGCCAGTGGGATGGGGGAGAAAATCGGGGAAAAAAAGTAAACCTTGTGGGTTGAGATAAGAACAGTTTAATAGAACAGAAAGGAAGAAACTAATAATGATAATAATAACAATAATAAAATCACAATATTAATAAAAGAATTGGAATATACAGAACAAGTGATGCACAATGCAATTGCTCGCCACTCGCCGACCAATCCCAAGCAGTGATCCACACCTCCAAGGCCAACTCCCTCCAGTTTATATACTGGGCATGACATCCCATGGTATGGAATATCCCTTTGGCCAGTTTGGGTCAGCTGTCCTGGCTGTGTCCCCTCCCAGCTTCTCATGCACTCCCAGTCTCCGCGCTGGCAGGGCAGCAGGAGAAGCTGAGAAGTCCTTGACTTAGTGTAACCACTGCTCAGAAGAACTAAAACATCAATGTGTTATCAACATTATTCTCATCCTAAATCCAAAACACAGCACTATGCCAGCTCCTAGGAAGAAAATTAACTCTATCCCAGCCAAAGCCAGGGTAGCGAGGCTCCTCAGCATGAATAAGTCAAACCAGACCTAGAGCAATTTAGATGTTTGCAAGCAGTGACAAAAGTTTGGTTGCCACGTACTGGGACAGCAAAAGTGACTGCAAGCTTGCATCATGCTGTGACACAAAGTTTCATGAGCTTTTCACCTATTAACTAAATCTCCCCGTTATTGAGAGGCAACATCCCCAAAACCTGCTTTGATACACTACAATATTGTTGCAGGGAATCAACTGGATTTGGGACATGCTGCAAGGTTTACGCTTCCATGCACACAAAGATGTTATGCAAAGCTCAGACCTTGAATGAGATCCAATAGCCACAGGTTTGAGTTTATTCCTCAATACTAATTTGCTTGTAAGCACAAGTTGCAACGTATGTGACAAGATACGTATCTTGCTCATTTTAATGTCTGTGGTAGAGTTCTGGCAATGGAGTTTGTAAACCCTGTCATCATGCAAGCCATCATATCTTATCTAAAATGTATCCATGCTTATTTAAACACTCAGGCTTATTTTCTGTTGTTCATAAAATTACAACTCAGTTGCTCAGATGTTTGCAGGATATAAAACTCTAAGAAAGGGAAGTATTGTCAAAGTGAATTCATTTGCAAATTCAGGATGACATTCATGGCAAAAAAAGATGATTTACATTCACTCAGCTATTTCTCTAATGATTTTTAATGCCTTCTGAATTCCTAATTAGGAAGACATATCCGACAGTTAAATACTGCAGGATGTTATATATGAATTATTGTCTCCAAGTATTTTGTCAAAAGTATAATTGGAAGTACATTATGTGGGAGAAAAGCTAGTTTTTCAGCTATTTATACCTGTGGATATATTTACCTTATGTCTCCTATGAAATTTGTAAATGCATGCGTGGTTTGATTATCAAGAACATTTTATATAACTCACAAAGACTTGCAGACAGGTAGAAATGTAGTTTTTCTCTTTGTTCTTTATTGCTGCATCCCTTGAACAAGCGTGCTCCTATTTGTTCTCTGTCTTCGGCACGGCTAGAGGACATGAGGCACCAACACCTCTGAACCATCCTTTCCCTCTCCATGCACCAAGATCCTCAAGACAGTGAGTAATGGGAACAGGGCTGTGGCTAAAGTCCTCTA
>JANZLP010000031.1:5769890-5781936 GCA_026930925.1 Chelictinia riocourii | reverse complement strand
TATCAAAAGATGTCACTTGTACACTCTCCCTTTTTTTACAAAAAATCATTCCTTGGATGAAAATGCCCCTGAAGCCAGTGAAGTCAATTGTGACACTGAAGAAAGCAACTGGGAAAATTACCACTCATTTCATTCTCTGCAGTTGTTCTATTCCCTGTTTCTTCATAGGCCTACAGTGTTGATGCTCTTGGCCTATAGCTATGCTGTACGATGGCTTTGTTCTCAAAGCTAGCTAAATACGCTATCACACCTTCCTCCTTATCCCATTTTTGGAGGTGAGGGTTAATATTCAACCAAGATCATTCCCCAGATCAAATTTGCAACGGTGTTTCTACCAGCACAAACAAGGGCAGCAAGCCTAGCTGGGTGGGAAAAAACATCTAGAAACAAGACTGTAGATGAGAGAATTCTTTGTAGTTGGCTTTGTTTCAGTAATTACCACATTATAAAATTACACTTTTAAAAAATTGCTTGAGCAGTTCATTTGTTTCAAAATACTTATTGTTTCACTGTTGTTTTCATCTTTAGTTCCGTATTTCATCAGTTATGGGCTGTCAGTGAGCTTTAGACCTCTTTGCTGAAGTATCTATCTCAGAAAACACATTAATTTTTCATTTTTAAGTATATTGGTAATTTAATATAACAAATAACTGTTTGTGGTGATCTTTGAAAGACTTATATGAATCTTCTTATTAATTATTTAACCTCTGAAATAACATAATTTTTCAGGGTTTTTTTCAAGATCCTACATTCTTCCTATTTTTAAGGCTGTGTGACTAATCATACCTTTAAGTAAGACAAGAGATGAAATGATCTGTTTAATCTTAGTCATGGATTTTTCAACCAGGCTTATAGCAACTATCCAGACTGCCATTTCTATTGAAAATAAGGACCTTTGATATCTTGTATTGAAACAGCAACAGATGGAATTAAAATTTTTAATGATTATACAAAAATAATGATAGGGTTAACAGGAAAAAGATAATAGATATGTTTTAAAAACCCCAATGACTTCTTTCTAAATGGGCTAGAAAAAAAAAGATGAGTAAAAGGGGCATTTCTTTGTCTGTAAATCATGCCTTTTTCCTCTTCAGGCTATTAATTTTGTTGGTTTTTACAGATAAAATATGAGCAAGACTGGGAAAGTGATCTCGTAAAAAATGTGGCAGAGTTGCGTGTCCAGCTTTCCAAGCTTGTATTTCTCAGGAGATATGGGAGTCGTGTTTGTGCCTGGTAGTGAGTAGGCAGAGTAGCGTGACACACAAAAATTTTAAGAAATTTTCCAGGCTTATTAAAGGGTGTGTGAAGATAGCAAAGAACAAAGGAAATATGTTAAAGCCTGCTCTGAAGAGTGGGGAGTAGAGTGGCAAACAGGATAAGCAATTGGCAGAGGTGTCCGAGTAAAGGTTTGAAAACCAAGGAAATTTGGAAGAAGAAAAAGGAGGGGCACATACTTGGGGAAGAATAAGAGATTGTTCTTGCTGGAGCAGGCTTTGATGAAAGGAGAGGAAGCTGGCCTCCCTGTTGTTGAGGGGGAAAGTGTGTGCCAGGAAGGGGCATACTAAATGCCTGACAGAACTCCAACCAAATCCCAGTAGGTGCTCCACGGTGAGGAAATGGAGGCTGTCAATGTAGGATTGGATATATTTTCTTTTAAACATAAATCTTTAAACCCCTTGTGCTTTCCATCAGACAAAATAATGGAGTTAGAAACTTCTGGTCTGTCTGCTCCAGCTTTTTGCAGAAGGGAATTGTAAAGCAAAAAGCAGGCAAGGATGAACTCTGGGAAATTATTGGCTTAATGTTTTGCAGTGGTGTTGGAGGTTTTATATCTGGGCCTAGTGTCTTAAAAGAACAAGATAACAAGGGCCCATTCCTACAACAGGATAATAGACACTGTGCCCAGGAATTGCAGGGGCTGAAGAACAGGAGATAGTTGCAACCTGCTTTGATATGGCAGCTTTCAAGAATTCCGGTTAAGAGTAAGAGCTCTGTTAAATGCTTAAGACCACAGTGCAGCATGTGCACTTTTCTGTCTGATGGTGCAGGAGGATCAGGAGTCACTCTAATGGGGTTCTGAGAGGTTGGCAGAGATGTGGCTCAGTGGTTACACTGTACCTACATGGTGGCCACCCTGGTCCTTCAGGCAGCAAATCACAAGGATCCCCTTACCCAATTTTCTTCCATCACTCCTCTCCTTACACTGCAGCTCCTCCTACCCTTCCTGCTGTTTCTGTTTATGCAGTTAAATCTCCTTTAAGACTGTGCTATAAAAAATTTCTCTGAAACCAGACTGAGTTTATATCAGATGTTTCATGTGAATGCAGGAATTGAAATACTTTGATTCACATGACAAACTAAGACAAATAAAACAGTCCTTCCCCTTTGCTGACAGGCCACTGTTCCTTCTTCCTAGTGGAGCGAGGGTTGGAGGAGTTCTCTGACACTAGCACTCTAAAAATTGACAGTGTTTTTGCTGCACGTTACTGTGCTGAGGCTGTACCACGTTCCTTCATGCTACTTGTTGGCTGAAACCGTGCAGGCTGCTCTGCGCAGAGCTTCTACAGGGGCTCCCCCACCTCAGCTTCTGGGTAGCTGCATTTGAGACAGCACTTAAAACAGTGGGAAGCTTGCTGCCTCCAGCAGCAATGCTGCTCCTGCTTTTCCCAGCCTGGAGGATTTTTGCAAAAGCTATTCCTAGGTTTTAAAGATTTGCCAGTCTCTTAATGCAGTTGGAAGCTTGGGGGTAGTAATGTGCGTGTGTTCTTATTCTCCTGAGTGTCTCCCTTCCCTGCACCAAAGGAAAGAAATGGGGTGGATTTCCTTGGTCTGACACTAATGCTTCCAAATGCCTTCACTGCTGAAAAGTTCTGAGTAGTGACAGAGAGAGGGAAAACAGTAGTGAAGAGGCTGACAGATGGTCTTACATCCTATCCTATGAGGTTTGACTCCTGACCTGGGACCTCGGGGCACTGTGCCTCAGACACAATTACTTTATGATGCTCGTTCAGACTCAGCTCTAGTAGCAAGTTTCTGCAAATCACCCGTGTACTTCAAAATTCATCCCCCCCTTGATTTTTTTCACTTCAAAATGTGAGGAGGGGGGGAATGTAATTTTATACGGCTCTATTTGAAAAGGGGTTTGTGTACCTGTATAATTCTTTTGAAGCAATATTTTAAAAATAACTGCCAGCCAAAGTGGCAATGCAGAAGTGCCATCTTGTTTAGGATTTGTACACACCAGTTTTTAACACAGTGTTCTTTTCACTAAGTACTACATATGTTAATTTATATTTATATATTGTCAATATTGTTGTAACCAAGCTTCTCCTTTCTAAACACTTCAGGAACAAGGCCTTGTATTTTTAGGTGATTTTCATAAACAGAATAATTCTTTTCCTTTCACTAGTATCTTGCACTCGATACATGTAGCAATACTTAATATATTCTCTTCACAAGTATTTGTTAAGTGATTTAGTTAATGGCTGATGTTTTGTACAAAATAGATTCTGTACAGGAAAAAAAATCTTTTAGATAAACATTATTTATTTTTACTGTTTTGTAAGTTAGACACTATAATGAAGCTCCTTTTTGCCAGAATTACTGGAAGTGCCTCTTGGTAAAATGTATTATACAGTAAATATGTATTCAAAATTATTAGAAATACTTGTCACAAAATGAACAATGTGGATGTTGCAATGTGAAGACAAATGTACAACATAAATATAATTCTGTGGTATCCTGTTTGTTGTGTTTCTTTTTCTTTTACTGAACAAATTTGCTTTCAGTGCCCAGCTTTCAGTTTAAGCACCAGACTGCAAATGACCTGTAGCCTCTTCAAACTCTCATTCAAATCCAGTAAAGCTGGTATATACTGAATTACTATTTCAACTGCCAGCCCCGCTTGGTACGTGTTAGTGATCCATGCTTAGGTTTATTGGTATCCGATTACCTGCAACTTTTACCAGCAGAATTCTGTACTTTATTTTGGATCACTAATAAATCCCATGTTAAATGCTGTGTGGCTCAACCAGTCTGTTGGAAGGCCTCATTATAAACATCCTTCTTTAATGATGACCAATATTTCAACATCTGTCACCTGTGTACTTTTCAATCCAATTAGTATGGACCATACTGATTGAATGAGGTCTATATTACATGGTACTATTCAGCCATAGTAATGCAGAGTGACTAATGTTTCCAGAGAATGAAATGTGTTACCTTAACAGTCTTCTCCTTATTAATCACAGAAGTAGTCTGTTAAAGTGGGATATCAGTAAGTGAAATCAATTTTCTTGCAATTTTATTGGTAAGTATACCATCATTCTTCAGTGAAAAATTTTGCTAGTCCATTACGTGGGCTAGAATTGACATCTAGCTACTTTCTTTGCTCAGTGTTTATAATTCAAAAAAAGTTACAGCTTACAGCTGCCAAGTATTTTCCCCATTTTTTAAGTTTTATTACTTGCTTTCATCAAAGATCTGAAGAGCTCTTCAGCTGACTCATTTGAAATGGCTGCATACAAATTATCTGGATCAACTGTGTATTCAAAGCCTCTTTTCCTATAACTTACAGATTAACAGATTTCAAAATATGGAAAAGCATCAGCCGCAGAGCTGGCTGTCAGTTTTCAAGTCCCACCAGTTTATTTGTCCTCTAGCTTAAGTTCTGAATGGCAAAAATCTAAGGAAAGTTGCACCAGGCAGTGATTAGGAAGGTATTAGTTGGGATCATTGCCAGTACGAAAGTAAAATATGGTTATACCTATTCTAAAAGAACTGCTTATAAGTCTGCAGCTGGTCTGTCCCAAGCACTTAGTAACCCCATAGCATGGAATTATTTGATCCAGAGATTCACAGCTGCCCACAAAGAAGCATACAACTGGAGTAATGAAGAAAAACTCTTTCCCTTCATTACTGCTCATCACAAAGAGTAGGGGCTAGCAAGGTAGAGAATGCACTTGTCTTTGAAAATCACCAAATTCCCTCGAGAGCTCTTCAAACAGCAAGAGGTTCCCATGGGAAGAGATGAGCAATAAAACACAGGGCAGAAGCAGTCAATCTCCTAATGAGACCACACATGAGCATGCCTCTCCTGGGCTTCTGGTAAAACATAAAGGAGGCCATGACGCACAGTCAGTAGCAGCTCAATTAAATGTTGCATGTTCCAGGTGTTCAAATTGCTCTCAATTGCCCAGGCAAATCCACTTGGCTAAAACCACTTAAAATGTTTCACTAAAAATAGAAATCTCAGAGAACTCTTGGCACTCTGTTTAGCAATGCTTTCTTTAATGTTTCTTCAATTATCTCACCAAAATCCTGTGGAAATCAACATTAATCCTCATGCCACTAGGGACTGCCTGGATATCATTAGTGATTCACGTAGGGGTAGAACAGCAAATGACCTTGACAGTCAGATGTGTGACTTCCAGGTGCTACCCCAACTGATGGGGTCTGTAGCTTCCCAGAACCTGGCATGCTGAGATGGAGACTGCCAAAGCCAGCTACTTTTTTGAACAACTTCACAGTCAAGGGGCGATACTAACATTGCATTCATTTGTGAGCCATGGGAGAAAAAGTGCAAGTTTAAAATTTTACCTAAGGTTTTGATGGCTTGTGTCACACCCAATCCAGACTGCTAGTTATAATCACTAAATAATCTGGGATAGTTTGGAAGTCTGATACAGATAAAAGGTTGCTGCAACATCTGCTTGTGTGCAGCCAGGAAATACAAAGCAGAAGGTTCCTGTTTGATCTGCATGATGGCTTCTTTTACAGAGACGCTTGTTGTTGTTACTGGTAAATTACTTCCCTTCACAATCCTTTGCACATGGCAATTGTTTGTTACTGTGCTTGCCAAAGGCATCATATTCTACAAATTCAACACCTTCTGTGTAATAAACTCTTCTGTTAAATTCTTTACACCTTTTCTTTCCACATTTCTAGCCAAAATCTTTGTGTTTAAACCTACTTCAAAGAATTTATCTGCATTACAGAAAGTGCTATGGGATTTTATTAAGATTAAAGGTATTAATCCCTAGCAGCTGGACAAATTCCAGTTTCTCTTATTACGTTCTTCTAAATTAAAATTTTCCCGAAAGCTCCAGTAGGTACAAATGCTTCCTGCACTGAAGAGATGCGTCATGTCACTGGTTCTCTCATCCATTCTTCTTGTTATACTCCCTCTGCAAGTGCTTTCAAGGTAACCTACAGCCACTGAGCATGCTCCTATACGTTACCTCAGGCACCCAGCAGGGAGAACATACACAGAAAAGGTGGTATTGTTCTATGGTCAAGGCACAGTAAATGCATTTACTGTAACTGCTGTTTTGGAAAATTCTTCTTCCTGAGGCTCATGAAAAGGGCTTGAAAATCTGAATGTCAGGAATAATTTGATGAGCACCTCAGGCTAATGAGACTTCTCAGAAGGATGTGTGGATATCCTAATAGTAAGTTATCCAGGTCCAAAAAATAATTAGAACAGTTTTCTCTTGCTTTTGCTGTTCTTTGATAAGAAAACTGTTCTTTGAGGCTAGATCTGGAAGTCCTTAGTTGGGCAAGGAAGTACTATCGTCAAGCCTGAAATTTTCACAGCAATCCCCGAGTGCTTCTAACAGCTGAAGTATATTATTTGTCTCTGGTTCTTTGATGTGGAATGATTATGCAAGGTTTGTACTGACAGTAAGGTTTCTACACATTTATGTTCTTACCAAGTATGTTCTTAGGACTGGCAACAAAAAGAAGAAGAAAATTAATGTCAAGAAACAATGAATCCATAGCAATAGAGTAGCATAGCTAAAAGGAATTAAAATTATATAGGCAGTGAAACTGGATTGCTTTGTTAGTCAACTGTAAATGTCTGCAGTGTATCTGCTTGTCATTGACTCCAAACTACACATTTATCTAAGAATCACAGCTGGCAGAAATAATTTTTTTATAAATTATAAAAGCTAAACTGTACTAAAATTTAAGTACTCAGAGATGTTTCTTTGAAAGAAACAGCTTCCTCCAAGCCATCATGCTTTCTAAGTTCCCTTTATTCTGGCAGCTGCATTTCCAGATTCAACAGAGGGTCGGGAGGGGGAACCAAAGGAAAATAAAAAAAGAATATTCGTAATGTGTATAATTTATTAGAAGCTTCTTAGGAACTATATTTAAGCCAAATATCTACATAAGTTACAACAGGAAAAGGCGGCGTGCGCAAATAACAAACTGCCAGAGGATTTACGACGGGGCGATCAGTGTCCATAAAAAAGGTGGGGGTTGGTTTGGTTGATTGTATTTTTTTTTCTTTTTCTTTTTACAACAAAATATACAGGCTACTAAAAACTATGGGTTTAGTCCAACTTTTGACAGCATTATACAGCTACAGGTTCACATCAAACGTAAGGAGGAAAATAAAAGCCAAGCCTTTGATGACTCCACGTCTCCATCCGCTGGCCCTGGCGGCGGGGCTGGGAGAGGAGACCGGGGGAGGGGGGGGAAGCTGCTTCTTGTGTCTGGGTGACGCGAATGCGTTTTTTTGGGGAAAACCACCCCATCCCCCAAAATCTCTATATTTATCTGCTCCCTGCTTCAGATTAAAAAGCCTGAGCGAAATACAGATTGAAGGGGTGGGTTTTTCCCTTTTTTTTTTTTTCCAAACAAACTTTTCCACTCCCCCTTCTCCTTTTTCCTCAGCTTCTTCTGTGTAATTAAGAGCAGTTAGAAGAGAATTAACCAGGAAAAAGCCATCAGATTCTTGGGTAAAACAGCCGCTTGGCAGAACCACTTCCAGATCTTTGCGTGAAACATCAGCTGTTCTTTCTAAATGGCCTTTCAGAGAAAGGCAGCTCCGAGAAAACAGCCATAGAGATGGCACACAGCTCGTCTGCAACAATAAAGACTGGAGGGACAATCTGACAGAAAATGCTGCCAAATTGAAAATACGTCAGACCTCTCCCCAGAGCCAGTGGCCTGGCTGCAAGGAAGCCTCTGGTATATGCAAATAAGTGAAGGAAAACGGGAAGGGGGATAAGTTAGGAAAAGACGTATGCATCCACAAACCATCGTAACAATCATTATTATTGATTTTGCTGCTGTCTTTAAGGGAGGCATCTATTACAGGAACCAATACTTAATGAAATAGAAAGAAACACATATGCTTTCCCATAAACATGCTGGAGACAATCGCCCGTCACTGTTCATTTGTTACAACTTTCTAGATTCAACCACAATCTGGAAATACAATTTCAATATCGACATTGCTCTTAAGCAAACATGGAGTAAAAAATAATAATAAATAAATAAAAGAATTCTACTTATTCCATTCTTGGCCAAGTCAGATCAGTTTTCACCAGCTGCACTGAGTAGAAACATTCTGCCACCCAGAAGCATTACTTGCACAGCTACTAATTATGCTCTAGTCAATACCCCAGTGGAGAAATAGGAACCACGCAACATAAAAGATTATTCCAGTCTCCATGTTCACCTGTCATGCCCTTGCTCAAATACTGTTAATTTGATAAAGCACTGAACAGTCAAATGCTTCTCAGTTTTAAAATTATAGTTCTACTAATCGGCTTCCTTTACCTAGAAATTTCTCCATGCACTCAAACCAAAGAGATGCAAATCACAGAATTTATTATACAGGGCATAAAAGCTTTTTTCTGAAAAACAAATCTTAAATGGTTTTCCTCATGTCTCAAAAGTGTCTGTAAAAAAAAAAAAAATTTTGCAAACTTGCATTTTTTTCCCCTGTTGTTTTTGGATTAACATGAAACGTGGGCAAAAGTTGCTCTTTCCCAGGTAATGTCAGTGAAGCCCCTTACTGGACTCCTAAACCTGGAAATCAACTGCCATGACTCTAATTCAGAAAGAAGCTAACATGTACAACTTGGGCTCTTTCACAAAGGCTTTTAGCTACATCTCACTCAAAGTACGTGCACACTTTGGACAAAACAAAATTTTCAGCTTCAGTTATTACTGAGTTGAACAACATACCTGCCCTCAAAAACGCCAGAGAGCTTTTTTAGATCAGCTCTGTGTACCAGGTAGAAGACCAAAATGCAAAAGCATTTTATTTGATTTACTCCAAGATCAGGCTCCAGGGGCTTTTGAGGTTAAAGAGGTGATTTCTGAAGTTCTGTTTGTATATAATAGAAAATTGCTGCACTTTAGTGTAATTCTTGCTTCTCTAAAATACAATGTCACTAACACAGGGCTGGTACTAGCATGGAAGTTAGGCTGTAGCACAGGCCCATCAAGCACTACAGTATGCACCAGTTTAAATACCATTATGGAAAACCTCTAAGGAATTTTATAAAACATAATAGACTTTTTTAAATCAGTGTTTTAGAGCAAGAGTATTTTTCTATTAACTAGTATTATACAGTTCAAAAATTTCAAAGCAATCTCAAATTCTATTAAATTCTATCATCTTTCAGAATCACTTCCATAAAACCCTTTTTAGACCCAGAGTTGGCCAAAAACTTACTTAACCACCCGAGTTTAAACATACGACCTGTACCATCCCAGTCCACAGAGCACCTCGGCATGCATTAAAATGATTTTAAGCACACACTTAAGGCTCACTTGTGTCAATGCCGGTAAGAGTTGTGAGGTCTTCGGCAATGGGTCGCTCTTTTCTTTCAAAGTACTTGGACTATATTTATATTAACACAGCAGTACAGTCATGCTGCTTCCCCTCAAAAGAAAATTAAAGTCCTCAGAGGTGGTGGAGTGGAAGAGACTGTGAAGCCTACAAAGGCTGCTTTAGGTTGCAGTTCAGCCCCTGCTAGAACTGCCAGAGAGGGTGGATTTGTGCCAGATTGGACAAGGAATGGCTGCTCTCTCCTGTTGCCCAGCACAGTCTCGTGAGCCTCGGCACTGCTGCGCTAGCCCTTTCCCTTACCAAATTACTCACACTGCAGCTGCATCTTTCTGTGTCTGCCTTTCTGCATCTAGATGAGCCACAGCAATAAAAATGAATCTGAGTTTAGGAGCAAAGAGTATAGCTCCTAAAATTTGGAAGCATTTGTATTTTGGTTTTACTTATCCCCTCACAAAAGCAGTCTCTGCCTTGAATAGCTTCATAGTGCAAAACCTTTTGTTTAAGCTGCCCCCAAATTAGCAAGCAATCCAGGTTCCAGATTTGCCTGTTTTATAGTACAGTGGTTTATCACAACTAAGATTGCAAAAACTGGGCTCCTCTGCATATGCCATTTTATAATTTAGGAAACAGGAAGGTAGGAAGTGGAGCTGAACACATCCATATTTCAGTTCTGTGCTCAAGCAGAACAAGCTTGAAACAAGGTTGCCAGTAGACCCTATGCAAAATTCTAGTAATGTGTGCATTTCCACAAGTTTTAAATCATGACAGTCGTGATGACATCTGTGCCAGTGAATATGTGGTTCTCTGTCACACTGTTGTTAGCTTTCTTCTCTCAGCAGCTCAACTTATTTGTGTGCTTCTGTGAAGAACTCCAGCATGTCCTCCTGGGCAGCAGGACACAGAGTGAAGAAAGCTGTTAGCAAATCAATCCTAAAGTGATTTATTTCCAAGTGACAGATACCAAGCAGGCAGCATATATTTATCATTTGGACAAGGCCTTAATAAAGATAAATTCAGAGTATAAGTCTCTCTAAGAAACAGCTTCAGCTGCAGACACATGCCAAAGCTCACTTCACTGTTTAATTAGACACATATGCTTCAGCTGGGTTTTAATATGGATGACTTTTGCTTTCAGTTATGAATATTACAACTAGTTCTCTAAAACTAGAGGTTGGCCAGGCCAAATAGCGTGAAATCCTTTTGAGATGTTTTTTCCAACACCAATAATCAATAGACATTACAAATCAAAACATACTGCCTGAGACAATAATTAATATATATTTATTACCTGAATAAAGGTATTTTAAAATCTTGTTAAAATACATAAGCAATACTGAATCCTGTGGAAGACTCTGAGTAAATGACCAATATTGCTTCTCTTCTTTGGAATATAAGCACCGGGGGGTGGGGGGGGGGTGGGGCATAAGAAGGAATAACACAGTTTCTTTTGTTCAAAAAATACACTAAGCCTCCTTTTGTCTATGCCTATATAGCCATCCATCATAAAAATCATCTACTATTTACTGTAATTTAAAATATTTTCTGTGCTGTACAGTATAGTTTCCCAGTTTCTTTGAGACTAACCTAGAGCCAACCCCATCTTCTTGCACAGATGATCTTTCTTTCAAGTCAGTGGGAGCACTGGGTTGCAGAAATGAGGCTGAGCTACTCAAAGGGATTTAGATAAACATGTTCCATCAAAATGAATGAAAGGTAAACCTCCTGTGTGCCTTGAAAATCTCAATTACTCTTCTGAACTTAATTCAGCAATAAAAGCTCCCTTTATTCAGTGGCTCAATAGTATTTTACCTATTCCTTTATGCAGAACTGCCATAGGGTAGTATGCTCTGTGGCTATCTCTATTAGTTTTGTAAAATACAAGAAACCTGAGGCTAATGCCAAATTCCAGCTATAAATAACTCTATGCTACCCACTGACCATCCACCACTCCTGCCCCACATATGCAATGTGAACCAAGCTCTCTGCTTGGATACTCTGCCATCAGCCAGGAAAAATCTTTCTGAAGTCAAGGGAACCATGTGGAATAAACCCAGTTCAATTCTAAAGAAACATTTCAAAAGAACTGGAAGGGACTGTCTGATCTGTGATTTCTCACCAACTCCTGAACCCACCGTTCCACTGAAGGCAAAAATTTGCCTTAATATCTATCCTCTCAGCAGTAAGGTTAGAAGAGCCTCTCTAGAGACGTAATCTGCAAAAGCAAGGGTGCCAGCCCACTGGAAAGGAGCACAGAAATAACTTGCGTCCCTCTCCCATTCACTTGCAGTTCCCACAAGTATCAAAATGGTTGCCCGAATGAAAAGCAGAGCCACACTGCACCAGATACTTGCTATCTGGAGAGCTATCATCCTTTGCTGTGGATGATAGAACCACCTTCTACATAAACTGAAAGCCATACTGACATCAGATAAGACTTCTTAGAAATAGAGAGGC
>JANZLP010000031.1:5473448-5486358 GCA_026930925.1 Chelictinia riocourii | reverse complement strand
AATGCCAGCTGGCTCCAAGATGGACCTGCCACTGGCCAACACTGATCCTGTCCGTGATGGTGGTAGTGCCTCTGGGATAACCTATTTAAGAAGGGGGGAAAAAACCCACCTGCTGTGGAACAGCAGCTGGGAGAGAGGAGTGAGAATATGTGAGAGGAACAGCCCTGCAGACCCCCAGGTCAGTGAAGAAGGAAGGGGAGGAGATGCTCCAAGCGCCGGAGCAGAGGTTCCCCTGCAGCCCGTGGTGAAGACCATGGTGAGGCAGGCTGTCCCCCTGCAGCCCAGGGAGGACCCCACACTGGAGCAGGTCGGTGCCCAAAGACGGCTGTCACCCTGAGGGAAGCCTGCATTGGAGCAGGCTCCTGGCAGGACCTGGGGAGTCTGTGGAGAGAGGAGCCCACGCTGGAGCAGGTTTTCTGGGTGGACTCATGATCCTGTGGGGGTTCCACTTTGGAGCAGTCTGTGCCTGAAGGACTGCACCCCATGGAAGAGACACACACTGGAGCAGTTCATGAAGAACTGCAGCCCGTGGGAAGGACTCATGTTGGAGAAGTTCATGGAGGACTGTCTCCTGTGGGAGGGACGCTACGCTGGAGCGGGGGAAGAGCGAGGAGTCCTCCCCCTGAGCAGGAAGGAGCGGCACAGCCAACGTGTGGAGAACTGACCCCAACACCTATTCTCTGTCTCCCTGAGGGGAGGAGGTAAAAAAAGAATATACAGTCCAACATTCCTCCCCAGTCCGCCCCATAGAGCCAGAGGGCTAACAATGCCGTTATTATCCGGTTTGTTTTAGGTGTGTGTTCCAGGTGTTAACAGCTGTGTCTCCTGGCTTTCCTCTGAGGGAACAGGAGGAAAGCCCAGGCGGCACCACCAGCATAATCAGATGTTGATAGTAGTTGTTTCTCCTTCCCTGAAATGAGCTGAAGATTTTGCAAATTAGCCTTGTAGCTGCTCCTTTATTTCCCCATCTAAAGTAAACCTACTTGATGCAAGACAACAGCAACATGAAAAAGTATTTTGAAGATGTGCAGGAACCATGAGCTGCTGGTACTTGCCCTGCCAGGGTGGGATTAATTTCACCTAATGGAGCTGTCAGAAGTTCCGTGACCCACCTAAGCTACTTGTTTGAACCTCTGATAAACTCAGTAGAATGAGACAGGCATGTCCAGATGTATCCCATCCTAAAATCGAAGATAGGGAAGACGTACTGAACTGCTTCTGGAAATACCTGTTTCTTGACACTGACTTCTGAAGGAACCAAAGCCATGGCTGGGGCTAGATGTCTCATGACGTGAAATGAATCCCACCCAAAGAGACTGAACAGCGGACACACGTGGGACAAGGCTGCCCTGAAGGCATCAGTGGGGCTAGGATTGGCTCTGTAAAAATCAGAGAGTGATAGACATTGGAAGAGATCTCTGGAGATGTCTAGTCCAGCTCCTCCTCGGAGCAGGTCCAACTAGATGAGGTTGCCCAGAGCCATGTCCAGCTAAGTTTGGGGTATCTCCAAGGAATTAGACTCTACAAGCTCTGGGAAAGTTGTGCGAGTGTTTAATCAGCTACATGGTGAAAAACTGCTCTGTGGAATTATTGGTGGACTAGGTTTTTCCTTCTGAGTGTTTTTCTTCTGGTTATAACCCTATATTCTGCTTGGCATGTTTTATCTCTGTCTAGCTTACTGGTTTAAAAAATGCTATCTGGAAACTCCCATACAAAGCACAAAAATGTCAGTATTTAAAAAAAAAAAAAAAAGCCATTCCTTTCATGACTGTTCTCCTACTTTTTGATATTAAAGGCTTATTGGTTTTATAAATTGCATCTTCATCATTTGAATGATCATTTGGACTTCATCCTTCCAGGCAGAATGTCATCTCTCCGTGCGCTGTTAACAACACAACCAGCCAGAAGTAAAGGCTTTCTCCAGAGTGCACACAAGGACCTTGGAGCAGGGTATGCCGTTTCTGTGGAAAACAACTCAGAAAAAGTAGTTTCTTTCTTGAAGGAGAAAGAAAATAGCACATTATTTCTTGGCTTATCATTTTTTTGGCAGGTTTAAGTGTACTTCTGCCACAGAAACAGTGAACATGATTATTCAGCAATGACAGAGAGGTGACATTAAATTATTGAGACTGGAATGAAAGCTTTCAAATCGCTGTATTTATTGTATTTGTTTTTTTATTGCTTTAAACCTGACATGTTGCAAAATAGCTTGCATATTCCTGAATCGAGATTGCATCATGCTAAAAATTCTTTAGTCAACACTGGTGGAAATTGAGTATAAGAACTGCAGAAACAAAAAGCCTTGCAGCTGCAGTTGTTGGCACGATCTCCGTTGTGCTTTAAAGTGGCCTAAGGACCCTGCCTGACCTGACCAGCTACGCAGGATGGGATAAACTGGTTGAAGCACCAATTAGCAAAGAGCAAACCAGAGCTGTCTGGCTGCAGGGTGTCACCAGAGACTAGAAGACCACCCGCCAATGTAGTTACTCCAGCCAGGCTCCCCAGGCAAGGCAGCGTGTGCCGTCCAAATCAGTTTTCTCCCAGTTAAGTTACATCACGACCATTCCCAGGGCAGCTCCAGCTGCTGGCTCACGCAGTGATGGTTTAAAGGTAGGAGAGTGATCATTTCAGAAACTGCGACCCTGTGATATGGACCTAAGTGAAATCTGTATCTGTATCCCTGCCGAAAATGAGCCTGGGATGTTAGTACAAATTCTCACCAACACTGGTTGTCATTAATGCCTAATGCCAAAGGCTGGGGTGGATCAGAAGGACAGGATGTCCCTGTAAAACCTTGGAGAGAGAAGCACAGCCGTTAGCTAGCTATGGCAACATCCCCCCACTTTAATCCATCATGTAAATAACCAAACAGGTTTTTTTCCTCAGCAAAACCATTGAGCCCTCAGAAGTTTTGTTGGCGTAAGGGGGATTAAGGAGGGTACAGACAATAATCGTGGCTTGGTGTACCTCAGTCAAAAAATACCCCGCTCAGAAATACAGCCTTCCAGGGCAGTGACTCAAATATCCCCTGTTACTCTGACACATACACACACCTGCTAGTTTATGGGTCCAAGAAAGCACTATTTCTGAACTGGGCACCAGTACTGAGAAAGAAGAGGATCTTGCCCTACCTCTGTGCTACTCGCCCACCCCTACCTTCCTGTTTACTATGAAAATGTCTGTAGAAAAAATGCCCAGGTATCGTACTCGGTTATTGTAAATGATGAGAGAGCTTCCCGCTCAGTGGTAGGCAGAAGCTGAAAAGAGGATATTGCACTGGGAAAGTAATTTCTGAAGAGACCGGGGTAAGTATTCTCACTTCCTACCATTCCTAGCCTAGGTGTTGTAAACTCTGAGAGCAGCTACATAAGGTCAAATGCGTGGCGAGTGCTTCAGAGCGCCTTGTTCTCAGGGCTACAGACTCCAGCTCCAGGCACACCAGTCAGAAAACTACTCCCAGTGCCTACTCCAGCAGCACCGTCCTAACTACAGCTTTCCTCCTTATGCCTTATTTCCAGACTTACGCCTGTTGTATATTATTCCCATCTGAGAAACAAGGTTTGCAGCTGGGGCTGGTTTGGTCTAACTTCAACACTGCTGGCTTTTAAATCAACGTGTTGCTTAAGTAGAGTGACGTTTGCTTTGGTATACTTTTGATTTTGAAATTTTTCAGGCCTTGTGTAGGAGGATGGTTCCCTTCAGGGCCTGGAAAGCAGGAGACAGGCAGAACAACCAATAACGCTGTTATTGGTTGTCTCTCTAGTTTCAGGTTTTCCTGCAGATCCATCACAGCTGCAGCAGCACTTCGGCATGGCAGCACTCACGAGTCATCATCTTTCTCCATTAACACAAAAGTTTTAATTTCTTTTCCGCTAACAGTATTGGAGCAAAAATTCTTCCCCAGATTTTACTTTCCCATAAAAAATTTGGCAAACTCAAATGGCCGCTTGTCAGTCATTCCCTTGTCATAAGCAGAGAGGGTCATTTCTTATTTGTTCTGGGTTTTGAGTGGGGCAGCCTCATAGAAGGAATACTTTCAAGAAGGTACTTGGGGTGCTCTTTATTATGCGGGAAAAGAAGACTCCAAAAGCGTAGAGAGAAGGAATGCCTCCTGTGCTACCTGTCAATACTTTCTGCTGCAGGAAGAAGCGCAGAATTCCCGAACACTCGCTCCATGGGTAACAAAGGGGTGGAAGCAATTGTTAAATGACCATATTATCACCAAGAAGTCTGTATCTATTAATATGGACTTACCAATTTTGCAGTGCGTACATGCATACTGCTTTTCTTGCAAACATTAGTAAATCATATAAATTCTGTGGACCAGACTGTACCAAATTTATTTTTGTTAAGCAGCACTTGCTAATACTGAGCACTTCCAGAAGAAAATATGACTCAGCAAGGGTGATGGGAAGTATAATTTTATGTTAAACACTTATTTGTACCTTTTAAAAAAATACAGATGCAAATCTGTCCATTTACTTTCTTACTTACTTTCATATGGAAGCATTCTTTCATTGTTAGAAAAATCATTACTGCTTATTTCATTCTGAAGCAAAAAGAAAAACAGAGTTATGGTCCTTCAGAAGACACATTGGGGATATGCTGTAGTTTTGCAGTATACGTGCTGCTCCTCAGAGAGGATTAGTTTCTACTTTTACCTACGTTGCACAAGGTTCTAACCCTTCTGCTGTCATCTCTCCACAGACCCCACCTCTTGACTCTTTGAGGCTGGCTGCCTTCCCGCTAGCAATAGGAACACTGGCTGCTCTAGAGCCTGCCCCTGCCATCCACCAAGTCCCCTGACTCACCCAATTACTTTTAATCACAGGCTTGGATTTGCCAGGTGGGGTTTTCTGATCTGAGGGCCAGCACAATTAGCATGAGGAGTACTGTGTGTCAGTGACAGCAGAACACAGTTCCAGCTCCCATAGCACTGCAGCCTCAGAAATCCAAAAGTCCAGGATACAGCTCCCCTCTCCATATAGTTCATCAATACATTGTATCATGCACTTTCTTCTGAGTGATTATCTCTGTCCTGCACTGCTCTCCTTTACTGTAACTGCTTAAAATAGAGAAGTCATTCCAGTAAGCAACGTGGGTGTTTCTAATGCTCCCCCTAAGCTTTTCTGCATGAAAAAGTTAGGCTGGATGAAAAGTTGGGTTTGCTTTGAGGTGCAATTTAATGCACTTGCGATTTCTAAGGTGTGTTCCTGCTGAAACTTACACTAGTTCAGAAACTTATAAATATCACTTTTTAATATGTTAATTTCTATGTAGCATTCAGACATCACTGTTTTTTATTTTCATTGCTACTGCATGTAGTAATATACTTTTTTTTTCTTCTTTTTTTGTTTTGGTTTTTTTTTTTGTAAATCTAGCAAGTTGGAATTGATCAGGGTGACATTCCAGATCTTACTCAGGTCAGTGTACATATCATATTGATTAACCCAATTATTTTGTTCTTTGCTTTTTTAAAGGTTGGCGTCTATCATAGTAATCATTCACCTTGAGAATTTATTCTCTTGTATTTATTTATAAATGGGAAATATGTATGGTGACTTTTCCCATGGATTAACTGTACTCAGTACTCGCACTTTGCAGCTCTTAATAAGATTTTTTTTATGGTTTAAAGCATTAAAACTCACAGAAAATATTTTCCAAGAAATTCTGGGTTTTATCACAGGATTCACTGGCATGTAAGCCACAAGCATCTTGCCATGCCTTGAGGAAAACCTTCCATTTCACTAACTTAATGTCTTCCAACACACTTAAAGATTACAGTTAGCTAGTTCAGTCAAGAATTTTTTTCTTTCCCCTGAGGTCTGAATAGGTTTGATGTTTCTATATCAGCACTTAATGCTGGTTTCGATATTACTCAGTA
Organism: Chelictinia riocourii; assembly: GCA_026930925.1. Classification (NCBI taxonomy): domain Eukaryota; kingdom Metazoa; phylum Chordata; class Aves; order Accipitriformes; family Accipitridae; genus Chelictinia; species Chelictinia riocourii. Next base: position 5,480,474 of record JANZLP010000031.1, on the reverse strand, counting down.
GTATGAGGGGCATGCACAGTACAGGTTGTGTGCTGGAACATTTAGTCTAAAAGGTGGAATGCAGGGGAACACCTTCTAGTGAGGATAAATTGAGGGGCAGAAAGGAGGTGAGAAAGGTGGTTTGACCTGGTGAACAGGAAACACTGATAGTCTACAGAAGGTCAGTTATTCTGTGAAAGTTCTTTCAGTTCATAGGGACATTGTATTCCTAACCTAGGACCCACCTAACGGGACAGAGGTATTTGTTATTCTTTCTGTGGCGCAGAGTAACCTGATGGATAGAAAAAATGGCAATCTGTCAGGGGATTCGGGCAATAAACTGGAGTGTCTTAGAGGTCTAGGGTACTCAAGGTGTTTAAGTGGGGTCAGTATGAAACAGTTAATCTAATGGGTAAATACTGAACGGGCACATCTAATCCTACACTGCTTTTATGAAATTAAATTTTGCAGGTAAATCATGTAAAAATATACCTACTGTGATGATTTGCCTAAACTTCATTACTGTCTTTTTAATATGGAAATAACTCTAAACCACAAACTTCCATTGTCAGTGTTGTTCATTACTGCCTACAGTATGATTTCCATCTGAAATCATACATGTTTCAAAGTACACATCTGTAATACTTCTAGCAATTAATATTAACCCCTTCGATAACTTCTAGTGCTTAGTGGTAGAAAGGAAGTACAACTGTAACCAGCAGGGTGAAAGAGCAAGTAATTCAGTGAAAACAGTAGTTTGATGTTTTCTGTTGGTGTTTGGTCTTAGCATCTTACTCTGTCGTTTGATGAGTACTGCAGTATTCAGCTGGTCTGTATTATGCTAATCAAATTATACTCAAGTCTGAAGTTATACTTCACTGGGTTTGCATGCACTTGTCCAGTTAATTGGGTCATTATAAGGCTCTTGAAAGCAGGGGCTTTTTATTTACTGAGAATAGGGAATTTAACTTCATTTTGTTGCTTTTTATCTGAAACTTTCAGTGAGCAAACCCTTTTTATATGTACTGTTATCACAAATTAGCTGAGCTATTGAAAAAAATGTTGGGTTAAGTGCACTTAGACATGAAAGACACTTCTCTGAACCATGGTGGTAGATGTCAGCGTCCTGTGTATTTTGGCAATTTCAGTGCCACTGTTAACCATTCTACTTCCGTAGTAAATTTCATGGCATTTAGAAGGAGTTGAATAATTGTACATCAATTTAGTGCCACATTTAAAAGAATTTGGTAAAATTTCTTAATACTAGGATTTCACAGAAATTTAATTTTCAGTGTGCTTGTGTTTCTGAATTAATTCCTACAGGATCATACCTTTTGTTTCTATTCTGGTCTACCATATTTAATTATTTTTTTTTTCCAAATACTTTGTTCATGTTGCTGGTGTATATTCTGTTCTGGGATGTGCATATTTCAAGAGTTTCCTTAAGCTGTTCCTTAAAACAATGGTTTTATCTCTTTAGAGGTTTATTATTACTAGTGCTGTATAGCTGCTTTTCTTCCTTGACTCTACTGTTCACACTGCTGCTGCCTTTACTGGTGCCTCTAAAGAAAATATTTTCTTTAGTAGGTGCCCTGTTTCACAATGATGTTGCTTACTTTCTGTTCATAGCTGTTACTGTATTTCATGAATGCAACTGGGTCACTTTCCTCTGTATGGATATTAGTCTGTCAGATGTCTTTACATGGGGGGAGGGAAGCTGAGGCACGAAATACAGCCATTTTCAAGTCACAATGTCTGTATTAGCCCAGGCATCTCTTCTGACGTAAAACTACTAAGATCTGTTCACTCAAAATTTTCATCTGTTTTGCTGGATGTCTGCAGCAATGAAAAAGTTCAGAGAAGTTACTGGTTTGTTGGTTTTAGGTTTTATGATTGAGGGGGTTGTTTAGAGGGGTTTAGAAACAATAAGTATAGAGTATGCTTTTCCATACAGATAAGTTTTTAGGGTGTCCTTGGAAAAAAAATGAAGACTAGGAAGGACTTTCTGGAATTAGGCTGTAGTCTCCTGCTATTAAGATTATCTCTCTAGCTGTGTCATGCAGTGCCTTTTGAGAACTATTGTTCCTCCTGAAAGGTAAAAGTATGGGGGGTTTTGGTTTGATTTTTTTTGTCCCTGATACCCTCCTGGAAAGGTACTTCAAAATGTTCCCCCTTGGGGTTTAGCTGTCAAGTTTGAACACTGAATTTATTCATGACCAGTTGTTGTGATAACTACACTGTCTTAGCTTACCTAGCTCTCTTTCTATAAAGAAGTATCAACTCAGGCCTTAACTTTAAGCCAAGCAGTTTTATAGGATTATTTTAACTGCTTTTCTTTGCATCTCTTGTAGCTTGAATTGGCCTTTATTGAATGTGGGAGCTAGAATTGTGCTTAGTATTTCAGAAGAGAACTTGCCAAAACCTTGTGTGATTAATATTTTTCCTCTTTCCAGGAAATACTTTGGTCTAGCTTTTGGTACAGAAGGGCTAGCAAGGGCAAGTTTGGTTTTCTTCTGAACAATGCCAATCATATCTGTTCTACCTACAGAAAGTTGGCAAGTGTTAAGAAAGGCTTAATGTCTCTGAAACTCTGCCAGATGAGGAGGGCTGGCTGAGCTGGCAAGTAGATGAAAAATTCAGAGGTCTATTCCCTTCATCTGAATCTGCAGTAGGATTTGTTTCACTGATGTTATGGAGTATGGACTATGTAGTTAAAAGCCAAGAGAGCAATGTGGCTAAAATAGCAAGGCAGTGAACTCTTCTGAAAGTGCCAGCCTAATAATTTTGCTTGCTGGAGGTTGTTTTTATAGGGTGATTTGGAGAAATCTTACTTCGTACTAAGACTGTGTAATCAAAATGAGTTCAGATTTATTCAGAGCTTTGAAGCTGTTTCCTTTGGTATGGAAGAAATGTTTCTGTAGTGGATACAAGTATATGGCAGAAAGAAGGCAGGTTGTGATTGGCACTTCTTGTTTCTGTAGGAACAAAAGCAGCTCTGGTGTGCTTTAGTCTGTGTATTTTAAACTTGCTCTTTTGTTACCTATCACTTAAAATCTTTGTATTGGGTACTGAATAATGTCATGGCTGTTCTCTCAAAAGTCTTGGTAAGTTTATGAGTATTGGTCACCTAAACTCATTTAGGTATCTAGTCAAGTCTTGGCTGAGATGTCTAGTTCCTTCCCGCTGGATTTAAGTGGCAAGAAGCCTGGTTTTTGTCATCTTCCTAATTGCTTTAAAAAGCAGCTTAATGCTTAAAAACTGTTCTTGGGTAACATTTTTCCTGGGAGGGGAAGCTACCAGAAAACAGCTTTATCTGAAGTGACATTGCTGTTTTGTAGTGGTTTAGGCTATCGAAGGCTTTGGAGTAGTTGAGTTGGTTTATTGTGTAGTCTTGTTGAACAGCCACTCAGTCTGCAATAGTATTGTTGGGATCAGGTTGAATTTGATTGCTTTTTTTATCAAACCTAACATTCTGCTGAAGTCAGGTGTTTCTAATGCAAGCCTTTGACTGTAAATATTTGAATGGAAAGTGATTGACTTTTTGTTGTTATGGGTGGGGCGGAAAGGGGATCGAAAATGCAACGGCTTCATTTTGGTACTTAAGGGAGTACTGGTTAATCAGCTCTGATTATTGGATTAATCTTAACATAGCAGATATTGTTGCCAAAACCAAGAATGCAACTTGCATACACAGAAGCAAACCTATTCTGGGGGAATCCTTACTTTGTCTCTGGTGCCACTCCTTTTAAAGAACCACAAATGGGTAGATAGAATTCAAGTGTGCAGGATGGCAACAAAATCCAAAACAATTATTGATGTGTGGGTTCTTGTTTGTTGTTAGTGGATGAGGAAACTTACCTGTGTGCTAAACAATGGTGTGTTGTCTAGAAGCAGTGTTTTATAAATGTTTCAACTTTAGGCACCCAGCAGCTTGCTTGAAGCACTGGAACAGCATTTGGCTTCTGTGGAGGGAAAGAAAACAAAAGAAGTCTCCGCTGCCAGCAGGTGAGCACTCAGTGAATTACAACCATGCCTATACTTAGGATTTGTTATATGCATAGTAAGAATTTTCAGGATTTAGTCATTTGGTGTTCTCCTTGAATTTTACTCACTTCCAAATATATCTTCCTAGAAGTATAAATGAAGCATCTAGTGAGTAGTAGTAGTAGTCTGATAGCTTAGTCACATTTGAAATCTAGTTAATATCTGCCTGTGTCTCTTACCATGCGGTAATAAACAGCTGAGCTGAGACCTTGTATATTATTCTTTTTAGCTTTTACTTGTTTGAAGTCCTTTGCTTGTAAGACTTCCAAGGTATTTGGGGTTTGAGGCTCTTTTTACCCAAGATAGAAAGTATTGTCAATGATCTACCTCTCAGACTGAATTTGTCATAACCTGCTTATAAAAGTTCTTCAGTCCCTTCTCAGAACAGCCAAATTCACTTAGATGCTTTGTGCTGACAGGGATTGTGTTATTCTTTGTCAAGTACAGTACCAATTTCTGTGAACAGTAATTCTGACTGAAGAGTGAGAGATCTCTTTTGGCATAGGCATTCTCCCACAGAAACTTGGTAAATATTGATAAATGTGTCAGTGTAAGCTACATTCCTGAGTTGCTGTCTTGCTTTTCAGATTTTTTTTTTTCAAATATCTGAGGGTTCACTACCACAGTGTTCTACTAAAAAGGATACCATGTAGAGAATAACTTCTGTGCTTTGTTTACTGTTATATATATATATAATACGTACATACAAGCTTTCTGTGCCTCTGCCACTTCAATGGAATAGAATTCCGGGCTGGTATATATGAGCTTAAAGAAAAAAAGACAACTGGTATGTTTTGCACTTTCTAGTTTCTGCCTGCTGAAACTTGAGGGAGTAATCCTGTGTATGTCATGATTGCTAAAAATACACAAAGTAAGTTGTGGGAAAAGCACATTTCAGGCAATAAAGGTTCTGTAGAAAATCGTAGTTTATCTACAGCGTTCATTTAAGGGGGAGACTCAGTGATGGAAAATGTACCCTGCTAAACCTTTCTGGACTGCAGTTCATCTAGGCATCTTGAATATTCAGAGCAAACTTTGGCAACTTGCAGGGTTGCTCCGGGATGGAGTTGGCATTGCCTGCCCTGACTGGGTCAGGCTGTTCTCCATCTTATGTCTGAGCATAATGTCATAACAGCCTTGAGATGGCAGCAGCCCTGAGTGCCGGGGCTTTCTGGTGGGATTAGCCAACAGAAGCACCACTTCTTGGGATTTATTGATTGAAGGTGGCTACTGTGGCATTGGTTTGGGGGAGGCATGTGAACGCAACTTTTTTGTTGAGCCTGTGTGCAGTATCCACTGGTAGAGTCTCATATGGGTGGACAAAGAGGTCCTACCTCCTGCTGGCACATGGAGGGGCTCCCTAGTACTTGTGGTTCAAGGTTTTGGATAGTGTTGAGGTCCTCCAGAATCTTACTGCCATTAGTAGGTCTGTGTGGTACGTATGTACAGCATCCGTTGATTTACTCCAAGAGAATGTGGTCCTTAGCATGATGCTTTCTGTTTTGGAAATACATATTATCCACGGTTTATGTTGTGATTTTGGAGATGTGCTGGTGCTTCTTAGTAGGTGTGTTTCTTTGCCCCAAGCCTACAGGGAAAAGGTACTATATTTGGCCTTTCTGTCTTTCTGGAAGGCTCTTGGCCCATCCCACTGTGACATTCTTCTATCAACACTAGTGAGGGGTCACTTAAAATTCAGATTTTCCCAGATGTGTCCCTTTTTTTCTGGCTTCATGCTGGATTTGAGCTCTTTAAATCTGTCCTTGTTCCCGATACTCCTGGGCATGTCCTGACGCTTGGAAATATCTCTTGTGCATGCTGAGACCATCTCTGTAGCGCACGCAGAGAAGTTACAGTGGACATGTACGATATAGAGTACATGTGTGTTGTATTGCATGTCCGTGGCCATTGGATGTGTAGCTTGAGTGTGGACCATTCAGCGGTGTGGGTGTATGGCACACTCGGAGCTTCCCAAGAGCGTGGGACTTGCTGCGCTTGGGCGGTGTAGTACTGCAGCTGCAGGGGTGTGCAGTTTGGTGAAAGCTGGTGATGGAGATGGGAATATTTCATTTCCTCTCAAAGAGGTTGACCTGAGGGGAAAAAACCCCCACAACAAGTTATTTTGGCTTCCATTTTGGTTTAATACTACTGGTAGTTAGGAACTCTCGTTGTAAGTCAAATAAAAAGCATAGGCATGGATTTCCCCTCCCCATTTACTGGGCTGTGCATTGGCTTGTCTATTTGTCCACACTGTGCTCAGTGAGGGTAAGGGAGTCCTTGGACTTCAAACTGGAGAAAAACTTCATTGAATGGGCATGGACTTAAGTCCATGCAAAATTGTGAGTTATCTCTGGGTTGTGTGGGCAGCCCTGGAAGGGGCCTGTATGCTACAAAATCTGCTTTATAAATGAAAAAGGTGCTCATTGATTTTGTTTAAAATGAAGTCTGTTATGGAGTGATTGGACAAATAGCTCATGCTGGTGAAAAAGACTGAGTAAAGAAATAGCATGATTCAGACAGGCAGGGATATTTAAATATACAGAATATGAAGGCATGTTAAGTACGGAGTTCGTAGCCCACAGAAGAGTTAGGGACTCAGAATGTGTTACCTGAGTGTTCCTGCGGTGTGGTCCTCAGAGAGGACTGAGGTTTGAACCTCCATCTCCAGCTGTGGGAAGTCTGCTTAAAATAACCAGCTGGGGTTTTTTTGGTTTTTATTTCAGAAGCGATCCTTGATACTGGGTATTGCTTGTGGAAACCCCCCCCTGTACTTCAAAGAGGTGATGTATTGTGCATTTTGAAAACCAAGCCTCTCCCAGTTCCCTTGGAGTTGGCATCCAAAGTCGCTGGTCGCTAGTGAGTAGTAGGCATGTTGGGTGCAAAGCAAGGCAATTTATTATGGTCTGCTGCCATTACTGCTTCCTGTGCTGTTGGTTACTTTTGGGTACCATTGTTAATTTAAATGGATATACTAGAAAATAGTCAGAGGGGATCAACAAAAAA
>JANZLP010000031.1:5219032-5231029 GCA_026930925.1 Chelictinia riocourii | reverse complement strand
CAGATTAGGACAACAGTGAGAAAAAGTAGTACAAGGAGAAAGAAATAGGTATTTAGAGGTGATAAGGGAGATTAAAGAGTGAATGTTGGTGATTAATCTTGTCTATGATAAGGCTAGGAACCCTTCCACTCACTACACATCCTAACTGTGCTATTAGTCCATGCTAATTGTGATAGTACTTAAGAGCTAAACTATATTAAACACTTTCATTAGGCACTCTAGCAAGTAAAAGAGTCCCTGCCATAAAGCTCTTGTAGTTGAAATTGATGAAACAAAGACTACCCATAACATCTGACATAAATGAGACAAAAGGAATAGTGTTAACACGACAATGTGATAGCATCAGGGTGTGTACCAAGAATACTACATTCATTCTATTAGAAGTTATACTCTCCCCCTGCAGACTTGGTTCTAGTTCTTTTTTGATTGTCTGATGAGGGAAAAATATAAAACAAATTTTTACACTAGTGATGAAATTGTATAAACATTAATTTATCTAGCACACTGTAGGAAAGTAATATAGAAAACTGGTTGCTTTTAACATAATTCTGGGTCAGTAAACTTCTTTGATTAGGGAATGGGAAATGTTGCAGAATTACAATAGAAAATCTGCCACTGTCATCACATTTTCACAGTTCATACTAGCAGTTATATTTGTGCATATTAATTTATTTCTAATGGATGACAATATGGGTGCCCCAGGAACACAGACTTAAAGATATTCTCTTAGGTAATTATAGTTTTCCCCACTGAATTTTGGTAGTAGTTATGACAGCTGGCTAAATTGTACCCATGTCCTTCACTTCAAGAACTGATGTTCATCAGTCTTTGCTTTCTTGACTGCTCGAGCAGCCCATTTCATGGTTGTTTTGCATCATGCACCTCTGTAATGTTGTTCCTTATGCTGTTACTTATCCTTGATCAGGATCTTTCATAACTGCAAGTTCCATTTCCACATTAACATTATTATTCAACATAGCTAGCTGTGTTCAAGGAAGCATGCCAAGATACATAAATTCAAAATACTTTGGAAAGTACTTGGACAGAGAATGAAAAATAAAAAGTCCAGCTGCTCAGTGAGAATAGCTTCTGACAGATGTTGCATGTCCTTCAGAAAAGGACTGTTAGTAACTGCCACTTTCCTGAGCCTGTCTCATTTCAACAACCCAGTGGAGACATCTTCTGAGACCTCACAGAGAGGTAAATGGAACATTAACTAGTATCTCTATTGAGCAGGTGTTGTAAATTTACTTGTTGAAGAGTTTTAAAAAAAAATGCATTGAGGCACTGTTGCTGTGTGCAGCCCAAAGCTCATGCTGAGAAACTGCAGTTTAGAGAGCACTACAGGGGGAATAGCAAGTGGAAGATCTCACTCCCCTTGTGCCCAGGTGTCTAAGTACCATGGTCATTTTAAAGGACAAGTACTCATTTCAATAGAGATATAGTAATATTACTTCAGGTAGGGGACAAAGAATGGTCCATAAAGGGGTCTGCTTATGGCAAAGAGTTTTGTATAACCAGGCCCACAGCTGTCAGTTGGGCATTGCAAGATCTTGCTCTGACACTCAGTTTTTGTGTTAAAATACATTTTGTCATTCCTAACATTTCTATAGTTGATAAATATATCTGACAAAGCTGGGGGAATCATACTTATATAAGAACCCATCCAGTTTCTCTTAGCTGAAAGATGTTTTCTTGAGCTGGGTAACACACTCAGCAAGAAAAATGGTTAATAAAAAATAATTAGCCTTGGGGAATAAACACATAACTTTTAATTTATAAACTGTTTACCTATCTATTTATCTAGCTATAGATATACTTAAAACACTGTGTGTACTGTCCTGACTGATATTTGGTTTTGGAAAATAATTTTGGAATGGAAGATTAAAATAAAATCTTGTTAAAATCTACTAGGAATCTAAAATCTTGTGCTGCTCGCAACATGACAGCAAGGCACTATCTGGGGTTTCCCAAATCTATTGCTAATATATACATTATCTGTATTAGCTTAAGTTGCTTTCAGGTGTCTATTACCTACAGCCACTTTTCCAAATGGCTCTGCAATTTTAAAGTCTTCTTACTGATCAGAATACCTGATGTACTCACTTTACAAAGAATCCAAATAAAAGGAAACAAAAAAAATTCAAAGAGTAGTATAAATGACCCAATAGCAGGAATATGAAAAATTTCTTATTGCCTCTCAATTCTTTTCTTCATTTTTAACTCTATAGAACAAAAATCACATTTGAACACAGTTTTGTGCCAGTATGTTTTTGTTTTCTTTCGATGCTGTCTGCTGTTTTAGTAGCTTTTCTCAAAAATATTTGTACCTGGGAATAGGGTACAATGCAGGCACTTGATTTCTGGTACTGCTGTAACACTTGTCCAGGACCCTGTTCATCTACTTTTTTTTTTTAGATAAATCTAGAGTAGCATCACTGAAGCCAGCCAAGTGACTTAATGCTAGCAACTGGTTTTCACTATTTTAAAGAACAGACTTCCAACAAAGCTAAACCAGGGGGAAACTGGTATTTCTCTGATATTTCTGATACTTGCCTATCTGAGAAGGGTAAGAATGCAGCAGAACCAGAGTGAAATCAAGATCTGGTATTCACCAATATTTTGTTAATCACAACTTTAGAAAAGTACTTCTAGAACTGATACTTCTCCATTTAAAACTCTCCTGTCGTATACTCAGTAATTCAGTGAGCTCTTAATCTTCAATTTGGAAAGCTGAAGCAAACTTTCCTTAAGATCTCACTAAACCCCAGGTGTTCTGGATCTTCCCAATACAACTATACTATGAGGTGCAAAGTAAACAGTCTAGTCCATGTATAAATATTTAAAAAGATGCTTGCATCTGGAGCAAATTGGAGCTAACTTAGTGTTCCCTATTTATAACGTAAACAGATTTGCATGACACAGTGTTAGTACAAACTTTCCTTGACTATAAACATTTGCTGATGTATTTCACCAATAACGTAATGTATAGGAACAGAGGAAGGATTTACTCTGAAGAGTGCATGCGGCTAAGATCCAATTTTGCAACCTCCTCTCACCTGACAGTGCCTTTTCCTGAAAGCCTTGAGGCGAGTTTCCTGTGCAACATGCTCCTTTCTACTGGCAAAGAGGAAAATGACCCCAGTTAGAAATCAATGACAGACACCAAGAGAAGATGCTGTTGTGGTTCATGTATCCCCCCACCAAACATATGCTGCCACACTCATGAAACTCTTCTTGCTGAAGGACTGGCTCACCAGCCACTTCAAACAAGGACCTGCAAGTCAGATTTCTTAAAACTAAACAACTTCAAACATGTTCGCTAACTGCCTGAAGAAAAGTTCTGAAGACCCAATCCTGCAACGTCCTGATTGCCCTCAGCTTTTGCTCATGTTTCTGTGACTTCAGCGAGGCTATCAATGGTATGACTGGATTTGGGTCTGACTGACAACTAATGCTGAAGATGACACAAGCAATGGCAGGAAAAGCAGGTCATTTTAGCTTCCTTCTCCCACTCTTTGTATTTATGTTGCAAGCTTGACTGTCTCCCTACAGCTCTTCTTATTGTTTACAATGCTGAGAACTCACATACCTAGAGACTCTCATTTCAGGACCTGAGTTAGAGTGCAAGACAACTTAGTACCAGCACCTCCGGAAAGCTTTCCCTGAGCAACCTGGTTGTATTCAGCTGTCAGCATGGACTCAACGCTATCTAGCTGAACCAGTTCCTCTCCTTGACGAGGGGTGACCATAGAGTGTATTGTCCTCAATGCTGTAGGGAAGGAAATAAAAAGAAAAGGCTCCATGGTAAGAGGGAGAGTGACAGCAGAAGCACACACTGAACTGGCAGGGACATTCAGCTGGGAGATCCCATCAGACCGCAAGAAGTGACGAGTCCTTCCGCTTCCTGAAGGTGACTGGCACAACGGGCACTCCTTGGTCACTTTTTTCAGAAGAAATGAAATAGCTATGCCTCTCACAACAGGTGAGCAGAAGACCAATCATATTAAGAGACCCAAATCCCATTAAGAGACCTAAATCCCATTACTATTAGGGAACAAGGAACTCAATGCTATTCAATTTCAGAACCTTTCTTAAATAGTTCTGAAAAAATCTCAGCCTTAAGTCACACAAGTATTTGCTAAAGACAATTCAGATGGGACCAAGAGCAGCCAAAAATTTTGAGGTATTAAAAATGTAGCTTCCTCCCAGAAGGAACTTCTCATTCCTGTGTTACTCTCCTTCAGGAAGAGACCACTGAAAGGTGAGTACAATACATTTCCTCTCCCGTCTCTTGTATTAATTCTATTCATATTCTATAAAATCAGACCATTTTTGTGCAGCCTTGTGATGTGAGACAGGATGAAAAGACACTAATTGTGCCAGAGCTTTTTTGCATGCAAATTTTAATATGCCAGCAAGAGTAATATAGTAAAACCACACTGGCCCCAGTGCTCCTTAACTTATCAAACGCTGAAGAGAAGCAGCTTCTTTACAGGGGATATTTCTATTCCTGATCTGTTGAGGGGATGGACAAGCAGCTATGAATTCCATGGAAGCATAAAAGTCTCATAACTCTCCTGTTCACAGTTTACCCTCTATTTTCAGACCAACATTTCCAAACATAAAATAAGTATGTGATAACTTATTTAAACTCTTTGTTGAAGGGAATCAACTTACATTTAATATCCCAGAGGATTATTTTAAGAAATAACAAGAAGGACGGGCAGAAAGTAAATTAATTGCACCGCCATGTATCTTGAACACGGCTAGTCAGCCTACTGGGGATGGTCATTTGCCATTCAAAAAGCCAATTTTTCACTGTGTGTGCCCATGATTCAACTTAGTTTCTAAAGTCAGGCCAGAAACATAAATTATAGACTTATCAGGAACTGCAGCTCCCTTTTTGTTAACAGAATTTCCATCCTCAAATAGGACCGGGCTCTTTGAGCTAAACTCCATCCATGTGCTCTGCCATTTTGAGTGGCAAACACGTAAGATGGATCAACATTGTATTTTGAGTGTAGACCTGACTCCAAGTTGAAGCCTGCACTTAGCTGGCATCCAAGCAGACAGATGCTCATATCTGCCTAGCCGTAGGCTTTAGATAAGTTTGGGTACACATCAAAGGAAAATACCACGCTCATTCCCATGCAGCTTGGAAGGGACGAGTCCAAGGTCCCGGCCTGAACCATAAAACTCAACGTTCCTTGCAGTTACATAGCATCACCGGTGCAGGATTGCAGACCCTCTAAAAGACACGACTTGTATGAAATGAGCACCGACGGGATTTGTGTGCTACATGTGTTCATGATGGCCTTATCACAGGTGTGTGTGCCAAGTCGCACACTGCTGCCTTAGGTAGTCTCTGACCTACGCTACTGAAGACAACTCAGCCCTAGGATAAACAGCCAAGACCAGCAATAAATAGAAATGAAAACAGTCACAGAAACATGAAACGACTTGAGGTTTGTCTTCTCTTGACATATCTATTTTTGAAAAAGGCTTCTCATGTGCTTGAACTAACATCAGTTATTAGTGTCAGTAAACAGTAGTTGTTGCCTGCCTTACTGGTGAACCAACAAGTCCGTAAGGCACCCAAGTCCTCCTCCAAACCCCATTTTAACAAAATCTTAGTTAGATTAATAAAAATGCCTAGGGATTCTGAACTAATCTCCATTCAATTTTACAAAATTTAAATTCAATATGCGATTTAGTGGAAAGTAAGTCCACAAGACATTGCGGTTTTTAGTTCACATTTCTATTCAAAGGAGCAAGGAGCTAAAGGTAGGGGGTTAAAAATATATACTGTAGCCAGTCCCTCTTTTGCACAACAAAAATGTGAGAATTTGAGACAGCTGTTAATAGTCACAAAAGCTTTTGTGGGCAGGCCTTGTGGGGTCTAAGTCTTGAGCAACCAAGAAAGCACAGGGGATCATTTATGGTGTCATTTCTTCAGTTACATGGGCTAGAAGGAATGGTTTCTTGATGCTGAGAGGTTTTCTTTGTATTAGTCTGGTATTATCTATCTACTTTTGAAACTGGACAGGGCTCAGAATCATCAATAAAATATGAAATAGATTTTTCTTCCTCCTCCTTAATTCTACACCACCACCCCCAACACATCATTCAGGTTTTAGGTGAAGGGTTGAGTCATGTCCCCTCCATCAACATTTTCGTAGATTTGTTTTCATGCTTCTGCAAATCGTATCTCTTTCCATTGCACAAGAAATCAATCACAGTGTTGGGAGAGTTGAAAATATGCTCCTCAAAGGAAAGAACGGTATGGCTGGAAAGTAATTATCCTGAGAAGGCTGTTCTGGGTGGACAAAGCTAACCAGATCACTTAAGAGTGTGACAAAATGCTAAATTGATCTGAGCTGTCTGGAGACAGTTTAAAATTTCTTCTTGGGATGTTCTGTTTTAAGACCTTATTACTGTAACTTCTCAGTGACTATATGTCACGATCATGAGTTACTCCATTTCAATGTGTATTTATTTTCTGTTAATGTTATAACTTAGGAAATTCAAAAGGATGGAAAGGGTACTTGGTTCTATCCCTAAATGTCAACGATGTAAGTGCTTTGACTTTTATTTTCTATTTGCTTTGGTCAGTGTAAATTTCTATGGGTTTTGCTGGTTGGGGGAAGGGGATTTGGAGATGTGCAGTTCTTGGTTATTAATATTTGACTTTGTTAGTGCTATCTGTTTACCGTATGGCTTCTGGAAAAAGATAGGAAATATTAGCTGGTGAGTCCTTAAAATGCATGATTTATCGGCACACTCCTTGTACCTGCACATTCTTTGCACTGCTGCTTCATTTCGCCTGTGAACTACCATTCAGGGTTTCGATATTGGGGTTTTTGATACTACTTTTCTTTTACTTCATTATTTCACTCTTTTTACTTTTAATACATTTGGATGGTCAAGTTTGTTTGAGTGAATCCCACTGTATGCTTTATACAGGCTGCTTTTTTGCCATATTTCTGGAACAGAAAATGTGAAGGCTGTTTTTAGCCTCCGTTTACATTCACAAGGCTGGGTCCTGCACATAAATGAGTTTTTATACAAATGCCTGGGATTTTATACAAATCCCATTCCCCTTTTGCTCAGAACGAGTTACAAGACAGCTGTCTCCTAAAGCAGAAAGGGCTGTTTTTAAGAAAGCAATAATAGGCCAGGCTTAAGATCCTTAGCAGGCCTCCTTTATTTTGGGACTTCTTTTACCAAAGACTGAGATGGACCCAAAGAAAATATCAAATAACCACTAATATCAAGGGCCTGGTACTCATATCTGGCAGAGTATGAAATTTGTTTCTATAGGAAATCATCTTGTTTTACAGAAAACTGGAGCTGTGTGAAGGCTTTTTTTTTTTCTTTTCTTTTCCCCAAACTGTACATGAAAACTTTTGGGGGTTGGAGGTGATGGAATACTGTACTGTGAAAAATTAGCTTATGCTCAAGTGCCTTTTGCAGTCACAAAATGATTCCTCGCTTCTTGTATGAAAAGCCAAACGTCAGAGAAAGCCTCTCCTCTGGGTTTTTTTGCTAAGACCATTTACGCTTTCCAAAGCTGGATCCAGGTCCCAACTGATGGAGCAGGACTGTCACTGGCCAGGCACTGTCCTACAGTGTGTTTTCAAACAAGCCATTTTTCTTGTTTATGTTTATTTTTCCCTCTAAAATGTCACAAAAAAGAAAAGGACGTTGACGTCAGTTAGATTCATTGACATTCCCCGAAATGCTGCTGTGACTTTTATTATTTCATTGCTACTAAGGAGGTTACACAGCATGCAGCGCAGTGTGTAATTGCCTGTGCAATTTGAGGAAACAAACTTTGTAATGTGTATTTGGATAGGTTATACTGGAACAGCTAGTCCATTAACTACTTGGTGGGATAACAACTTCTCTATTTTTAACACCCAAATTTGAATTTTTTAATTAAAACCCAAAACAAAACAAAAAACCCAAAAAGTAACAAGAAAAAATGCGGACATGGAAAGACAAGAACGGCTGAAGACATCAGCAGCAATGTAGCCTCTTCCACTCATGTGGCAGAAAATACAGATCTCTGGCAGATACAGGAGAGAAAAAACCAAATTTCAGTGAACCGAATTTGACTTTTGCTTGGCAGAGATGACTTAAACAAAGAAAAAAGTTAAATTCTTAGCTCCTCTCCCAGATTTTATTCCCTTTTCTGACAATAAGCTTACTTTTCCTATAGAAACTGCAGCTGGGTAAAGGTCAGGTTAAGACATCAGCACATACTCCAAAAACCCATCAGCGTAAACAAGTTAGAAAAGGTAAAGCATTTTAAAACGCTTTCAGTGGTCATCACCTTGCTCTGATGATGTGCAGTGTTAATTATTGAAGCTGTGATTCCTTGTTCAGTTCCATGCAGGCTGACCATGTTTGCCTGTACAGGGATGTGTCTGACATCAGTGGAATGTCAGCCAGGTGCGGTCATCTGCTCTCACTACTTTAATGCGAGTACCATATAGATGGATGAAATGATTCTCATAGTGGCATATTAACGAGAATTATTTACCAGAAGAAATAGGCTGCTCTAATGTTCAAAGCTTCAGCCTGAAGTTGCTGCCTCCTACGCATACTACTTCCATGTCAGATCATGCACACACACCACACCAGGGCTGTTACTCAGGTGCAGATTTGCAAGTGCAAGCTGTTAATTTGTAATTCTGTGGGAAGCTTTAGGAAGATGCCCCTTTCCTCATTTAGCAGAGATCTCTCACCTGCTTCCATGAAAGACTGCCTATTTGAAAAATATCCTGGCCTATAAAATTTGCCTTCTTAATTAAGTACTCTCAGCAATGAAGACCCAGAATGATGAGTTTAAGTACAACTATCAGTCTCTGTCTGGTGGTCATGGGGCTGCCCAAATGGCAAAGAACTTCTAGATTCTGTCTTAGAAGAGATCTGGGAGGAAAAAAAAGTCAAAAGCAGACAAGTACAGCAGATTTTAAGGACTTCAAGGCATGGATTGCAGGGTTTCTTCAAAATTCCACACAGTAAGCCATCCTTTCATAAAACTTTCAAACTGCAGTCAAAAGTTTTTAAGTGTCTTATAAGCCCCAAGACCCTTTTCAAAACTGTCATCAGCATTTTGTCTGTGTGTAGGCAAAGAGAATCCACATCAGTCTCAAAATGGGATTGCATATACTGTACTGCAGCATTTGCTAACCAAGAAGGTGAATCTATTGTTGAATACAATTTTATCACCCCCCTGCTAATGCCCAGCCACATGTCCACAAAACACCAGCAATGTTCATCAGAACAAGGGAAGCATGAAACTGCAGTTTGGAAAATTCTGGCATAGAAGGGAAACGTACGCTCATCTATTTATAAATGAAGGCTGAAGCTAGCTTCACTGAACATCCTATAAATAGTGATTTGCATGAAATCCAAAGTAGCAGATCTGGTATTTCATACATTCTTGCTCCTTATTCTAGAGCAGCAATTTTCTGCAAAACTTTGCTTCCCCCCTATTGCTGTAGTACTTTTTAAAAGCTTTTTGAAGCTTACTCCTATGTGCTTGAACTCAAGGTCCAAACATCGTTTTTATACAAGGAGAAAAAAAGTCAACAGTACCATTTAGTCCTTCTTAGAAGGGGTATAAAGGGAAGTCTTCCTCCTCCAAGGCTGTACCTAACATTTACTTAACCATTTTCACTACTTACTCACTTTCACAGGAGCATAAACATACCAAACCCTGCAAACTCTTGCAAACCCTGCCTGTAGTTTGGGGGAAGATTGCTGCCTCGTTAGCACACTAGCTAAGGTAGGAAGAAGTTTTAAAAGTCTGCTAATATTCTGGTATTAGCAGTTCATCCAAACCTATAGGATCCAAGCCATCTGTTAGAAATTTCATCAAAAAGTAGAATTAGTTGATGGCTGAGGGGAATGTTGAACTGCAGAATTAAATCTTAATTGTGGGCTAGTTTCCTTGGCTCTCACTCTCAACTTTTATCTTTATTATAATTAGCCGGAGGTCACAATGCTTTATTTCTGTCTTTCAGGGTATAGGATATTACCGAAACCTGCCAAAGCCTAGAACAATTTAGAAGGCTATCGTTTAATATATTCATCCTCTAGAAACAAAAACAAAATTGGAAAAAACAGAGCAAAACTTACACAGCAGATGATGCTTCTTGCATATTTCCTCTGCAGGAATCCTGTCTCCTAGAAGGCAACTTTATTTCCAGTTAACTGAGTATTCACCTTGTCTTCAAAGGTTATGACTTTTTATCCAGATTTGTTTATGAGCTGTGTACATTAGTGGAAAAACATTAACGTAAATTTTACACAGCCAAACAAATTGTGATAGGCTGTAGTATCCCTGGCTGATGGAAAAATCCCCCACTAGCCTGTCAAGATAGATGCATCTCCATGTGAAAGTTATGTGCCATTTTTTGTCCCTATGAGCAGTACCTACAGAAGGATGCACTCGGCATACCTATTCTTACTTATCTGGAAAACACCAGGCTATGCTCTGCTCCTGGGCAAGCAACAGTTCCAAATCCATATGGGACCCTTTGCAGCAAAACCTGAGGTTTGGATTTCATGAAAAAAATCCAGAATTTGCAGGCAATCCAGTTTCTTACAAAAAGGCTTTTATTTGGAGAGAAAAACAAAATGGCTGTTAGGAAAGTTTGAAAAGTGGGATAGAGATGGGAAGGAGAAGCCTTACAAAATCAAAGACTGCCTATACTGAATTTCCCAATCCCCAAGTGCTTTTAGACCCTCTATGCTACCCATGGAAAATGTACCACAAACAACAAGTGACAGCATAGTGATTTTCTCAGCCAAGAGGTGAATTTATTTTTAAGCACCTGACAGACCAGAATTTTTTTCCTGCATTCACACTCAAAATATCAAAAAGCACTTTACAAATCAATGCACTGCAGTGGTTCGATCATCTCTACCAAATGGAAGCCTAGAATAGAAAAATGGCCTTTAATATATGACAAAATAGTCTGATGCCAGAATTTCAAGATGAAATACATAGAGTGGTAAAGATTTGTGATTGCACCTTTCCCCTTAAGTGCCTGGAACTCACTGGAAAATGTATATAGTTATTCAAAATACATATTGCTATGACAATGGCCTAAATTCACAATGTTTGGATCTTGTTCGGGAGATTCTGAGGATGCAAGAAGGGTTAGGTACAATGTTGAACAGAACCAAAGCCATGGGTAACATAAAATATGTTTTGTGGTACAAGGAACTGTAACTTATGCAATTCACATAAGAAGAATGTCCAAAAAATATACGGAGCTGAATAGAAGTGTTTTAAATGTGTGTACACACGTAGAGCACAGCCTTCTTAGAAGAGCCCTATACAAGACCATGTATCTACCCAGCCTTGCTCCCAGCTCAGGCTCACTGCTGGATATGAGGCAGCTCCACTGATTTAATGGTGTAATCTGACTGTAAGTTTTTAGAGAAAATAAATGGTGGGATTTTTTGAAAGCATACACCACCCTATATTATGGTTGTCCCCAAACCTTGTAAACACAGCTAAACACTATAGAAACAAACAGTAGCTATGTTTACACTGGAGGAAGTTGTAGCTTGTCAGGATACAGTTGTATAAATAATTTAAAAAATAACCCAGTACATACTGCATGTCCTTTTAAAAAGGAAAGTAATAGAATGGAAAATTCTATTTTCCCACCATGCACGGAAAATCATTCCAGTGTCTGTGACACACAGGCCCACACAGATGCCTGTTGAAAGCTTCCTTCCTTGAGCTTTAGATCAGGCCCACAGTGAAAACAGAGGAAGTGATCTACATTTTTCCAATTAAGGTGGAAGAATTCAATGTGCACTTTTCACTTGGGATACAAATCTATAAAAACATAACTGCTATGTATGCAATGTACAAAATGAAAGGAAAATTAGCAAGAAAGATGATGTTAATACAGGAGATGAGATGGCCAGAAGGCCAAGTTCATCTGAATAACTTTCAGGTCTTTG
>JANZLP010000031.1:4894126-4904477 GCA_026930925.1 Chelictinia riocourii | reverse complement strand
CTGTATTTTTCAGATAGCACTAAGGCCTTGTGGAATGCAGAAGCCTGGTCACCCAAAGACCAATGTAAGCTACAGCAGCAACAGGAGTCATAGTTTCCTGATAATTTTTTCTTGTAAGAGGAGACTAAGCATGGCCTGCTTACCCTGAGAACAGCAAGAGAGACTCAGCCCAAGTGTTACCTTGGCGACAAGCAGCTGAGATTGAGCATCCCAACAACTATGGCAGCGCAGATTAACTTGCTAAATTCTGTAACTCAGCCAAATACCCGTATCCTGAAAGTGTCCGTCTTGGCCAAAGCCACCCCGCTTTCTCTCTCCCTATGCAAAAAGGAGTTTCAGACTGTGAACGTCAAAGACTTTTTGTATCCTGTTGTATCAGTAGCTCAGTAAATGTCACTCGTGACAAGCGATGACAACTGGAATTTCTATATTCTGCTTTTTTCCTTTTAGAGACAGTTACTTACAGATAAAGAGGAAAAATGTTAGCAAATAGGTTTTTCTAGCATGAACATGACAGAAAGCATCAGGTTTTTCCTAAGCGTATCTGCTTCTGTGTACTTACAGGCACAGCTGCCATCAGCGTAGGCTTAAGTACAGTACAGTCTCCTTTGCTTCCCTTCTTGATTTTACTGGACTGTAATAAGAAAAAAATGTCAATCAATGAAGCTGAAAAGCAAGCAGCTCTTTAGAAAAGGACTAAAAAAAAAAGAGGGAGATACGTTAGCATGTAATTTGCTTAAATCTTTTCTCCTGTCCCTCCAAAAACATTTCCTGCATAGTTTGGGGTTTTTCCCCCCCCATTGCGATGGAAAATGATGATTAACAACAATTGCAACCAAACTACTAGATGTTTTACAAGCCCAGCCTGGTTAACTCCACTTTGTAGACAGATCTTTCTCTTACCTCTTCCTCCTAGTACTTGCTTTCTCCTCCATCTTCCTCTGGGAGTGTTTTTTTTTGCCTGATGCAATCTCTATACAGCAGCCTTCTTTGCCAGCTTAATTTGCACTTACTTAATTGTTAAATGGAAAAAGGCAAAGGGCTAAATGGAAGATCTGCAATAACTGGATAAAGGACTGATAAAGTGAGACCAGAAACTTAAAATCACTTTAAACAGTCTTACGTTCAACTAATCCATTAATAGCTGTTCTTATCCTGATATCCGGTGGATAATGCTATATGCACTCAGGTTTTCTTTTAGATTTTTCTCAGTATCATAAAAGTAAAGGTTTTAATAAAATTTATATGGTATGACCCCCTGCTATAGTTTACCAGGAACATTAATTTGCATCATTTTCTTAAAAATTACATTTCTGATGCGTGCCATATACATCAGCATTTCTTTAATGAAATAGGATAGCAAGCAAGGAGAATGTAGACTGCAAAAGCTAAAATTTGCTTTTGCTCCCACCGCTGCCCCTCACCTGATCCGATAGCGTGAGTGGAGAGGAGTAGCCGATCCTGCAGCCGTAAGTGATGCAAGAAATTTCTGCTGTCAATTCTAATACATGGGCCAGAGGCAAATAACCAATGTAAGTATCCTTGGGTCTAGGAAAGGAAAGGATTAGCTAATTAACAATGATGCACAAGTAGACTGAAAATACTGTTTAACAGTTTTATTGTGTGCTCAGTTATTACTTTTTGAAAGACTTGGATCACAAGTGAGGCTTATGCTTCTGTATGCAAGAAGGGTGTGATTTCAAACCACAGTTTATAAACAAAATAGGGAAAATCCTACCTTACTGAAATCAGTATGAATTATGGGGTTTACCTTGTTTTCTAAGAAACCCAGATTCCTTAGAGCTCCACTGCTACTTTTTCTCCTTGTGGGAGAGTTCATCCCAGGTACGAAACTAAGGATGAAATTGCTATATTTTATAATAATCACCAATGATTTACAAATCCTTGACAGTCATCATAGCATCTCCTTCTAAGATATATTAGTAGAAAGAGAGCGGATCACTGAAGTACTGATGCTTGTTTCAGGAAATAATTTCTCAGTGATTTCTCAGCAAGAAACTTAGAGCTGTCACTTAATACAAGCTTTTAGCATCAAGTCAGAACTGGTTTTATATCCCATCACAAAAGGAGTTTAGCAACACAGCTTATTTATTTCAGCTATTAAACCCTTTGTGAATATAGTGACAAACACACCCACATTCATGAAAAATTTCC
Source organism: Chelictinia riocourii (assembly GCA_026930925.1). Classification (NCBI taxonomy): domain Eukaryota; kingdom Metazoa; phylum Chordata; class Aves; order Accipitriformes; family Accipitridae; genus Chelictinia; species Chelictinia riocourii. Next base: position 4,902,302 of record JANZLP010000031.1, on the reverse strand, counting down.
TCAAAATAGTGTGAAGGAGTTTGCAGTTGGTTTTATTATCGTCAATACACAATTTATTACTCTCCTGCTCATTTTGTTGAGTGTACTTGAGCAGGTTCTGCACCATGTGCATTATCCATCCACCAGAGCTGTCTCTAGATCAATGGACATGGTAGGCTCTGACAGACTTCCTAAAGTGATCCTAGCTGCCTGAAAACATCTAAAAAAAACCTTCCCAAGTTTGATTAGATGAGGAATCTCCTTATCTGATGGTGTCATCTGATGCACAAGAGTGTAAAAATCCACCACAGAACTAAAGCTAAGGGTAACAATAATAATAATAATAATAAAAAAATAAGGTAGAAGCGGCATGTGAGATGAGCTAGAAGGGTGTCCTTTTCGAACAACAGGGTAAGTTCACAAACACAAGATATATTTTTAATTTATAAAATTAGTGAGCTCACAATAAAATTAGGAAATTTGGTAACACCCAATACCAGCAACAGAGCTTCATAAACTTGCATACTTTTGGAGGTTCTGTTTTATCTCTCTGTACACATGACAACTAAGTGTTTCTTACCCCAGTCCAGGTATTCTCTCACATTGTCCTGTCATTCCAGCTATTAAGTTTTTATGCATCATCATCACTCCTTTAGGTCTCCCAGTAGAGCCACTGGTGTACATTACTAAAGCCAAGTCTGTAGGAACAGGTCTGCTTGGCAGAATACTCGTTACAAAACGCAGGAGAGAAAAAGATGTTACTGATTCTTACCTACTTTCTAAATTGTTATTTCTGCAATTAATCAATGTGAAAGTGTCTGTAATCAACCACTGTGAAACAGGTGCATCAGCAGAGGTAAGCACAATGCGCTGCTAAGTGGTTGGTGGTGGATGCAGATGAGGAGAGTAGTGGTGTGTTTTTAAAAGGAAGGGAGGGAATGCAGATTTTGGAAGGAATGACAAGTATTTGGGCATCTACACAATCTGGGTGATACTTTTGCCATTACGTCTTATAGCTGACTGAAAGTTTCATAGAAAAAGCCATCTGAAGATGTAGTAAACCTGTCAAGAGCAGTGAAGGTGATAAATACAGTACTGGAGAGAAGCAGGTTGAGGAGAAAAAAATAAAACCCACCCAACACCCCAAAAAGCTGCATGTCAGCTTTTCTGTCAATCCCCCCTTTTTTTTTTTTTTTTTTTAGGTGAACCTTCCTCAGGTAAGCTGCTGGTTAGTGGAAAAGCAGTAAGCTTCCAACACTTGACTTGTGATTTTTGTTTTAATCCCTTGGCATTCATTCTTAGGATGAAAGTTATTAGCTTTCACAGCTAGAGAGGCAGCAGAAGTGCCTGCAAGGGAAGCGGGGTTTTCAGGGGGGGAAAAAAACCACAAAACACCAAACCACAAAACACCACCCCTCAAGGTAACTGCCGGTTTGTATCCATACCTTAAGCTGATCAAAGATAAGCAGTTGTAATGAATGTGTGCTTCCCTGCAAAAAGCTCCTTTGCCAGTTTATCTCCTCTTTTATTGAAGAGAGAGATCGGGCTAAGCACAGACTGCTGATTTAAGGAAAAGAGATGATCAAGGTTGGTTTTTCCTTCCTTAAAGCAGATGGTTACAGTCACTCCTGGCTGCCCAATGTAGCAAGGAATGTAACAGTTATTCCTGTAGCCCAAGGTGCTTTTTAGCTACAGACTGATTAAGAAAAAAGACATTTCCAAGCCAACAAGCAAAAAAAAAAAAAAAAGCCTCAGGTGCTTTCTTCTGTTTTCTTAGGAAAAATAGTGAAAATAAGATGAATAAAAGGTAAAAGCAGCAGAAAATGGAACACTGCACCAGATTCTATTTCGCTTCCTAAAACAAAGGTGGAGTCTTAAAATTAAATTATTCTGATTATGGTTTAGAAGTTAAAAATAAAGTTTTATCCCAAAATACCTGACACTTGAACAAAGGTGCAGGACAATAAATAGAGATAAAACAATTTTTCCATTTATTTAAAGGAAGCCAGAGGATGAACTGGTAATCTGCCACTCTCTTTGTGTTAGAGACCTGCACAGCTGGGGATTTTTTCTGCTATGCATCCCTCTTAACCTAGGTCTGATTTCACTGTTAACATTGCTTCATTAGTTCTCTGTGAAGTGATTCACTTACAGTTTTCTGGTTTGGCTCCCAGCTCTTCTACTGTCTGCATACTATGAATTTCCACGCTTTCAGGGTATTCTGATTTATTGATGGTCTTCTTGTCCACATAAATGATATGTTTAAGACAGGAGACTTGTGGCAATGCTGTCTATAAAAGAGAAATTAAGTGTTTAGCACTGACCGCACTGTAAAATTATTATAGGGTTGCTTGTAGCAGATGAAGCTGGTACCAAATTACCTTAAGTTTGCTCTCAAGAAGTTCTGTACTAGTGACCAGATATGATGCTCCACACTCATTGAGACCATAGGTAACTGCCTCTTCACCCAGGGTGGCATACAACGTAACGACTGTTACAGTAGGAATAGAGAGAACATGAAAGAAATGTTAAAGTAATACTAAATGCAAAAGCTGTTGCTTTAGCTCACTGGAAAGCATTGGGGGGGGGGTAAAATTAACTCAATGAGGAATTTTCTAATTTGGAAACAAAACAGCTTTTATTTTTCCACATCAGAATTTTATGCTACAAGAGACCTCTGGAGCGAGGAGGACAATTGTACAGGAAGCATTTCTTTGACCACCTTCTTGGTAAGCACTGGAACAGGCTTCCTAGGGAGGTGGTCGATGCCCCAAACCTATCAGTGTTTAAGAGGCATGTAGGTATTGCCCTTAAGAACATGCTTTTAACTTTTGGTCAGCCCTGATTTGGTCAGGCAGTTGGAATAGATGATCCATAGGTGATAGATATCTATAATAATGGATGATAGCTGATCTACAGACGATAGTAGGTCTCTTCCAGCTGAAATAGTTTGTTCTATAGAAGAAGAGAAATCATGAAACCCCAACAACACCGCACTAAGCAACCACAGAGTAAGCAACTGAGAACGTGTGTTCTGCCCCGGAGCTCTCTGCAGCCACAAGTCAGGGGGAGAGGTGATGCTCCAACCATCACAGGGCACCAGTCACAGCACTTCTACAAGCAGCTCCTTCAGCACTGTCAGCTACTTTGCTTGCTCCCGTGAAATTCTTGATGGGGGGGCAAGGCAGAGAATCAGACTAAGGAATCAGACTGGTTTTCATGTTGCCAGATTATTTCTAACCCTGACTGGCTACCGTGATGCCACTGAGTGCCTCACAGGCACCAAGGCGTTCACCTCCTCCCATCATCTCTCTATGGAAAAAAATACCTTCCTTTTGTATTGTCTGCTATCTCAAACTCTAACCTCCAAAGACCATTAAAGGAATTTAATATTCTTGTGAAATAGGGTTCATGTGGAAGGGACAAAAAGAGTAATGTTGTATAGCTGATTCTTCCTGCCTCTCAAAGCGTGAGAATCAAGACCCAATTAACCATCCTCTCCTACTTCAATAGCAATGTCAGCTCTTCCATTATTGCCCCTTAACAGCCTCCCTGCATACTCTAATGTATGACCTTCTCCTCACACAGTTAGCTACTACTAATACTGGAAGAAAAATAGGCAGCCTAGTGCAAGCAAAACCGTAAGGGCAAACAGTGGGGGTCATAGTGTGTTTTATGCAGACTGGGCGTGAGCACATAGTAACCTTTGCCACTTCACTGAGAAGACTGTATGCATTAAGTCAGATGAGAGATTTTGGACAGCTTAAATAAAAAGAAAAAACCCCCATATACATAGTTGTAATGAACATGAGCAGCTTAAAAATGTCACCCCAAACCCCTCAGACTAGCAGATGATTTTGATTGATTAACATTCTTCTCTCTTCTAATAACTATTTCACGTTTTGGATGCTAAGCTGGAATACAGACAGAAAATACTATAAAAACATTCCACATTTTGGGGGGAGAAACACAACTACTGACATCTTCAAAGTATTTTAGGAAAACCTGAATAGTAACCGTACTGTTCTGTCATTCTAACATCTAGAACGTTACTACAATAAAATCAGAAAAAACAGTCTCTAAGTACGAGCAATTTAATTTTAGGGATCTCTGCAATGCATAAATAGACTGGAAACGTCTAAGAATCAGACCACAGGCAGAGGAAATTTATAAAATTCTTACATCCATCCCACGATGGGATTGGCAGATTCTTAACAGCCAAACCAGTGCTGAGATATGGTTCTAAAATACATTAGAAGTAAACAAGTTCAGCACTCACGAGGAAAGTTGTACTTGAAGCAGGTTAGAGCTACGATCATCCATTCTGCTCGGGTCTCACAGAATATGACAACGGTACTCTTTGGGGTCAGTCCCAGGGCAGTCAGTCCGCTCCCCAAGCGATTCATCTTCTCATTTACTTCTTCATAGGACAGCCATCTGTAAGTTCCTAAAATTAACTGGTGAAGAGAAAAAAAATAATGTGATGACAAGAAGCTGCTGATACAGCTCTACAAACTTACGTGAGTTGGTGCATAACACTGTAAAGCACACACACTGCCAATTCATTAAGAAAAAAATTGCTTTCATTTTTGTTGAAGTAGAATAAATAGTGCATACTGTATTCTGTTTAACTACTACAAAACGGATGGTTTATATCATAACGATGAAGGAAGACCTCTAAGGAGACCTCCATTGTTGAGGCAAGATGCAAAGCAGCTCAAAACCAAATCAGAATTAAGTACAAAATTGTAAGTTTTACTTACCTTTTTGAACACTTTTCCATTTGGTTGCATTTCATTTTCTTCACTCAGTATTTCTCTGGTTCCAAGACAGTCCTTCTTCCCAAACTTTGCTAAAGCATGGTCAAACAACTTGTCCAATGTGTCCGCACCAGGAATGTTTATGTTTGCTAGTGAGTCAAGATGAGTGACAGAACGGTAGGGGCTTCCAGGTTTGTCCGAGATGGGTTTAGCTTTTAAACGTTTTGCCATAGCCTTTTTCTTCTTAGCATTGGTAAGAAAATACCATGGAATAAATACAAGCATACTGTACACAGATATTAACAAGTACACAGGCAGCAAGAGAATGGCACATACTTCTACCCTAAGTTTCATTGCAGGTATTTAAAAAAGAAAATCTCTTATTGTGTTCTGAAGAAGGCAAGAGCAAAGCAGCAGTGCAGTATGGCGTAGGAAGAAGCAACAGTAAGTGAAGATTAGGTAGTTCTGTTTCCGAGCAGCTGCTAAAATTTTAGTAACCTCTGAGAGCCAACAGTGGACACCTGTGGGTGAAGACCAGAGCCAAGCAGAGAGCAGGAAAAAAAAAAAAGAAAAAAGAATAAAATTAGTAATATTACAGTCAGTCCATTAGTTTTAGTCCTTCTAAGAGTTTACTTCATATGCATCAAGACAAAGGAGACTGAAGTAACTGATTTAAGAGGCACGCACACTGCATGATATAGCAGCGTACTGCTCTGAAGGTGAAAGAGGATGAATCTTTCCATACTTGTTTGTTGCATCCACAAATATTTACTTTTCAAAGACTTTTCCCCTATCTCTGTTTGAATAGTTCAGGGCTGTTGAGATGAAGTCTGTCCTTCACATCATAATATTGTGTTTAAGCTACTTGAGTAATGCTACAATTGCGTAATTATGGGAAAGGTCAACAGTTTTTTTCCCCCTAAATATTTGTACTACAGAGAAAAGATACGGTATATCTCTTTACTGGTTTTCAGATTATATCAATATATATTCAGATTAAAATGTATCTTGATACAAGGTTCTGAAAAGTCTACATGTAGTCATCAAAAAACGACATAATATTCCAAAACTGCTTTATAAACTTTGCTCCAGCAACTGAATTTTTTCTCTCTTACTTTTCAACTATGAGTGTCAGGCTCTTGGAAAGGCATTACACAGATTTGCTTTTCCCCCTCCAAAAAATACTTCAATATATGAATTTCAGAACTCCAGGTACAGAAAATAGAATCCAATTTGACTGATTTAATCCAATTTAAAATAAAGCACAATTTGGTAAGATTTTGTCTCCATGTCAGAAATCTTTCCTCCTTAAGGAGGAAAAATAAGAGGCAAAGGTGCACTAACAAAAGAGCTGTACCTCAGACACCCAGGGGAGTGAGTAACGCTGACTGGCTTATTGCAAAGCCCAGTCTTTCATGGACAGAATCCGATAAACAGAACAGATGAGAATAGGAGAACTTTCAGGGCTCCATCAAGAATTAAAAGAACATGGACACACCTCAAAATGTACCTTTGTTAACATATTTGCCACCCTCGGGTAATGAGGGAGGCTACAATCAACATTTCAGGTTAGTAGCAGTCGACTGCTACTAACAGCATAACAGGAATCTATCAATAGGTTGTTGGGTTTTTTAATAAGAATTCCAACCTCTGCAGTTGTGTTGTAGCCGGTGTCAACAGCATGTAATGTAAGAATAAGAGATCTGCAGGTGCTTAAAATAACATGATCACCATGTTAGTTTTTTTAATTAGCTCTATAGAATACAATTACTATTGAATGATAGTATAATGTACTAAACTAAGCTCAGACTCGTCAGAAAAAAGAGCATTCCGTATATTTCTTTTTATAAAAAATGAATGCTACATTCTTTCTTTTTCTGCTGTAGTTAACCTCATCATCATCAACCACTCAGGAAACAGTCAAACCTCAGCAGAAGAGATATCATTTTACTTCCCTAAGCACCACTTCTCCAAAATGAAGTTTTACTGGTTTTTAGCACAAATCTTGTATGATATTTTCATTCCAGTTAATTCAGCGCTCCAAAAGCAGCAGTTGAGCTTATATCTAAAACAAAAGCCAGCCATAGCGCTAGGACGACAGTAAGAAAACTTCAGGGCATGCCCAAGATTAGACACAATGCTGGATGTTAAAATAAACCCCATGGAGAACTCCCACTGCTCTTCACCTTCCAACAAAAAGCGTAAGACCAGACACCCTGACTTGGATAAAAAGCAGACTTGTTGGACAAACACAAACAGTTTAATATACTGAGACAGTACTATAGCTTTTATTCAGGCTGAGTAGTAGCTTTTTCAGAAGTAGTCCTACTGCTGAAGAACTACTCGCTAATAATTGAGAACTGACTAATTTAGAGAGGGAGGAGAGGAATGGGCTCATGTTTACTTAAATTCTTAGCCAATGCTCTGGACTGACCATGCCTATAAAAAGACATCTACTTTAACTACATTTCCATTCAATTTAGTGTCCTGTACATTAATTTTTTATTTCACCTATTTAGCAGCTTGTGTAACACTGAACAACCACAAAATTTTCCAGAGTATTTTCTGTGTACATGTTACTACAACAGATACAAAGAACTGAAGATCATACTTTCACACGTTGATTTGCTTACTACTTTCTAGTGAAATCTATATTGACTAATGGTATCTATTAATATATACTTATCGCAGTTATCTTTCCACTGCTATTTTCCACTCTCTCTTATTGCATCTGGGCAATAATGAATTGAACTGAAGTCTCTGGCGTAAGAGCTGTCCCTTTTTCTACCATATCTAAAATGGTGGGGACCTGCTCCTCTTGTGATCTAAGCACTGATGAGATGCAAATAACATGATGACTTGTAACCACTGTCCGGTTTTAAACAGGTACTTCACAACATCCAATTCATATTTTATTACTGATTATCAATCCTAAGTCTTTACAACTGAACTAGGTTGCAGAATGGACTGTACAGCTATGTGTGAAGATACTGTGTTTGAAAAATTACATCCTACTGATGTCATCTAGTAATCCTTGCCACATGCATGAAATGTGTGGGTTTATATGCAAGATGATCTTCAAGCTGATTAAGCAACAAACTCAACTCAGTGTTGAACACTAACTTAAGAACTTTTACAGTTTACTGGAACAACTTTCTAATATGCTAAAAAAACCTCACCAGAATGTTCAAAATGCTGCCTGAAATAATAACGTAATGATAAAAAGGTCTTAACGGGAAAGAATGTTTTGTCCTAAAACCAGCACCCTGTTGAAATCACTTTTAACATTTGAATTTTAAGTGCATGTACAAACACACTTCGTACGCTTGCAGCCAGTTATACTAACGCTCACATTAGCAAAAGTTAAAGGTTGCATTTCTTTCACTTTGAAATTTCAGATTAATTTGAAATACTTTAAAAAGTGTTTATAAAAACCA
>JANZLP010000031.1:4825315-4835550 GCA_026930925.1 Chelictinia riocourii | reverse complement strand
ATGTTTTACAAAACACAAGGGGTGACCAGAACACAGAGAAAACCAAAGCAAAGGCTACATACTCTGCATATGCTTTCATCCACCTTATTATTGAAGGAAAAACAGTGCAAGAGCACCCAGACAACTCTGAAACAACACTGAAAACCAACACCACACACAATGAGATCACTCGCACCACGATCAGGCGATCCTCTCCCCCCGCTCTAGTCCAACGCAATGCTCACATGCAAGACAGCCTCCATGCGTGTTCAGCTGTGAAGTTCCAGGTCTGACCAACATGTCTGGGGTTGTTCCATGTAACAGCACAGTCGTACCCCAGTCACCCACCCGCAGCTGCTGCCACTCTTCCTGTACCGGCTCTTCACCAGCTCCCCAGTACATCACCAATGCTGCTCCTCTCGCTCCTCCCTGACAAGGCAGTCACTGGCTTGAGTTTGTTTCTTAGGGTGACTGTGACAGAAAAGGGAGGGAAATTAGACAAATGGGAAAGAGAAGGAAGTTAGTGTTCCTGGGCAACCCTGAATGCCAGCAATTGGGAGCATGATGGGTGGGAAGGACTTTCAGGATCAGACAGGTTTTAAACAGAGATCCTGAAGAAATATCTTTTGGATTTAAATGCATAAAATAGTAGTTAGACACTTAAGTGTCATCTAAAACCCTGTGAATCTCTCCCTTACTCCCTCTACCATCCTTTTATGTTCCCATGTGTCCTTTGTGACTACATTTAAGTATCATTATTGTCTTTATAAATGAGATCACTGTATGCCCACTTTTGAGGAGGCTTGCTTATCTTTTGTCCATAATGTATGTCCTGCTTGGTCACAGTTCAATTTTTTCAATTGTGAAACTGTGATATGGACCATAGATTGCAAGATCCATTTCTGTACCTATCCCACTCTGCAAAGTCAGGCAGCTGCGAAGTGCTCTACACTGACTGTTGATACTGCTTTCAGTTTCACTCTCTTTAACACTGACTCAGCCATGCTTTTCTGAATACATTGACCATTGGAAAGAAAAAGGAAAAAAAGAAAAAGAAAAGGACTTGCTGGAATTCATACGTGTTGTTGTTTAAGCCCAGCCAGCAACTAAGCACCATGCAGCTGCTCACTGCCCCCCCAGTGGGATGAAGGAGAAAATCAGGAAAAGAAATAAAACTCATGGATTGAAATAAGAACAGTTTAATAGAATATATATATATAAACCCCTATTAATGATAATGATAACACTAATAAAGTGACAGCAGTAATAATAAAAGGCTTGGAATATACAAATGGTGCAATTGCTCACCACCCGCCTATTGACACTCAGTTAGTCCCCAAGTGGGAATTCCAACCTTCACTCCCTCCAGTTATTTCCTGAATGTGACGTCCCATGGTATGGAATACCTCGTTGGCCAGTTTGGGTCAGCTGCCCCGGCTGTGTTCCCTCCCAACTTCTTGTGCCCTTCCAGCCTTCTCGCTGGCTGGGCATGAGAAGCCGAAAAACCCTTGACTTAGTATAAGCACTACTTAGCAACAACTGAAAACATCAGTGTGTTATCAACATTATTCTCATCCTAAATCCAAAACATAACAATATTCCAGCTACTAGAAAGAAAATTAACTCTGTCCCAGCTGAAACCAGGATACATGGTTAATCAGTTTCGGAGAATTTGTTGCTGTCCGGCTACCTGGTTGAATTACCTAGGAACAGTACTACTCATTTCCAGCCCTAGTCCTGGTTTTGGCTTCTTGCATAGCTTTTGGAAGAAGGGCAATATTGTTTCTTCACCAGTGACATAAGTGCAGTGGCATTGAGAGATAAATACTTCAGTTTTTTAAAATCTTTCTATGTATTTTAAACCAAAGGTGAATGAAAACTTCTGCGGTTTCTTTGACAGCTATCCAATGGGGATGGGAGTATTTTTGTGCAGTACAATATTTAGTTAGTGTATGGTATAGTGGTGGGCTGGGGGAGTCTGTGAAGGAATTCATACTAAGCTCTTTATTTACATAGAGAGTGTTCTCATTGAAAGTTATTTGAATACCTTTATTAAAAACAAATAAACAACACTCTCTTTTTAGGATTGAGGATATAATAGGACCAATGATACTGCTGTAACCTGGCATGAAAGGGTATCCTAAAAAGGAAACATTAAGTCCACTAGGGTGCTGCAAACCTATTCTCTTTGGCATAGCAGGAAAAAATTAATCATATATTTAGGGGACCAAGTGTGACGTTTTCAAGACATTAATCATTTTGAGTATTTTAGGACCCATTATTATGGTATTGAAATTGAAGATGTGAAGGGAATCTTTTAAGTTTCTGATTCAGCAGTGTAAGAGGAAGGATTCACCCAATAGTCAATTACAGCATTACTGATTTCTTTAAAGTTTTGTAAAGGAGACTTTTAGCAGCATCCAGAGCATGGTTGTTAAGTGTATACATAAGTGGTGTCTCCCTGTGCAGGAGCGTCAAAATACTTACGGCATTGCGTTAGTGAGGTGAAAGGAAAATTTCATGCCTTGCAATGTCAAAACCAATTATATCAAAACAAATTTGTTTATCTGTTCTATATCCTTGAAAGTATACATTTTTTAACTTTTCAATCAAAACACTTGTGTTCACGTAGCAGTTCTTCACTTCAGGTTCAGTGAAGGAGCAGTTAGAATTTCCATCAATAGCTATGGGTTCTTCATGATTTGTCCCTGTGCCACCAGTTTGTAATTTCTGACACACAGATTTTGCAAGCTGTTATTCACAGTCAATGTAGCTTAATGAACATGTGTAAATACAGGTGTCTCTTGGTGTCCTGTAAGACATCAAGCTGGAGTTAACTGGCAGCTAAGATTAAATGTAGACAAATATAAACCAAGACCCAGAGATAAAATTAGTTTGTATTGCAAAAGAGAAATTTGGAAAACAAAATGTAAGGAAGAACTATTATGCAAAGCCATCTAAATCAGAGTTTGTGGATAATAAAGGTAGGGTGAAGTGATCTCAAAAGGTCCTGTCCAACCTTAATGAGTATGTGATGATTTTTTTGTTGTTTGTTTTTTAAATTTGAATTTTAGATTTGTGAGTTGGATATTGAAGCTGATAGTTTTAATTTGGTTTCTTGGAGCTTTGCTAAGACTATTCAGTTCTGAACACTGAAGGTTATGACTGACCAGTTTGTAGAAATTAAAAGTGTGTGTGTGTTTCTTGAAACCTTGTTCAGGGAAGTGGCAGAAATAATCCTAAAATGATAGGTACAGCTAGTCCTATTAAACTGTTATAAATTGTCAGCTTCCTTGATTTTAATATGCCGATGCCTTCTTCCAGAATGGTGACTTAATACCAATCTGTAAAATGAGTTTGGGGACCTTTGTTTTGGGAAGAGATTTGCAAGTGTTCTTCCTATAGAATCATTTCTCAGTGGTAAATCCTCAGCTGGTAAATTGTCATAATTCTCTTCCAATTCTACACCAAATTATTGCATTTAAGACAGTGAAGGACTGACGTTTGTCTAGAATAAAGAAAATGTTTTTGTAGGGAACACCTGTATTGCTGGATGATTACTTCAGGGATCTTTTTAGGCAAAGAGAAGTAAACTGAAGGGGAAGTGATAGGTGGAAAAAGGGCAAGAGAAAGAACTATAGGGAACCCAGTTTTGTCCAGTGATCTTGGTCTGATGTTTGCATAACTTAATGCAGTGCTAAGTGCATCTGCAGTTCAGTAAATAATAAATCCTGTGTTCATTATTTCTAGTTTTAGCTTCTTTAGAGACCTGGATCTTTTCTGTCCTCTGCAAAAGAGGTTACTGTGTTTTTGGAAACAATGGGCTGGTTTTGGAACTTACATAAAAAATGTCTTGGCTGAATTCTGCATCATTTGGGAATATGTCCCAATGTATAAAAGATTAATTATCTCCCTCTCTCCACTCCTCCTTCCCTCTTTTTTTTATTTATTTTAAAAAACCTTAGAAAAAATCTGATTATATGGTCAAATGTGATTTTTCAGGTGTGAATTGGGATTTAATTTGCATACACTGCTCCTAAATGCTTTGCAGTATTTGGAATAATCCAGTTAAATTGTGTATGGTTTTCTATATTCTGTCTCTTCAAAACCTTGAATTAAAATTAAGGGGACATTCATATCCTGTCATTTGGGACTGGGTATGAAGAACCTTTGATTTCCATAAAAATTTACTGCATTTCTGTAATAACACTGCATAATATTATTGGGTTACGTGAGCAACAGCCTGCAAGTAAAAGCTTAATGATTTATTAAATTTTAAAGGATAGCAGTACTCTAAATCAAAGGTGTTTTTCAATAGTTTTGTTCATTGCTTAATGTATTAAGATTGTTGGGCAAGATGTAGAGCAGCAAAGGCAAATTTCCTATGAATATTTATACGTTTTTCAAAAAGTCTCTAACTGTAAGCTTCCAAATCTTTTTTGTATGTGTGCATATTTCCCTTATCTCCATAATTTTTGTGTGTACCTCCTACCTTTGAAAACCTGGTATTGCTACCTTCAGAACTTGTAATTTTTAAAGCACCTCAGAAGACAGGGCTCAGTTTCAGGGGGTTTGATAAAACTGAAGTTTAGTACAATTTGATATGTTAAGGATTGTAAAAAAAATTTGAATATTTGAGAAAAGCAAGGCTATATATTTGGAGTATAGTATGATTTATTCCCAAATCATTACAATTAGAAGGTGGGTGCGAATGTTGCAGCAAGGTCAACAATCCTTTCAGTGCTCTGAAATGCTATCTGGTAGACAGAAAATTCATCACTTAAGTGGAAGATGTGTGTAATCACAGCACACAATTATATTAGGTTATGAAGTATGCAGCTTGATTTTTTCGATCTGCATAATACACAAGTCTTTATTTTTACAACAGCAAATTAACTGGTGATGTTTCCTCTTAAAGCCGATTGCTAGAGAGGAAATGGTGTGTGGTGAAGGGCAGTATTTCTTGATGGCAAGCCTCATTTCTTGCAAAAGAGTGCCTTTTACTGCTAGAAAGATGATAGCAGCTCGAGGGGCATAGATGCGAAGTGACAGGTCATGAGGCGGGTCATCAGTTCCTCTGTACTGGGTCTGGAATGATCCAGAACTATGAGTTTGGCTTTCAACAAAACTGTGGCTCGCTTGTATAGGTTAATCTGCCCTTGGTTCCAGTAACTGTCAATTTTTTCTTAGTTGTTACAATTTATTTTTAAGCGATGTTTTTGTTGTGTTTTAGAAAACACTGTCAACTGAAGTTTAGAGGCTTTAGCTGATACTGTAATTAATGTGATGATTATTGAGCTGAGGAAGAGCTTTTCTGTGATAGTTTTAACATTGTATATAGTTTGTTTCACCATTGTGCTTATTTTTAGTAAATTCCAGCACATAGTAGAGAAATTGAGAAATACTAGTATGAGGCAAGGCAAGGATTCTTATTCAGAAATAATAGTAATTTTTAGTTTAGTATAAAAAGAATAGCAAATGTGTCTTAAGGCTGTGAATCGCAGTTTTCTTTGAAGAGCTGACAGTGCATCCGCTTTAACTTGGACAAGATTTGGCCAGTACATGCTTTACCTTGAGCTGTAAATGTGCATGCTTTGGTCAAGGTGATAGGATCATGGTAATACGTCCTGCTACCAATGAATGTTCTAGTTGAGGAATTGGAGTTTAAAGCTCTAGGTTAAGCCTTTGTTTTGAAGTTGCTAGAATTTGGAAATACTTGCTGTGTTTGGGGATAGAATGCATACTTTGGTAATTCTGACCTTTCTTCTGTATATTCATAGGAGAAAAGAATATAAAAAGTGAGGAGTTGACAAGAAGTAATCTTACTTTCTAAAAAGGAGTAGGAATTGCATGATTGGAAATTCTAGATGAAAAAGCTTAACTTTCTCTTACCCCAAATATTTACACTGAGGATTATTATCTAAAGGCCATTAGATGAATAATTAGGTAATCAGATATTCATTTGTTTTGATGAGATCTTCACAGATTTAAAGTAAATATCAAAGTGTAACATGTAGTTTGAGCAGCATGTTATGGAGAGACAGGCCTTTTTTCCTCTTCCGTTTCTGTTTTCCTCGTTTGTTTTGTTTCTTTTTTTCCCTTTTTTCTTTTTTTTTTTTTTGAGAATGTAATGTATTTTTAGGATGGGTTTTTTAACCTATTTAGCAGTTTCATGCACCATTCCATGTAGGTTGTTTGCTAGCAGCTTAAACTGATGTTTCAGGAGTAGCCGCTGGAGGCCTTTAGGAACTTCAGTGGAGTGGTGGACTAAATCAAATAGCAGCAGTAACCATATTGGACACCTTATAAATTCCAGAGATTGGGATGACTTTCATCTAATGATTTCCGTTATAAAAAACAACTTTGTTGTCTCCCTTGCACTGCTGTAAATGTTTACACACCTAGTCACAGATGATGAATTTTATCGCAGTGGTTGTACATCAACCACATTCACTGTAGCAATTTGAACTGTGTTGTTCACCATAAACAAGTTCTGTACCATGAATTTGAAACCTGCAAAGAGTGTAACGGGACTCATGTTTCTCGTGACACTTTCTCAGGGGTTTAGATAGCTGTGGGAAGGGTTTACGCTTATTCAGATTGCCAAGTAATTAGTGTCAAGTGAATGTAATTGTTTATATTTTAATACTTTGGTAGTTAGGGAAATGCCAACTTAAATTATCAGGAATATGATGCTATATGCCTTAGCTTTTTATGGATTATGCGACAATTGCTGTTTCTTTGGCAAAAATTATCTGTAATAATAAAGCTATTAGATATTTATTATCCTGCTGTTTTTAAAGATTACAAATTCTGTTGTAAAATCCTACAAATTGAGGAATTGCGAACTGTGACGAGAAAAAGGTACTGGTGACTTGAGGCAGAGTAGAGCAGGACTTTCCTACAATGGTTTTACTTCTGTAGGAAAGTAATATGAAACGTCATGCTTGGGGAAAAAGTAACAAAAGTGAACGTATATGAATATGCACATGAAAATGTTACTGTGAACTCATGCAAGCTTCCAGTGTCACCGACAGGTGTAAATGCAAGTTAATCTAAATTCAGTGCAAATTAAATTTTCTTAAGAAATAGGATGTTTGAATATATTTTTTTTTTAATTCAGCCCTTTTTGTCTCTTTTACCCCCAGATAAGTTTTTGATTGTCAGGTTTTACTAAAGCATTAAACTAGGAATGGGGAATGAAGTAATCCACTACTAGTGAAGGGCTGGTGCAGGTAGTGATTAGAGGAAAAGGAAGAAAAATAACCTCAGTGACACTTTTTCTCTGAAATACTAATTCCTAAGATGTGATAAGTAATGCTACTGCACACATAGGAAAGACCTGAGTCTTATGTTAATAATTAATCCTAAAATACGAGAAGTCTAGAAATCTTTCACCTAAGACCATAAAAGGGAAGAATGTGAGTACTGGTTTGATGAGTAAGCAAACTAAGCCTGTGGAAGGGGAGACTAATCTAGAATGTCCCAATGAACATATATAATATACAAGATATTAGATTGTAGAGGTTGGAAATTGTTCAACTTGGTACACTTCTTTCATCCCTGGATAGAACTGGGAAACTGAGAGGTTGGAAGGAGGGACAGGCAGCTGCTTATGCTCCTACAGGCTGGTTTATATAACACAGAAACTACTTTACTGTAGTATTACTTAACGCTCTGCCAGCAATGTTGCTTTGAATCGTGAGTATTCTTAACGATAGATTAACAATTCCACAGGACACATTAAATATTCCCTGAACCTGTCTGACAGCTGCGGTAAGGCAGCCGTGATTTTTATGCTAAAATATTAAATACATTCAACTTGCTGCTATTTAGCAATGAGAATGCAACATCTTTTGATGTCTGTTCTCTTTTCGGATTTGGCAGTTTGAACTTGTCAAACCACAGTTAAGATTTTTATTTTTTTTTGAGTTACCTTTTAGAAGGCAAACAGATGTGTTGAATTGATAGTTGACATCTAACATACCTAGATGCTGAATCAAAGCTGTATGATGGAGTTGTTAAACCATTACTTTCTGATAAATGATAGGGTGGTTGTTTTGAACTTACTTTAAAAACTAATTTTAGAGTTCATTAACAAAATCTTCTACATCTTTTAAATTAGCTGCTTGAATGTTCCTTGCCTTACATTTTACCATTGTGCAGGAAAATGGATGATTTTCACATGTATGGTAAAATACACTTAAACTTCCCACTGTATCTTAGCCTTTTAAACACACCTCTTAATCTCTTCTGCTCTGGAGGGTACTTTGAAACACCTAAGTGTTTCTTTTCAACCTAAGAAAAGTTGAAAATTTTTATTTCAGTGCAGATTGACTGAAGCCTGCTTCTCTCTCTCTTTTTTTTTTCTTTTCTTTTTTTAAAATTAATTCCAGTTTGGGATGAATCCAGTTTCCATTATTTTTCCACATTGCTCTGAATATTGCAAGTAGGAATTAAAATCTAACCTCTTGAAGTTTTCATTTTGAAATGGTATACTAAACCAATCAATTTATGATCTGGCTAATCAAAATAATCAAATTATGATCTGGCTAAGTGATCACAACCGGAATGTTTGAAAAGAAAAATATGTTTCCAGTCTGCTGCAATGAGATACTAAATCAAACGGGCAGCTCAGGAACAGACAAGCTGCTGTTCTGAAAGGTAAATGAAGTCTGTGCTGCATGTGTGAGATGCAGTGGTTTTACCTGTAGCGTGCTTAGCTATCTTCTGCCAGAACCAACTCTACTCAGACATCTGTAAGTGCTTCTATTGATATTATAAGTGCTACTTAGTGTGATGTTTAATATGGAAGGGTTAGAGTTGTGTGACTTGTTCTTCCCCGCTACCTTTTGAATTGTCATCTTTTGTGGTTTTAGTTTGTTTCTGATGAAACAAGATGATCTTTCTGTTACGCATGTTTCTGTCTTGGCAGGACTAAGACTGGTAGAAGAAAAGCCTTTTCTGACAAGTTTAGACTGCACTCTCTGCCTCAGTCTACTAACTGAAAAATAATGTCATTAAAATAGTTGTGAAGGGAGCTCTTAGGTGTACTATTTTGTAGAAGTTTGGAATGTTTTGGAATAAAAACCCCCAGCCAAGTAATAGGACAAAAAGTAAATAATCAGTGAGCTCTCCCTATTTAGAGTGCTCATGGAATGAGGCAGTAACATTCAATGAATAGAATGGTATCCAGGCTTAGGTATTTGAAGAGGTGTTTTACTTCAGTTCAGAGACAGTATTGCTGTTACATGCTCCAGTTGCATCCTTTTTGAACAAAAGATTATGCATGTCTTTTGAGAATAGCTCTTAAGATTTTTACTAGTCCTAATTTTTGAAATGTTGATTACTAAGACTAGTGGCAGAATGTGGCACGCTTACATGTCAAAGAGACTAGGAAATAGTAGACAAATGAGAAAATTTGCACCTGACAAATTATTTTATGGCAGTGGTCTCAAAGCTTTCGGGACTTGTAACATAACATAAATATATACGTCCTTGTCAGTATCTGAGAATTTTCCTAGACATAACTCTAGCATGTACCACAGCCTCTCATTTTAGGTATTTAATCAATTGTTTTTAGGATCTTTATTTTAGGCAAGTCATGACTCATAATGACAGGCTGGGTAAAATGCCTGCAGGCATTCTAGTATAGTAGATTTTAGCTGCTATAGGTAGTAGCTCACTAATATATTTGGGACTGTATGTTGAAGTTTGAGTTTCTCAGTATCTGAGTATGTTGGGGTTGTAATAAGGCAGATTTAATAAAATCTGCTCACCTCATGACCTCCCTCTCCCCTCCCCCCCCAAATGTAAGCAATCCGTAATAAATGTACTGCAGAGGCAGTGCTGGATTAAAACCACACAATTATACAACAACAAAAGCCTTTTCCTTCCTTACTGGTTTCAATCTAGTGATACAGTTAAATGGAAAACAGGAAACCAGATATGTTTGCTGGTGGCGTCTGTCGTTTACTTTTTTCCACCTCTTTATACTGATGCACTTGCCCATTGCTGAAGTCTAGGTGTGCAAATGGTAAAAGAGGTTGTTTGAATAAAATCCTTTCTGTATGAACGTAAAAAATCAAATAATGGAAATCTCTAACATCTCCAAATTATGTGATAATTGCAGCACATGTAATGCTTGAAGTCTAGGAGGTGAAAATATCATTAGGGGTTAACACAGTGCATAGAGATTAGGAAATTGGATTGTATTAAAGGGAGGTCAGATTAATGTTATCATAGTCCTTTTGGTC
>JANZLP010000031.1:4264207-4274292 GCA_026930925.1 Chelictinia riocourii | reverse complement strand
CAGCCTAATGGGAGTGATAAAGCACTGATATAATTAAAGTGGTGTCGCTGGGGTGTTTAGACCGCTAATGTGTTTTCGCAGCTCTCCGGAGGATCTCCCCATGGTTATGAACGCTTGTATCCATTTGGACTTCTCTGCTTTAGAAGGTGGACGAACACTAATGTGTCGTCTAGAGAGCAGCAAGCAGCCAGCCTGTGGTGACAACCTCTGAGAGAAGCTTTTTAAATTGCAAGATTTTATGACATACGGTGAAAGGGTGCACCTGAGAAAGTGGTCAAACTCATGATTTGTTGCCCTGGGCTCAAGAAAACCCAGATCTGAACAGAGATGCTGAACACAGATGCTGAGCATCATTTCCAGTGATCTAAAATCCTCCTCAGTCTCCACACACCATTAAAAGCAGTAAACCTGCTGTGAGACCTCAGTGCTGTGAGTGGCAGCCTGTGGCACTGAACTGACGTGAGCCAGGGACCTTCGGAAATAACCTTTTTCTCCTCAGCTCTGGTTGCCTTCCTGGCTGTCACTTTCTCACGGTGACTAGAAGAGTAGAGGTTAATGGCACTTCCCATGACTGTATGCGGGTGCTAAAAGCATGCTCTGAACACTTAAATTAGAAGATGACACACGTGTCGTGGCCGGAGCGCAGTTGTCAGAAGAAACAACTCAAATCTTTTCCAAACAGCTGTTTGACTGCCAACACTCATTTGGGTGCACCAACTGTGGGAAGACCTGTGCTTAAAATAAATGGGTTTGCAGCACAAGCAAGCAGTGGATTTGACTTGTTTAGCATCCTTTACTGGCGCTCACATTTATCACCGCCTTACACCACACTGGCAGCCTGGCTGGTGGACTCTGTCCTGAGCAAAGTAGAAGAGAGAAGGTGCTTCCCTGTCCTTGGGAGAGGGTGCTTCTTCACAACGACAAATTATTCAGGTAAACCTCAGCTGTGGCTGGTGGCCTAGCCACTGGATTTTGGACAGGAGCGGGGAGGGGATGTCACCGCTAGGTCAGCACTGTCTCTTTCAGTGAGATGTGCTTCTCTGAAGGCTTTGCAGGCTCCAATTATCCTGCTGGTTTCAGGCTGTGAGCACCTCACTGTAACTGTGTTCCTCATCGCTGCTTATACCATACAAAGATAAATATATTTTGCAAGATCTTTCCTGCTTTTCACCCCCAGACACATCAGTGGAGTTTGGGGGACTCAGTGCATTACTACCCTACAGGATAAACCCAGAAAAGCAACTATAAACTATAAACTGAAATGTTTGCATCATTTAATACAGGCAGATCAGGGAGAAGCAGTCACAGTCATTGTGCAGTGGAATGTTTCTGGGACCTCAGGGCGAACTGATTTACGTAAAACATTGATGAGAATTTTTAAAGTTGGTAGACCTACTTGTGAATAAAAAATACAGATTAACAATGAATGATTATTGTTATTTTCAGTGGCAAAGGTGTGTATACGGTAGTTGAAGTCATACTACATAAAACATTACTCCTGCTTCCTTACAGACATGCAAACAGTTGATGAACTAGTAGAGACTTAACACAAGGAGTCCAGTTGTTTGATACACCATACAGAGCCCAGGCGAGTATTACTCATATTAACAAGACTGCAAATACAGGGCTGCGTGCCTACAATTTTGGGTCATTGGAGTTCTCATTTACTTTGGGGGCTGTAAAATTGAACCTCTTTGATTTGGTGCTTTATTTTTTAAAAAAAACCAAACAGCTGTAACTATGCCTCTTTCTCCGGTGGACATCTGGACAGTCGTACCTGTTTGCAGGTGTGCAGGGCCTGCATTATGGTAAAGGTGATACTTGCACGGAAAACTATACCTTTGAAGTTTAGGTGTATTTGAGAGAGGCTGGGGTGGGGGAGCAGATGGCTGCGGTGGAGGACAAGGGATAGACCTCAGACTGTATGAGAAACCATGTAAATGATCTAGATTTGTTGACTTTTAAGGGTGTTTTATTTACAGAAAAGGTAAGATTAAACATCACTACATAAACCCTGAGCCATAGAGCTGTTGCTAGAACAGTGTTCAGCATTTCACAGAGCTAAGCTGACAGAGCCCAGTAAATGTCCTCTTACACATGGATCTGGCTGCCATATTTTGGGCTGCAATTCAAAACCAGCAACCACAGAAAACTTGGATCACTTGCAGCTGACAGGCCTGACAGGCAAAAAGTATGTTTTCTTTGATTGGAACCAGATTGTGCAGCGAGCACTGGCTGAGCATCAAGTAATGGTGATTAGGTCAAAAGACCAGCCAAAGGTTTTCTAACCAGGCCAAAGTATTTACTTCAGTCCAAACAACTGACACTGTGTAGGGCCAATGCACTTGAACCCAGACCTTTTGGAAACAAACACTGGTTTGCTGCTCTGATGAAACAACATATTCAGGGATACCTGATGTACATTTCTGTATTGGTCCGGGCTGTTGTAGCAGGAAGTCTGCACTTTGGAAGCTTCATTTTGTTCTCTTATACCCGACTGTAAATCTGGAGTAATTTCATCTGTGTCAGTGGGATTCATACTAAGACAGCAGTATCATTTCCACTGTTTTGCAGTGCTGTTTGTTGGTGCCACATTATCACCATCCAGGTTTCCTCTTCACTCTGTTGTCCCTGGAATAGCTGTGATAGATGCAGACATTGGGTTGAAGGTTTTAAATCTGCCGTTTTCAGAATGTTTTGCATGGGCAGGAGCACTACCTCTTGTGGTTTTTATTGACCTCATCTAATACGTAGCCCCTAGAAAAGACACCAGTGTGCTTTGTTTGCTCTTGGGGCACATAAAGACACAAGCAGAGTATTTTCTAAAGTACTTGTTCTGCTTTTCTGATAACATTTACTTCAGCCTGAGTTCATGCACATTCAGATAAAGGCTGCTCTTAGGGTGTTTTTCTTCTACTGGTTTTATTCTGGGAACTGGAGGTTTTTAGTGTGGCCTTTCACTGCAAACAGAGCTGTACTGTATGTGCTGCTTCTGGCCTGTCCAAGCATGGCATGGTAATCACAAGTGGGTGCCCAAGTGGGGCGATGCGTTGGTAGCCCCGATGCCGTTTGCCAGTTGGCATAGCATCTCCTCTGGAACTAGAGGGCAAGGAGCACAGCCTTTTCTGGGCTGATGTGTGGTGACCACAGGGGAAAAAGGACAAAGGGCTCCATCCGAGCACAAAACACTGGGAAGAATCTGAGCTCTTTCACAGCAGCCCAGTCTACAGCATCCCCACAGCAGGGATGGCCGGAGCTGACTCACCACACTCACATCTAATTCTGCAGATGTGAAGCAGAAA
Organism: Chelictinia riocourii; assembly: GCA_026930925.1. Lineage (NCBI taxonomy): Eukaryota > Metazoa > Chordata > Aves > Accipitriformes > Accipitridae > Chelictinia > Chelictinia riocourii. The sequence goes on along the minus strand of JANZLP010000031.1, from coordinate 4,270,990 downwards.
CAAACAGCAAAGTGGCTTGTACTATATAATTAAATGAGGAGGTCTAAGCCTTATTAACATTTTTCAGGGCTTACAAGGAAGAATGGATCTTCACTGTGGTTCTGACAGGGTAGCTGTGAAAGAACTTGGACCTTTTTCAGGCCTGTGTGGGAAGGCAGGACAAACACAGCATATCTCTTACATCTCTCCAAACTTCCCAAAGCTAATGTGAGACTGGGCCCTGGATGCCAAGACAGAGTTCAGATGGGGGCCAGATCTTGCTATTTTGAAGCCACAGTTTTGACTGAAGTGCTGCACGCAGGGAAAGAGCTGCCCTTAGCTGCACCGTATCTCCTACAGTGGGACCCACAATGAGCTCATTCCTTTCATCAAAAGGATGGGTCTTATACAGGTTGGGCTGTTGCAGCCAGGCAGATGTGGGTCTTAATTAATTCAGGGCCATCAAATTTCTTCCCCCATCTTTTTTCTGCATTTGTACAAGTGGGACTGATTTGGGAAAGTTGATGAATCAAAATGAACAAGTACCGCTATAATTCACAAGTCATAGTCAATCACACATCCCAAGTAAAAGCATCAGAAAGGTTTTTATCAGCCTAAATATTGAAACCAAATTTTATTTTTTGAAAATGACATTACACACATCTTGCAAATGTACATTTAGATGAGAAAACAATGAGTAACAAATATTGAGAGCAAAGCTATAAAGTGGACAGGTTCTCTGCTGCATGGCATTGCATTACAAGAATACTCAGACCTGGGATGGTTATTACAAGTAGTAAAAACAGTTCACAACACCTCACAAAAATGGAATTTTTTTCTAGAAAGTCAAATCTTCTAACAAAAGGAAATTCTGTTATGGGAGAAGAGGCATGGGGGATAGATGTGTGGATCTAGGTACATTTTGTGGTTTTGTGGCAGGGCTTTGTGGGGTTTTTTTAAGTCCATTTCTTACAAAATCCATCTTTGTGAATGACCCCCTCTTTTCCAAGACTTTCACTGTTTTCTGTCCTCCATTGCCAACAGAACCACAGCTATTAAACAGTAAGCCCCGTGTACTCAACTCAGAGCTCGGGAGTGTGGAGGAGGAGTTGTCTACAGAACCCCTAACAACATGATCCCTATATACCATCCCCCACCCCCTTCCGCTGTGTATCCAGGAAAATCAAAAAGTGTGTGCAAACTCCGCAAATCAGGGGCCGTGGGACTAGTCCCATGTAGAACAACCAGGCGTGGAAGCCACGGCCAATACACCACGTGCCACATGCCTCAGCTGCAATGCATCAGCAAGATCCCATTGTTCACCAGTGACGCAAACTTCCAAAGATTTAACTTGTTCCCCAGTTCAAGCAGAGGCAACAGGTGACTGATCTCCATCTGTTTTGCCTTGAAAGTTAGAGTCTAATCAAAGTGCCAAGGCAAGGCGCTGTGAGAAATAAGTTCCCCGAGAGAACCTGTTGAGAACTGCTTTTCAAACCTCATTGTATATCATTTTATTTATGCCCAAATCTGTAGTTTACAACCACGAGAGAGACAAAGACAGAATAAGAGAGAGGGAGAGAGAGAGAATCTTTCCAGGAGGAAAGGAAGAGCTAATTAAGAAAAGAGAGGTACAGGACCATGCATTTACTCTCAAAAGCTTGTTCACGAGCAAGCTAACATTTCTAACACTACAACCACTCATCTACATCTGTTTGCTAAGTAACTGAGTTCTACCTACAACTAGGGAGCAGAAGGGGTTTTTTCTTTTCTTCCCCCTCCCTTTAAAACGTCAATAAAAATGTTTTCTGTACAAGTTGAATGGCACAAAAGGTGGTTAAAATGCTAAATAACTCACCACAAATGGAGAATGCAAAATTAGTTCAAAACATGCATGGACTGTGTACAGGTAAGCAAGGAATCATTGGCATAAAGCTGCAATATATTACAAGATGATACAGTTGAGATCTTTTGGAATAACCTCTGCTTGTTCTGTCCCTTTAAGAGAACTTCACATAAAAATTCAGCGTAAAGGGAATTCAAGGTATGTATCCAAGCAGAAAGTTAACTATGGGCAACATTATTTGTCTGAAGAGAAAAGATTTCCCCTCCCCTTCCACGCACTCCCCCAAGGTACAAAAGTCAACATGATTAACATTGCTGCAGGCTTGCCAAAAAGAAAGATAGATCTGTTTTAGGAGAACGAAAGCACCATTTAAATTAATAGCTCTTTGTACAATGTCATTAATTAAATACCTTATTATTTAAACAAATACAAACTGAAATTTACCAATCCCAACAAAATAACAACTGAACCCTTACCACCCACATGTCCTCCAAGGTTATGTACACAGAGTTTAAAGTATACCAGCTAAACTTTAAACCTGGCTGCCCCTCCAACCCCCACCCACTGAATGACAATAGAAAATACATCGTGGCCTCTCAGTTATATTATATTGCAGCTTTGTTATTAATGATGAAATCATACAAACTCAATGAATGACCTAAGACAGTAGTAATCCATGATCAGGTTCCAGTTCAGCTGCATATCTCCCTCCCTCAACACAACCGGTCGGCAGATTTGCAGCTCAGAGAGCCACAGAGAACTCAGGCTTGTGCGATGAGGGCCGCTAACCCTAGCTTGTGATTATATTTGTGATTAAGAAAATAGGCAAAGGCTAGTAACAGCAAAGTCAGCAAGCTGATACTCCTTTCCTGTGCTTCTAGACTAGACAGTGTCATGAAATACAGAGTATCGTGGAGGGGAATGTGTCGCCATTTCAGAGAGTAGAAGGAGATTTGGCTAGACAGGTTTCCTCTTTCTAAAAGACCCTTGGTGTCTTCTAGGTTGATAATCGCAGCTGTACTAGTACTGCCACGGTGATAAAGCTGCTTGGATCACACATCATTTAAATAAGAAGCAAACTAACAACAATTTTACATGTCAGAATTCAGCATGTAATTATAACTCACAGGCTTTCTTGTTCTTACATTCAATACTTCTGCTTCACCTTATCTATAAACACCAATTAGCAGTGCAATTAATTCCCTAGACATTCTTCTTTTTAAGGAGACGCATCATTAGACATCACTCTAAATCTGGAAAAAGCTCTTCTGCTGTAAAGGCAGGGGGGGAACCAAAGGAAAAAAAGCTGTGTGTTCTGCAATCCCTCTGTGACTGTGTGGTCAGCATGAGAGGGAGACAGAATATCGCTACATTTCAACTGCCACCTGCAAAGGGAAGTGAATTAAAACCCCATCCATGTCTGCTGTGCGATGGTTGGAAGCTGATGGAGGAAAGCAACTATGCTGGAATTTAAAACAAAAACCCAAAACAAACTAAACTCCAAACACAAACCCCCAAAACAAACAACAACAAAAAACCCCACTAAACGTTTCACAGGGATTCTCTGAAGGTAAAATTCTTCAAGAAATGGGCCTGGACCACAGCTCAGGGTCCATTTGGTCCATTACAGACATTTCCTAAGTTTGACTCTGCACATTGGTTTCTCAGAAATTCGGCAGTTCAGGACCAGGGTTTGGTTCGGGTCCACCCTGACCAAGTGCCACCAACATGTTTCATTCTGATTGCACGTGCCAGGTACATCACTTTGCTCTGCAACAACCCCGCTCTTCAAACGTGACTCAATTTAATCTCAATTTCCTATATATAACCGTTGCAAATAGAGATGGAAGAACCAGCTTGGATAAAAAACAAAAGCAGCCTTGAATTTAGATGAGTCACCTGAAATGAACTGAACCTTCCTTTTTATGTTCTGAGACATTTGGTAATATTTTTATCGAAAAACCAAGCCAACCATAAACCTCTATTCTGCTTGGTACTAGCTGAGACTAGAGTAGAAAAATACTGGAAGAAATAGAAATGCTATTTCTAGTTCCATAAACCTGCTGGGCTCAGGGGATGTCTGTTGGTAGACTCAACTGAGATAAAGCCAACACTCTTTAGAACCAGAAAATACAGAGGAGACCCTGATTTGCAATGGTTCCTTGTTTCATTTTAAATTCTAAAAGTTTTAAGATATTACAACAAAGAAAAATATTTCAGCTTTATCATTAACTATAATAAAACTATACAAAGTATCTCCCGTATATAACTTGCTATTAGAGGTTCATACAGGAGATCACCTTATAGCTGGGGTCAATGAGGTTTTCTCTGCAAAGTCTGCAGCTGCCACCCAGGAAACTGAATCTGCACTTAAGTAATCAATCACATAAGAATTATTGACAGAAATCAATCTTTGAAATAGGAGACCAACCTTGGACCAAATGGATTCAGCTCCCTTAATTACAGAGGAGCTTCTGCCTGTTTAGAGCAGCAGATAATTAGGTGTATTGGGTTTCACTTGTGTTATATTGAGCATCTGAGAAGCTACAGAAACAAAGAGGTGTAATCTTTATGCAAAAAAAAATATCTGAGACTAAACAGAAAAAAAATGTGTTTAGATAAGTAAGTTGTTTTGCCTTTTAGGATTAAATTCACAAGCACTGTAACTCAACCGAATTTAGAAAAAAGATAAAAAAGATCTCATGAGAAAACCAGTGTTAAACACAGATCCCCTTGTTCAGCACAGACTTCCCATTGATTTATTGAAGGCAGCAGCTCTCACATACGTGGCTAGGCATTTCATGGACAAGATCATCAGCAGCCCCTCAGCCTGCACAGCAAATCAAGGTAACCTCCTCCAGGAGCCTGTCTTGGCTTTTCACCCTGGTGCCCGTGGGTTGCTACTTTTTCCAGAGTTTGCTGAGCTCCACAGGAAGGGATGGAAGGTTCAGAGGTGCCCTCATTATTCTCTTGCATGTCTGCTAATTCCCCAGTGTGTCAGGCCTGTCCTTCTCCAAGCCAGGGCACGCTGATGAATTTCTATTTCTAATTGATCTCATAGGAAGGAGTAAAAATAAAACCAAACCACAGGTCGGTACTGTCATTCAGCAAAGGGCTGGATCTTCCCTTCCCCCTTTTAGGGATGAGATGTGCTGGCAGGAGAGTAAAAGAGGAGCAGGGGAGGAACTTCAAACCAAGTTCTCCTGCCTGCGGCCAAGTGTGACCTTATTTCTGCCGTCGGGAGTGGGGGACACACTGTTGTGGCAGAGAGCCTGCATCCTGGCTTAGATACCTGCAGGGCAGTAACTCTCTCAACAGGCAGCCAGGAGCCCCTGCTGCTTTTCTGTCCAGAACCAAGCTGTAGATCCTCAGCTAGCCCCAGCCTCCCCTTTTGTTTGTCCCTGGAATTTCTTGGCTTTTGTCTTTTATTATTCCCACACATCAATGGCACTGACATTTCCAGTGCTCTGCCTCATGCTCTCCCTTCCATTTGATTTTCTGTGAAGTTCAAGCTCATTTTATGACTCAGTAAATATCTCCTAACAAATGCCCCCTACCATTCCTCTTAGAAACAAGTCTTTTTCCTTTGTTTCCCATGACACTGGCCATCATGGCATCTTTCTCTAATGATGCCAACTTTCTTTTTTCAGCTGACAGACTCTAATTACTGCAAAGATTAATTCCCTTTGGACATCCTCCTCCTTCAGTTGTTTGAGTGATAAACTGTCAGACCTAGGGAAGCTCTGAACTGGCTCGAGAGTCCTGACTTACAGTTCATTGAGATATAGAGCAAGAGCCAGAATAGGTTAGTTCAACTAAGTGCATTAAGCGATGAAACTGAAGGGCAACTCTTTCCCATGAAGCCATCTGGCCATGAACACTTTCTAAACAAGAAAGCTTTCAACAACAGGCCCACTGTTTTCTTGGTAGAAGGCCACTGAAATCATTAGACTTATTCATCGTTTACAAATACAAGGCCCACATTTTGAACGGTAACATGAATTGCCCCCGATATGTACACGTATATGTAGCAAAAAGAGGGGCAGCAGGGGTCTGTATTCAGGCCAGAGGTGGCAACTCCGGATGAGAGAAGTGGGTTGCTGGATGTGGATACGGCCTTGCTCTCAGGGGTGTTGCTGGCTCCTCCATGCGTTTTGGGAGAACTAAAAATGATGTGTCTGTCTTTCACCGTAAGTAAAATAATGAAGCATTTTTACAGCATAGTTTTGAGAGGGCCAGAGCTCCTGAAAAGACTTATCAAAGACAATGGACCATAGTTTGCTTCTATAAGGTTTTCAGACTTTGCAAAGTAATGAATAAATCTAAAAAGCAAGCTCTTCCAGAGCTCTGTATCAGCCTATCTCAATGCACCTTACAGGTGGAGGTAGGTATTGTGATCAGCTCTTTATGCATTGGGACACCATGGCACAAGGAGAACTGACCTGTCCACAGCTATGCCAAAGACCAATAGCTCCAAAATCCCAATGGCTCTGAAATCCCACTGCTGAATCCACTAGGTTTGATTCTCATTTGTTCAGCAGCTCATATATTGGCTGAAAATTGGTGTCAGTGTTTTTAATCATCTCTAAACAGAGTGTCCTGAGGGATGGATAGTGGTCTGTGACCCCAAAGCTCTGCATTTTCACCTGCAGACGTAGTACTCATACCCTACTCTGCAACTGGGATTCTGTCAGAGCAGCTATGCAATGGTATTGCTGAAAAAAAAGCCTTTCCATCTACCCACTTACAGTCTCTGAGCATCATAACACTGCTTCATTTAGAGTACTTTGCTATAGCCATACCAATATGGGCAATAAACTACTTCGCTCGTGACCACATAAAACATGAGCCAGCTACATAGGTAGTTGCTGTACAAGGTTCCCCTTGTACCAAGATGGTTCTGAAGTGTCAGCTTATCTTAAGATACCTAACTTGAAGTTCACATGAGGAAACACTAATAC
>JANZLP010000031.1:4167224-4177639 GCA_026930925.1 Chelictinia riocourii | reverse complement strand
CCGATCTGAAAAACCAGATGTTGCTGCCACACATCCTCTCCTGTGGTCTGATCAACAGAACTGGTTTCTCATCAGTGATGTTCAATGCACACAGCTGACAAATTTTGGAGAGAAAAACGGATCCAAAACCTTTCTGAACTGGACCTCTAGTTTCCATTCTTACTAGTGATCTGACAAGTCACCTGTTTCCAAACACAGCCTTTCAGTTCCCTTGTGGATATCACAACAGCCACTCGCTGTCCCGCTCTTTTACAGTTTAAATCTTCCAGATGGCATTTCCTTTTCACCTAGCCACGCTGTCCTAGCCATGATGACCAACATAAGGCAACTTTTGTGACAAGTAATTATCCTCTTAGACCAACTTGTATTAGCTGTTTCCATTTTTTCTCATGCTGAATGTTACTTTCCTGTAGCATTACGTCACTTGCCTCAGATTGGTTTTTAGCCTGCTAAAGCAGATACTGATCCCTTACAGTTATTGATCTTTCCAGAAGTAGGCTAAATGTTATGGTTGTTTCTCCTTTTCCCTGAAGAAAACACCCAGCTGTATAGCATACTTCGATCCGTGCAGCACACACTGAGTATGTGCACAGCAACCACACACACTCTCTTGATATTACATGGTTATAGATCAGTCTTCTGGGGCTGGTTTGCTGTTTCTTCACATTCTGTACTTCTATTTCAGATGATAAACCTCACCATCTTCTAAGCAGGAGTTGCAGTTGAGACAGGAGGATAAGCAAAGTTTGTAGCAGTACATTCAAAGCTCGCCTTGTCCTTAATTTTATTTTCCCTTTTGCATCCTGAAGAAGTACATTTACTTGGTCATTTATGTTCTTCCCCTTTCCTTACCTAGCAGTCATCATTTGTTGCATCACTGAAACTTTAGAAAAATCACTACAAGATGCTCATTACAGTGAAGGTTGGTTTTTGGTGTGTGTTTTATTTTTAAAGATTTAATGTGACTATACAGTTCTGTTACATATACTAGAAAACAAGCCATTTGCATTCTTATAATTTTAGAACAACACATAATATTTGTAAATAAGTGAATATAAGGAAGAAGTTACTAACCTGCTATGCAAGTGAAATTAAGTCTTTTCTTGTTTGTTCTGTTTAGTCTTGTTTATCATACTCCCTATTTGTACTACTGAATTGGAGTGACTTTAATAAAGGTGCTACATTTTACTAAGCAGATATTAACAGCAAAAATACTTCACGTGGCTTGGTAGTATGCAGTATGCACGGGAAAGATCTTTTGAGATTGCTTTGGAAAAACTGATTAATTTGCTTGATACTGATAATACAGATATGTGGAATAGTTCCACATATAACTGTCACAAAACTAACACTATCTTAAGATTGCCTTTTGCACCCATTTTCTGCTCTGTTCCTTGATGCAGATGTAAAATGTTCTTTATTAAGAATCCTTTGCATAATATATTTGGCCACCATACTTGCACACATCCAGTACTAGAAAGAAAAAACAAAGCTCATTTGCTTCTTCCATTAGCTGAGAAGTCTTGAGCAACATGCTGTTCATTTCAGTGAATTGGAAAGAGAAATTAAAGAAAGGCTTATGTTCTGTGACCCGTTATTTTCTTGTATGAAAAAAGGAATTTTCAGGGATTTTTATTTGTGGAGAAATGTCTGTGTGTAATCCTTTTTACTTCGAGTGACCTCCAACTCTGATTAATGTAAGTTTTTACTTCTCTAAAAAATTTCCAACTGCTGATAATGCTGGGTCAGCCGGTTCCTGATACAGACTACTTTAATAAGTTTCTGTAAGTAGAGTTTCTGCTACTTTTATCATTGCATTGCATGGAGTTGCAACAATTAGGTTTTAAGAGGAAATGCTTAAAAGCTTCCTGGAAACTTCTCTGGATCTCAAACTGTTACAGAATCAGTATCAGCAATGCTGAAACTGGGAACTACTTCAGATATATGAATTCAGCTACTGAACAAGATGTACAGCTTATCCTTTATATTTTTTGCAGGTGACATAGAATGGCATCTAAATTTACAGCAAGGATTCTTATTTTGCTTGGCATGCCATAGTTGAATAAGAAATGTTACACTAAAGCTGCAGGAAAAACTTCTGGTTTTGTTAAACTTTGTGCAAGAAAAAGAGGTGTTTGCGTGTGCAGGCAGTGTTTGCTGCAAACAACTGTTCCCTGTTTCCACTGGGAGAGGTGCAGGGAGATAAGTTTTGGTGTATGAGGTGCTGTTTTGAAATAGCTTGTGTAGCAGAGTTCAGGAATCCGTTGCTTATAGCTACTTTAACATTAGTCAAGCCAGAGGGAGTCTGAAGTCTGTATTATCTGGCAAATGCACTAGGTCTTAAAAAAGAAAAACATTCAAGGGCAAATTTCCGACATTTTCTCTGACACAGGAAATACCTTTTAAAAACTTAAGACCACTTTCTGCGTGTTTCTTCTCCTGTAAAGTATCAAGAGCAGTAAGACTTGGTTTTCCTTTCACAGTTAGAGAACTATAGTAAAAAGAATTGACATGGTAACAGTGTGCTTCTTTCCATGTGATTTTAAGCATTCAAATCCTTTTTAATAGTAGATTAGCTAAATAGGTGTTAATAAAAACAGTTCTAAGTCATCCAGTCCAAAATGATCTCTTCATTGTTGCTTCTGTCTCAAAGCTTTCTTCCTCAGCAAAAAAAGGTTAGAAAAATATTTCAATACTTTTTAAAGAATAAGCTGAAACCAGTCATATATACCAGAAAAGCATCAGTGAAATTCACTCCCTCTATCCCAAAGAAATTCCATTTCAAATTGTCTCAAACTCCCTTTTTTTTTTAAAAAGTAAATTCCTACATCGAGCTATATTCACTTCCACTGGCAATTTTTAAGCAGGATGAAGTGACTTGAGGAGAGTGTTCTTGGCTTGTATGAACTTTTCAGCTTCATGGTGGTGTTTTAACTTAGTTCTGTGAGTTTATTTGTTTGGGAGTTGTTTTTATATATTTCTGAATTTTCTTCCTGCCATTATGTTAATGAGTTTTGGAACAGTATAAAGAAAAGTGTCTAATGCTTGGAGCTTTAATACTGTTTTTTCACATACAAAGAAGGCCCAAAAAGTTTGTGTGTCTGACTCATTTCCAGGGAGATTTGTTCAGCTTGGAAAATTCTTCCTTGATTTTGCTAGAGCATGACTTTGATAACCCAGAATCTGGTGAGCACATGTAAATCTTACAAAGCTATGGGGAACTGAAGGTATATTGGAAAATGAGTAGAATTCAAAAAGGCCAGGAAAAATTGGAAAAATAAAATGCAAAAAATAGGGTGAAGTTAAAGAGACAATATATGTAAGGACACATAGCAAGATGGTGATCAGGTTCACAAATAAAAGATGCCAAAGAACTGGCTAGGGGTCGCTCTTAAGCAGGAGTAATATGGGGATTAGCGGACATAATGAGCCAGATACAAGTCAACAAATAGTGAGTTGTTGTGAAAAAGGCAAGTGTCTTACTGAGAATATACAAACAGGAGGATGGTAAACCTCTGTCTATATCCTTAGTTTGTGTCTAGTTTTCAGTATTGCATTTAAACACGTGATTCAATAAGAGAATCCAGGTGAGAATGAAGAGAATAATAGGTCTCTAAGTGTGACCTACAAGGAAAGATTGTGAAGGAATTAATGTTGTTGAACTGAAATAAAATATGAACTGAGGATTTAAGTATTCAACTACATGAAAAGAAAACTGTAAAGAGGAAGGGGCTTGTGCACTGTATTAGTTTTCATAGGGCAAGAAGTAATTACCTCAAATTTTATCATAGGCTGCAGAGTTAAGACATTGAGGGAGAAAGACTTACAACAGAGATGATAAAGCAGTGGAATAAGCTGCTGTGGACTCTCCATATTTGCAGGCCTTTTAGAACAGGTTACGCAAACATCTGCAGGAACTAACATCAATGTAGTGATTCTGCCTGAAGTTAGATCCTTCTCTTCATATGGTCTATGATTGGACTAGCAAGTGTAAGCTATCTAGAAGGAAAAGGGGAGGAAACAAAACCTTCCCTACAATTGGAAGCATGTGTGAACTAATCTTAAAAAATGTAAAATTAAAGCCAGATAGTCACTGTAGTATACCTTAGCTTGATTGTTCTCAAATTCAGTAATTCCTAACAAGGTGTTCTTTTAGATTCTTTTTTCTTTCTTTTCTATTACTATTCAAATTGGGGGTTTGTAGACATTTAAGTTTGTTAATTGTTATTTCCCAAAATGCTGCACGAATAAGGATTACTGTAAGGCCCATTATACTGGCACGTCTACAGATTTCCCATCCAAACAGGTACATCCACACAATGTGATGCAGGCCACTGGGAAAGCACCAGCCAAAATCCAAAAACTTTGTCCATGGTGTAGTGCCCCTGAGTTCATTCAGCCTTACTGTTTCTATTTATGCTGCCTCATGATACCAGCATAAATATCTTTGCAACATATTCCTATGCTTTTCAGCTCAGAGCTAGGTTAAGCTTGCAACCATGGTGCAGACATACTATAAGAAGGCAGGTTGAAATATGCTCTGGAGCAAGAGGAGGGATGCATCCTGGCTGGTGAATCTGTGGGTATCTTGAGTGTTTCCATGCACATAAATTCTTCCTTTGAGTCTTCCAGTACTTATCTTAATTCACGTCCTATGGCGTTGAGTTCCACAGATTGCACAAATGCACAGCATAGAATTAAAAAAGTTTCCAGTGCTCACTAGTTAAAATACCCTCAGTCTGGGAGCTTTCTGTTGGTGTTAGCCTCGAGCTTCTTTGGGCCTGGTTGACCAGCTCCATCCCTCTGACCAAAGCTGATTTCCCAGAGAAGGCTGAGGGAGGGAACGTGGGAGTTGTGCTTGGTTGTGCCAGATTCCAGAAACCTCAGCTACCTACCGTTGCAAAGAGAGCATGAAAAGGTGGCACGGTCATAATTTGCAAGTATCTGTGTGGGAGCCAACAGCTACCAGGCAGGGCTGGCTGCAATCACCTCGGACAAAATGGTGGTAGTGTCTCAGATGTCATGTTCTTATGCGCTTCATGAAAGGTGCCCCAGTAGTGCTGGGGGCTTGCTGGCCAGCACGGGGGGCTCAGAAGGTGCTGCATCTTGCTCGGCTGGCAGCTGGGTATGGGGAGGACCACGGGGTGCTGTGTGGAGGAAGGGTGAGGGGAAGGGGTATGGAAGCATTGGTGTGCGTGTCTGCGGGAAGAGCAGAGGGCCTGGAGAATGGGCAGGGGAAGGATTGTGGCAGAGGGGAGGGTTGTTGGGATACAAGGCTCGAATTCATTGAAAACCCATTTTTATTCATTTGTCTGCTTATTGAGCTCCCACAGCAAGATGGATTCATTTCAAGGCTTTGCTTGTCTTTAAAAGAAACCATCCTTTTGTGAAGGAGCTTTTGTGCTTGTTCTTTTACCCGTTTGTGTCACTGACCTGAAGGAAATAGTAATGGTGGCTCTGCCTGGGGCAAGGCTCTCCCTGTCCCACCATTCCTCACCTGCTGGTCTTCGGGGACTGTTGCTCCTGTTCCAGGCAAAGTGTTTTTCTGTCACTTGTGACAGGTCTCCCAGATGACAGGAGTTACTGTCGTCAGCGAGGGCAGGAGGAGCTGGGTTCAGGGCACCACCGCAGAAGTATGGCTGGGCAGGAGATGCTTTCTGGGCTGAGGGGCAGCAGGGGGTGGGGGCTGAGCGTGGAGTAAGGGTGTGAAATCAGGCTGTTCATTCCTGCCTTAGCTGCTTGCTGCTCAAGTCAGCCCTCCACTGAAACTCCCAGAAAGAGGGGGACCCTGCAATTTTCTTGCCTTAGCTTTGTCTTAGGAGAGATTTGGACTTCAAAGCAAGCAGAACACATCTCAGTTTTAATCTTCTCTTTGCAGAAATGGATGGGATGATAATTTCTGCAGTGCCTGAAGGGAACTTGAGCTCCTCAGTAAAACTGATGGAGATACGGGACTACTAGCATCCATAATGGAGGCTGTGCCCCTCAGTGGCAGGATAGAGGCTGTCCTCTCTCTCTTCAGTTTTCCAGGCAAACTGGAACACACACGCATTGGGTGGAGTTTTCAATATACTTCCTATAAACCCCTCAGTCCCAGCACACACCAGGCTCTGTACAGCTCCAGGGTGGAGCCCCTCCTATGATTAAACACTCCTGGACAAGATTTTGGAAAATATTCCCCAGGGCATGACAGGATACAAAAAGCTTGGAAACACTTTCTGGAATATCTCACACAACCCAAGAATGTTTGCAGTGAACCCCACCGAGCAAAACAAAATTCTATTCAGCTTTTTCTAGTGTTTAATCTGAGGAAACAAATTTCAGACAAGTAGCCCAGCACAGGACAAGGGCACAAATCCACCCTCGGTTGGATCCTGCAAAAACCACACAAGGGGGGCTGTACCCTGCCTAACAGCCTGAGCATACCAGGAGCTCAGAAAGGAGAAGCTCTACAGTTTCAACTAAATGTTGAGCCTCTCAAGTTCTAGTTTTAATCTATGTCTGTATTTCTGACTTTACTAACCACGTCTAATCCATGGTATGTTTGTATTTGATGGGTTTATTTCCATGTGTGTTTCTGACCCTGACCATATACATCAAAGAACGCTTAATTCACATGAAATCAGCCACTGACTAGAAGTAGATCCAAAGTCCACTTATAATAAAAAGACCCGAAAGATGCAAGTACCTCCAAACCACTGACCAGACCCTGAAAAAGGGGAAGGGAATGAAAGCACTTGAACAAGAAAACTCGGAGCTCTGACTTTCATCTTTGTGTCACCTATGGACTTTGGACAAACAAGTCAGACTGCTTTTCTGCATCTCAGTACCTTATCAGTAATAACACCTTCTTCTACCTTGACATGTTCAGACCATAATCTCCCTGGGCAGGAGCTCTCTCTTCTTACACATTTAAATAATGCCTTGCACAGTAGGATGCCCCATTTGGTCAGCACCTCTAAATACATTGTGACAAGTATCTAATCTTTACAAGTGGGGAACTGGGCTTCTGGAGAAGTGTCAGTCCCTCCCTCCAGAGGAAACAAACCAGTCTCCACCAGTACTGAGGTTAACCTGGAGCTGCAGTGGCTTCAGCAGCCAGGAGTTTCCCTTGTGCGTTTCCCTCACTCTTCAGTTGTGCCTCACCATCCCTTTCATTATGTCAAGAAACTGCTAGCGGGGCTACATGGGACAGCAGCAAAATTATGGAGTGGACTAAAAAAATCTTTTGTCCCACAAAGAGCTCATTTGTGGGACAATGGGGACAGCAGGTTGCAACCTGAGTTTGGAACATGTGGTCTAGAACAGCATTTCTTAAGCCATCTTTGCTGCTGAAGTCAATGCATAACATCGGCTTCCACCCTTATCCAGCCCTCCGTTCAAAGAAAAAGAGCAATCAGAGCTGAGGCAGGGAGAATTTCCCATCTCATCACAATGGGTCTAAGAGAACACAGAAGCTCAAAATGAACCAGAGAACAACTTTCATAGTGAAGTTTCCTCACAGTACAAGGCACAGAATTAACTGTTACAACAGTGGCTCACCAATAATCTATAAAGGCAGCTTCATATATTGACATTATAGAGCCTTCGTCAATAGAACCAATTATAATATGAAAGGGAATAAAGATCACCTGGTGCTCTTTTCTAAAAGATTCACTCATTGAATAAAACAGCCATGATAGATAATAGGGCTCAGGCTCACTATCCACTCCTGACTCAGCCAAGAGAGCATGCAAGTGGGAGATGCTGTCAGCAATTTACCTGTAGTTAGGATCAGCTGTAACAGTGCAGTAATCGGATACAGTCCTAATCAATGGCAGCATATGCATTATTTATAAATACATTAAAACTGAATGCTGAAAATAGGGAGTCAAGATTAAGATAATGACTACAGTGGTGGAAGATAGCCATTATAGTGAAAGGAGGGAGAAAAAAATGATCAGACAGGTGGATTTTGAGAAAAGGTCATTGGGAGACATGGACATAGACAGCTCTCTGGTACAGGAGGCAGTATGGAAAAAGCAGACAGTGACAGGTGAAGAAGAACACAGCAGGCAGCACAAAGCACCTGACAGAGTCCTGGTGGGCTTCCAAAATGTCAGGCTTTAGGGTTCAGTACAGGAAAGGACCAGGGGGCACATCCTGACTGTCAGCTGGGAGGGATCTGATCAAAGAGTAAGAGAGACTTCACTTGTTCCGTCTTGGACAGGCTTGGAAGTAAAACATCCATCCAGAACCTTATAAGAACAACCCTGAATGCCAGGGAAGAAAGGACTACCCAGTCTGGGTCTGGAGACCAAAAGGATATTTCCAAGTCAGATTTAATTAGCAACACACCAATTGGTTTTGTTCACCCAAAATGTCTGTCTCAAGGATATTGGCATCGTGCAGTATCATTCTCTACCCTCCAGAAGTACATTCAGACTATACCATATAAGCACATTTTCAAATCATGCAGAAGTAATCAAGTAGTTAGAACATGATGTGAAATATTATCAGTAATTCACCAGCTTTTGCAATCAAACTACTGAGATGAGCCTCTCTGATGACTTGTTTTCCTAGGGTCTACTTGTTTATTGGAAATTACAATAATAAATTAGTCACATTATAGCAACTAGAACTGGTTTAGTTACCCTCAGTCTCCGACCAGAAAGCTAATTTATATGGCAAATATATACTGTTTGTGTACGTACTGTTCTTGTATCTCACAGTGCAATTGAAGTTCTGTTTTTCCATATATGTATTTAGTACACGCTTACACAAACACCCAAGCTAACAGCATAGTTTACCACAAGGTTGGTTACAGCCATGGTATTATAAATGAAAAGTAATGTCTTTCCCAGATTGCTTTTCTACAACAGATGTGTATGTCATCCCTAGAAATACGGGAATATTGTTATCATTAAACTGTCAATAACAGCATGCAGGTCTACTTTTGCATTTTCAAACACTGGATTCCTTTGTCTTCACTCTGCTCAGATTGTATTTTCTTTCCTAGCTGATGCTCTGCTGAAGACACAGCCACAGAGACGATCCTATTTTTGTTTTAGTGCCACTTCTCCAGTGCTGTTTCCAGATACCATTTTGGCAGAACAAAGGCAGAACCCAAATGCCAGCATCTCCTGCCTGTACCTTAACCAGTAAACAATATTTTCAGGAATTAGGTACCTTCTTACTTGCAGCAAAACCCAGAACAACTAAAGGTTTCTTAACTTCACTGACAGAAAGCAGGAAGAGATAAAAGGAGAATAAAGTACATTTTCTCCTGTGGAGTTACTCCTGAAGATTTACATAAAACCTAGGACAAGCAGGACTGAGAGTTGCCATTAGAGAAAGGCTGTGGCCATATTGAGAGATCAGAATGAAACATGGCAGAATCTCTAAAATTAAGGGAGGCCACACCTCCATTTGACAGCTGTAACTGGTCTGAGAATAACTCCTCTAGGACTGCATCATCTCTTCGAAAGGCAGCAATTTCTTTCCAGTAAAACTCCTCTACGGAAACCAATATTTATTCTGCGTTCTTGTCCCCATAAAGTATTTTGGGGAAATGAGTATCCCACTTGACAGATAAGGAATTCTAGGGGGAGATGCTTTAGTCAAGGTCACACAATAACTCACTGCTGAGGCTGCCCCTTCGGTTCAGTGGCTCACACACTCACATTCATTGTCTTTTATTAAAGGCAAAAGCCTTGTGGATTTTCTGTAGTAACCAAATCAGCCAGGTCATCTGCTTGGAGGAAAACATCGAGGAACAGGGAAGAGCAACTCCCCCCTTTGCAACAGAGTAATCAGAATATTCCAGGTTCAAACAAAGAATGGAATATCTGAATTGCTCCAGAAAAAGCAGGGTCGCTGTGGGTGTCCTCTGTGCACCCCACTTCAGCTGCACTGCCAGCAGAGCTTGCTCACGGCCATGCCTTGGGCAAGGAGGCAGGACTGGCCATGTAGTAATTTCATCCTGGGGGTCCTCCTGACGCTCCCCAAGAAAGGCAGCACCCGCAGCGGCAGCCCACTGCTGCAGAAGGAGCTCCCCAGGCACAGACAAGGCTGGCAGCTGAGCTCCAGAGGAGCAAGCCAGCCTCCAGGCCACCCCCTTCGGACAGAAGGACTGATTTTTGACTCATCCTTCTTCCCACAGTTCCAGTGACACTCAAAGGAACAGGCACACCGACACCCTCTCTAGATACAGGGGTACACCCAGACCTGCCACGCAGGGGATGCCTTCCCACATTCCCCCACAGACCCACCATAGCAACCCACCCCACCACACACAGTCCCTGCAGAATACACCCCACTTACACACACCCCCCATCTGAACATAACTGTGCCGCGGCTGAGGCCGAGGCCGAGCGCCACGAGCTCTCCCGTCTCAGCCAAGGCCAGGATCCCCAGGGCTCTTGCGCCTGTGCGTA
>JANZLP010000031.1:4113369-4126226 GCA_026930925.1 Chelictinia riocourii | reverse complement strand
AGTACCTCTACGATGGGAATGCACAAATACTTATCATTAGATAACTGAAACAAAATGATTTGGAAATCATGATTAAAAGATGAATATAGCATACTGCTGAATTTCATTTGGTTTGTTCATGGCAAACTGCATTTAGCCTCATATGCCACACAAGTATTTTCTAGTATGGCTCATTTCTAAAATGGCATTTGAACATGAATTCACCAGCTGGGTGTCTAAGTGATATTGCTTGAGCATTTGCAAACACTTGGGCATCCGGCCGTGGCAGTCATGCGAGTGAGTTGTTTTGTGTTCAGATCTGCATGGATGATTCTCAAGGTCTGGCTCTCATTCTTGTCTGAATGTTCACCGAGCAGCACGGACAGAGAAACATCTTTGTGGCTGGTAGCAGATAGGTTTTTGTGTTGTTTTCAAACTACAGGGAGTCATTTCATAAATGCCCAACTTTTTCTGAAGCATGGACTCGTCCTGCCAGTCTTTTTGCATCATCCCGAGTACTGAAAATACAAAAGAGCTCCATCATAGTGAGAACATAAATGCTGAAGATGATGTATTGCTCTGGGCAGCATATCACTGTCCACTGGAGAAACTGCTAATGTGGCTTGTAGGAGAAAGAACTGTAGCGACTGTAATAGAGTTGCCACGTATGTTCTCTCAATTCCTTCTCTTTTTAACCGAGCACCCTTGTCTCTATAGAATAAGCTTTGATAATCATTCTCATTGGCATGACATGCATGAAGTTATTCTTCCACAACTTCATCTGAACTTCTGTAAATCACATGTAGCTGACTGTTACGCTGTGAATTTGAAGAAAAGTTGTTTGGCTTTGGTTTTTCTATTTATCCCCAAAGTAGAGGGTGTAACGAGTGTAATTGTTAAGCAGTATTTCACTCAAAACTTCCTGACAGAAATGTGGTTTTACCTGCTGTTCTGGATGTAGTGAACAGAATGAATGCTTTAACTCAACTACTTTTTTGTGTGCTACCTCTGCGGTGTGTATGCATAATTTTTTTCTCTCTTATGCTTAAATATTAATGCGGTAGCAGCTGGAGTATGAGCCAAGTCCCTTCTCTCAAGTCATTAAAGCAGATGTGGAGGATATTTCCCTTTTGTTACGCTCCTTGTGGCTGTGGGACCAACTGCTTCTTTTGAATTGTAGTAGTTTATGGTGATTGTTTTGCTGTGACTCCAGTGCGTTCCTGGGTGCAGAGGGCAGACCCCTGCTTAGCAGGAGAAGTTTGGGGAGCTACTGTGATTAATAATAAAAAAAGCACCAGAGGGAGATTGTCATTCTAACAATTCTGACAACTAACATTCTATGCTTCTTTGATCCTTTAAAAGCAGCTCTGCATTTTAATTTAAAATGGTTTGAAGGAGTTTATTAATAGAAGTCTCTTTCTGGCAAAGACGGTGCAGTAACAATTCCCCTTTGAAGCTCCATCTGTGGCTGAGGAGACCATCAGCCCACACTGGTTCAGGTAGTTTTCTGACGTTAGATACCACTGGGGCTTGCCCTCCTTTTCCTCTATCAGCCTGCTGAGCAGCATCTCTGCCCTCCTTGACTCTGCCCCAAACACCAAGCAGCCACATCCCGACTCTAGCAAGACTTACCTTGTGTACAGCTCTCATAAATTGGGCACCAGAGATAGGGAGTAGCGGATGCTCAGCAGGTTTTTTCCTAACTACATTGTGTGGATCGAACGAGCTGGCTTAGTCCAGAGAAGACTGAAATGAGTCAGAGCAGCAGTTTTTCCAGCATCAAAGCCTTGTGACAGAGAGCAAGGGGACCGTGTCCACTGGGAGTAGGACTAGAAATACTGGGGCTAAATGGTAGCGAGGGAGATCGAGGTTAGACACCAAGAAAGATGCTAATGGTAACAGTAATTAAGTGCAGGGATAGATTGCCTGGGGATGCTGCGCAATTTTTGTCACTGGAGGCTTTTAAGGTGGCTTTTCGCAGACATCTGTTGGGAATCATTTGGGGAAAGCTGAACCTGCCTAAAGCAGAGGTGTGACTTAGGTGACTCCTCAAGGCCATCCAAACTTGCGCTCTTACGATTTTCTACGTATGAGGAAGTAGTGAAGATTTTTATGGACTGTATCCCTTTTGGAACAGCAGCAGATGTCTGAAAAGAGGATCATAAAGACAGGCTGCTCTCAGCAGTACAGGTATGAGTACAAAAATGGCTTAGTAAGGTGAAGAGTTACTCCAGGCTTATATTGACATAGATAAGAGCAGAATTTGGCCTGGGAAAGGCTGTTTTGCTCTGAACTCCACACACATGCAGTGTAGCGGATAGCAGACTTCAATCTGATGCTCTCCTTCATCTAAGCCAAAATGAAAAGCAAAGATAACAGTAACAGTGCTGAGTGAGGAGGGAAAGAAAACACAGATACTCAAGTATTTTATATTTCGGTACTAGTCCTTTAAGAGTCTCCTCACCTTCTACACCTTGCTAAGTAAACTTTATTAAATAATTCTTTCCACTTAGTTAGAACGAATTATTTCTTCTTCTACAGAAGAATAAGCAGAAGAGATGTTTGTGATGTTTGTATTTCATGCCACTGGACTGTGAAGTAATCTTTCCCAATGCAAGTGAAAGCTCTGAATAGTTGAATACTTGCTTCTAGATGAAGAGGGATACTTCAGGAATATGAATTTTAAAATGCAGGCTGGCTCTCTAGTCTTTTGTAGTGTTTGGTCTGCTGCTGAATAGATCACAATTGCAGGAAATACTCCTGAAACCTTTATAGTTCAAATAATCGTTGCAGGTGGTTTTCAGTGCAACTGCTGGTTTCTTCCTTAGAAGAAACATATTTTAAAATTCCCCAGCTGCATAAAGTGCTGTAATAGGTTGGAATTAAAGGAATGCTTTAGAGAGATAATACCTGATAATACCTGAAGGGTAACAACTTCACTAACAGTGTGTCCTGTCAATCAGTTGCAGCCTTTGAAGGTGACCATGCTGCCACTAGCTCTCCTGTCAGCCCACAGCTCAGTGTGCTGGAGAGGAAAAGCAAATGAGTCAATGCTGATTGCATTAACTTATCCACTTATACTCTATAGAAAAGCAAAAGGAAGAAAACCCTACCCTCTTTCCACTACCTGTAGAGCTCTCTTTCTTTAAAAACTTCCTTGGAAACGAGTGAGGTTACTTTATTGCTTTGGGAATGCACTCACCCAGGATGGGGTACGGAACTGAAATGTGTGCCGTCTCTGGGGCTACGTGTAACGGAGTGGGAAGTCATGCTCACGATGCTAGAGGGTGGCCGGTCCTGCAGTTCTGTATAGGGGACTTTTTCTAAGACTAGGAGAAATAACTGGTTTAGAGATTGCTGTTTTAGATAATACAGCATTGAATGAACTGTTCGCGTGGGTGCAGAATTCTTTTAGAGAGAACTCATTTTCATCCTTTAATTTTATCTCTTAGGAAAGAGAATATATACTCATGGAGTCTATAAAAGAACTTTTTCTGGAGTTTATCTGCACTAAAAATTTATGTACTGTTGTGATTATGATATTCACATAATAACTGATTTGGGAGGAAGGGAAATGGACAACACTCATTTGCTCCTAAAGGAAATCTATTCCATTGATCTAGCTTTTAGAGCCAGACAAAAAGTAAAAATATATAAATTATAGATCTGCAAATGGAGGACTCATTTTGAGCTGCATTGATTTTCAGTTTGTGGAATAGGTTGTGATTAAAAAAACAAAAAAACACACACCACCACTGTTATAGACACTCGTGACAAACTGGGGGAGTCAATTTGTATTAAACAAAAATATCGAATTTATTAGCAAGCGATAAAAGAGCAAAACAGCACTGGGCGTCCGGGGGAGTCTCCGCTCCGCCAACGGCATACCCCAGGCAAGCTGAGCTGCCTTGGCTTAGCACAACAGCTCAGTCAGCCAAACTCTCATCCAGGCAGGGATTAACCACATAGGCAAAGGAGAGAAACTGTTTTAACAGGAGGAAAGGGAAGGACATTCATGGAGAAATGGGGAGTTGGTATTATCTGTAACCTCTAAACAGGTGGAAAATATGTCCAAACACAGAAGGTACTTGAGACATGACAGCTCTGACTTTTAAATCTGCTCTAATTTAATACACTTTCTGCCCTTAATACTGAAAACTCAGCCACTCTTTCTGTTTTCTCTGTTATATTTGACATGCACAGGCACCTACCAAGTGGCTGCTCTTCTTGAGTTCACTCTGCAGCATCTACATTAGCAGAAGAGACCTCTGCTTGGCCCTGGCCCTCCCACACAAAAACAGCCCCAAATGATGGAAAGTCTTTACAGTTGAGGGCTTGATTAAACCATTCTGGACTGTGTCTACTATAAAAGGGACATGGGGGAGAGGAGCGTACAGCTCTTTCTCAGTTTGCTGTGGCTGTACTGAAAGCAGTTTTTAAAGACCCAAGTATGCATTTACTATGTTCATAGGATTCATTAATTTGGATAACAGAAGAATCCCTATAAGAACATACAGGTTATACTCACTAACAATCATTCAGAGATCTTACTTGCTCTTTGTTGAATCCAAATTTCACTCTAAGACTGGTGTGGGACCATTATGAGAAAAATGTGGAAAATGACCTGATACAAAGCTTGAGACAAAGGTCAAATAATGCAAAGGAAAGAACTTAATGAGCTCCCTGATCTTTTGCCCCCAAATTCTTAATGGCTGCTTGAAAAATTATCTTCACTGAGTTCATATCTCTGTGTATTTCCAAGGGAATTTGTACACTTCATTTTATGTAGCACAAATTTGTCATTGATCAGCCCAAAAATTTACATAGAGAGAAAGCCTTCCATACGCCTCAACAATTCAGGAATTCAGCAATCATTCAGTCAAGCATTCATCAGCCTCAGCTGGTATAAACTGTGGCATTATCTAAAATTAATCTGTCTTTATTATACCCTGCTACAAAGGAAACAAGAAATCTAAGTGTACCCATCCAGCAAACAGCAGTTTGGTCCTACAAAAGGGAGAGATAAATTACTGCAAAATCAACAAAGGGGAAAAGAGCTGAGCAGAGAAGCTGGATTGCATGGACGTGGAGAGAGAGCCTTTCATTTCAGCACTCCTCATTAGCATTATATAGAAAGCGGGGTTGCAGGATTTCAACACGTCTGTCTCTTCTGGGTCTCGTAACTCAACCAGGAACATAATCCCTGGTTAAACAGAGCTCACACTTATTTCTTCTTAAATAAGAGGATGTGTACCCAGGGTTTGGAGGTGCTGTCAGATAGTTTGTTGGTAAAGCAGTAATTGTACAGATTCCAGGGAAAAATACACCTAGTCTTCCTTCTGGTTTATCGTTGTACTTTCACTCCTTGTGCCTAGCAGGGAATTGTGGCATAGACTGCAATACTGGGCACTGCACATAATATTACAACAAAGGAAATATGAAATAAATGTCCACTATGTGCTGGTCACCTCCAGCTGTGCTCCACCGCTAGTGAAACCTTGGGGCTTGCTGACTTGATATCTGTCCTCAAAAAACCGAGCCACACTGCGTAAAGCAAAGGAAATCTTATTCCCCATCACACTTCCGAAACATGCACACAACTAAAATTACAGGGATTCATCGATACGGTTTACCCTAATTTGTGTCATAACTGGAACAGGATCACAAAACATCCTTACTTTGTCAGCCAAGGGGAGCTAAGAAATGCAAGTCAAATGTGTGCTAATCAGTGGGATTGGGATTGTTTGGGTTCTCACCGCAACCCTGGCTCCTTCTGCCTCATTTCTGTGGCACCTTGTAGGCAGATCTGTGCTTCACACATTCATAAATTGGTGAAAATCATTTTTGCCCACAACACTGTAAAGTTGGGGTTATGCTTATTCAGGCAGTTTCAAACTACTCAGGGGAGAGAGGACCTGTAAACTAAACCAGCCACACAGCCCTTCCCAAACCACTGAACAGTAAGCACAGGGAAAAAAATAATCAAAAGCTCCAATGCCAAAGAGCAATGCTTGGGGACTATCCTGAGGGTCTCTGCTGAAAAGAGACACTTGTCCATGGCTCCAGACAGCAACCCAGCTGGGAATCCTCACCAGGTAACCCTTCCCAAGAGGCACAAAACAAAAACCTTTGCACCTTCCTGAAAATTAGAGACAGAGACTGATAACCTGTCCTCCTGGCTCACGTCTTACTCCATAATTAGCAGGTAGCTCAGTCTTGTTTACCACTTGCAAGCACGAAAGGGTTAAGACAAACCTTGCACAAACTTTGCTGCAAGCTGAGCTCATAGCCTCCCTCCCTTCCCTCCTTGCCTGCTGCCTAGAAGCAGCAGCGGGGAGCACTACCGATCCTCTCCGCTCGAACCGCCGCTGAGGGAGGGGACTGGCTGTTTCCATCCAAGCAGTGAAGCTCATGAAGAGAAGGCTCCTTACCCTCTTCTCCTATTGCCTGCGAAGGAAGGGCATCAGCAGTGATGCTGTTCAGTTAGGCTATCAGTTGACATCTCAAGACCGGGAATAAGAGCCATCCCTGCCAGCGAACCATGTGAATTCAAGAGCAGAGGAGAAGAAAGTGCACTTGGCATGTCTGTTGCTGAAAAGACAATATCCTGACTCCAGCAGTAAGACAGCACATCTTTTCTGCACAAATCTCACTACCTGGGAGGAGATGTTCCTAGATAAATCACCAGCAAGCTCATGGTCTGAACCAGCTGCTCTAGTGCCTAGTCCCAACAACCCCTGCCTGCTCTGAAAGGTAACTATGCTTTATTCCGTTCTCTTCCTATGCATTACCACAGCTGAGACACTGACATACTATCATGCACTTCACCATGAGAACAAAAAATATCATCTGCCACTGAAAGAAGAGACGCCCTCCCTTTCCTCTCCCTCAGATCCTCCCTGGAGAAAATGCAAGCCATGGATGGAATTGATACTTTAATGCTCTGTTTGCATTTCTTCAATGCTGATTTTTTTCTCTAGAGGTCACTTAGACAGAATACACCTGGTACTGTCTGTGTTCAAAACTAAACCTTTCTGAGCTTGCCAG
Source organism: Chelictinia riocourii (assembly GCA_026930925.1). Classification (NCBI taxonomy): domain Eukaryota; kingdom Metazoa; phylum Chordata; class Aves; order Accipitriformes; family Accipitridae; genus Chelictinia; species Chelictinia riocourii. The sequence goes on along the minus strand of JANZLP010000031.1, from coordinate 4,119,200 downwards.
CCAGTTTGGTGCAATTTAAATTAACAGCCTTGGAGAAGCTACACAAGTAATTGTTCTGTTTTGTCCCACTTACCTCTTTGTAGTAGAGTATTTGGTGGAAAATCAAAAGAGAACTCAGAAAAGTTGCTGGCACTTTCAGAGATGCCTTGCTGGCAAGCGGCACTTAAACTGCATATGGGAGTAAAAGGAAGTAAGTAGGCAAGACAAGACATTTACTGCAGTTGTAAGATCAATTTGTATGGTCTGTCTGCGCTGTTTTGGGGAAAATCTTTTTTTCTCTTTGCTCCTCTGTGACCTACAAAGGTCATGCAGGCTACATAAAACCTCTGCAACCTAAATCTCCCAAAACCCTGATAGCTGCAGCTGAGAAGAAACCTTCCTGTTTGTTGTTTTGTATGAGACTTCTGTTTTCATTACTGATTTTTATTAAATGAAATATGTTGGTCTGTTGTTTTTTTTTATCCTTGCTTAATAACAACCACAAACTGATTAAAAAAAAGTGTCTGCTTGGAATCAATCTGTACCCACTGAGCATCAGTGAACACTGATGGTGCTTGGCACCTCTCAGAAATGGGAGTATTGACCAGCCAGAGAAGAATGACTAAGCCTTGATCAACAATTGAGATCACAGGGAATGTGGGCTATAGTTAATGCTGCTCTGCTCTATAACAAACTTCTACTTAGTATCTCTGTCCATGGACTTGAGGGCTTCTCAGGGTAACGAGTGAGGTTTTGCCTCTTGTAATCTGAGTCATACAAAGTTACAGTGCTGACCTGCTTTATACACAGTTTTTTCCAAATCTTTACATACCACTTATTTTCACATGACCTTGGGCTCTACAGTTTTCAAGCTTCTGTTCCTTAAAGGGGAGTGTGCAAAGCTAAATCTACTAATATCCAAAAAGATGTGCTCAGTGAGATGATTGATAGATTGAAAAGTAAAAATCTTTGGGGTTGCCTGGAGCTACTGAATTCTGGCTCATTTCTGGAAAAGATGTAGTTAATTTCACAGTTTTCAATAGTCTGAATAGTTGATTGCTCCTGACAATTCAATAGTTGAGACAAAAAAAAAAGGGGGAAGCTGTGCCAACTCCCCATAGCTAATACTTTTTACTATTAATCTGCTCCTTTTATCAATAAATGCCCAGCTGAGCTTTGTTAATTCCAACATCTTGGTTTGTAGTTAATTATTGAATTTCAGACTAATGTCCTTAGCATTCTGCAGTCTAATTTTATGAAGTATGAGCCATTAGGCTCTCTGCTCCTTCAGAAGAGAAACTAGCTCTGGCTTTTGCTCTCAGTAAGATAGCAGATGAGATGGGCAAAGACATTGCTCTGTACTTTAACTCACACAGGTGTCAGATTCCAGTCTGACTGCATTTCATTATCAACAGAGAAATCATATTGTAAAAACAGAGGTTTAATATGGCCAGTAACCTTCACACCCTCTATTTCCCACCTGCTGTGTAACATAAGAATATTCTTCATGGGGAAGCATTTCCATTTATAGGTTCAAAGTGTGAAAATCAATAGTTACTGCCCTATAATTGAGAGCAGAAATGCCTGGCTGCAACACAACCTTCACTTTTATGTCCATGTTTTTGCATCAGCACCAAAGCTGTTGCCAGCATAACTGGCTCCAAAGGGATTGGGTCAGCCCCTGGAAAAATACTGAGCAGCCTATTTCTACCATGCTTGCCCACACCCTCCTACACAAAGCGCAGCACAGAATCCACTACCCATGCAGGGACTGCAGAAGTCAAATCCCCAGACAATTTTTTCAGTCAGCAATTTGGCCCAGCTTAGCTGGCCTATTACTAAGCAGGATCTGACCCAATATTCCCTAAACTGGATCGCTGTTATCTCAAACACTTTGACACTGAAGAAGGTATTGCAGGAGCTGAGAGGTAAAGTGTAGGCAATCCCCAGCATCCCTTCTGCAAAAACTCAGCACATCCGATGTTTCCCCACCATGTGAGTCAAAGTAGGTCTGTCTTGTTTGTAATGAAAGCCTGAATATCAGCCCCTTGAGGACTCAGGCCTCCAGATTTCAACCACCTCTCTCTCTGAAGAGCAGCAAGGTGTTCCCATTGGTTTATGGGGAGAACACAACCAAACATTGTCAATAAACCAGCTGTATTTTACAAACTGAAGGCTGAGGAAAGTCAAAATGTTTTGCAGCAGTATGTCTTTTAGGTTAAAACTTTATCTAAAAGCATCAGAGCTTTTATCATTTTGACCTAATGTTTCATTTTAATCTGGTCACTATAGTATATTACTATATTAATATTACTGTAGCTACATCTCATGTAGGTGTATATGTAGTGAACATTATAAATTACTACATCACTTTGTTTCAGTGCTATCATTTTTGCTTCAGCTAAAAGCAAAATTCTGGTCTTATCAAAGCAGAACATGATGCTTTTGGATGTACCACTTACAGTGAAATTTCAGCATTTATGTTTTCTGTTTCCAGCTGGAAGAACTGAAAATGCTAAAACATTAAGATTTCCCCCATTTCTAGTAAGTTCTGCTCCCAGGAGGTGAGTGAAGTGTCATATCCTGTGGCAGAGTTGTCACAGTGGGACAGGTAGGGCTCTGGATACCTGCCAGGTGCATCCTACCTCAGAAACAGAGGGTCCTGATAAACAGTGAGACACATGGTGGAAGACACTGGTTGGATTCATATCTTCCCTTCCTCTGTGACATCTAATTCCACAGACCATGGGGTCTTCTCTTACCCATAAGTAAGTAGTGAGTGTTACCAGAGGAGATCTTAACAATCAGATTTGCACCGTCTTTCACTAAAGTTAAATACTCAGCACTTCTCCTGATTTCAAGGTGTCTAACAGGAGCTATTTTGGTACCTGGTTTCATTTCCCTCTCTCTCTCTCTCTCTCTCCCCCCCTTTTAGAAAGCTGACTTTCTGACTGTTCCTAAGAAGAAACTCAAAACTCCATACTCTAAGCAAGTATCAATAGCCCTGGATTAGGAGAGGAGAGGAGAAATCCCCCAGCAGTCTGGCAAAGCAGAAAACAACCTTCCCCACCTCATACAAGGACAAACCACCTGCTGTGGGAGAAGCTGGCAGGAAGCTGACTCGATTTGTTTGGAAAACACTTGCAAAGACCAAAGCTGTGCAATCCTTTGCAGCTCAGTTTGAGAGAAGGGCCAAAGCTTTTCCCCTACCAAAGGAGGTGACCTACCAAAAGAAGGACCAAAGCATTTTCAGGACAAAATAAAAGCCAGATGGCAGCGTAAAACACAAGTCTGATGCTTGTTGTCATTTTAATAGCAACCTGCAAAATGATTTGCAAAGGCCTGTCTCATGCAGTCTGCTTAACTGCGTGAACCAGCAGTCTCGAGACCAAGAGGATGGAGCATTTCTTGCTGAAGTTATTCTGCCATCTGTACTAAGTTTCCTCTCTTGACCTCCTTTATGAGTCTGGTGAGGGAAGACAGGAAATTTTAAGGTAAATAGAGAAAATGGACCAAAGCTGACAAAGAGCAATGACTGACATTTATTTCAAATTCCACGGAAACCTGACTGGCCGCATCCACTTTCCAACTCTGGCTACAGAAGTAGACACAACAGCAGATAAATATTCCAGCCTCTATGTGTACGTGGGATTATTCCTAACACTTCTGGCTATCCTTCTCATACTGCTTTTCTCCATGCTTTTGCGCCTCAAGCATGTTATTTCCCCAATCACCACGTCTCCAGAAAGCACCGAGAACGTCCAGCAGTTCACAGATGTGGAAATGCACAGCAGGATTCCTACCACTTAGAGATCCCAGAGCGAAGAGGGCTCTGTGCTTGTGAAATATGTTTTGCTCAGCAAAATGGTGGTGGAAAGAATCTCTGCCTGCCTATTGATCCCTACAACTTATTACACAACCATCAACAGCGGCCCAGAGCATCTGGAGAGTGGCACGCAACTCAAACTGACTGGCTGGGACCCAGTGGCTGTTGACACTACAGACAACATGTGTGCAACACCCTCAATAAAATTTACATTACAGAAACTTACTGCTGTCAGAAAGACTCATATGGCTCTAAAAGCCCCTGCAGAAAATGTTAAAAGCCACAATAGTGACAGCCAAAAACCCAAAGAGATGCATNNNNATGTGTCCTGGAACCTGTATTTGCTGAGACCTATCTCTCTGCCCTTAAATTCCTTGCTTGTGGAAAGAGTTGAATCAACAAAGTTAAGTGGCATAAGCAGGAAGAGCCCACGGGGCACATATAGAAATTATCAGTGGTTTGGAAATTCTCAGGCATTTCTCCCATTCCAGAAGGAAAAGCTTAAACTGCTTTTTTTCCACTTGAACAGCAGATTTACACAATGGAGCTTCAGAAGTACACAAATGTTTCATCACCTGCTGGAACTATTGGTTTCTGACATTAAAAACCATACAATGAATAGTTGCATTCCAGATATCAGAAAGAGACAGAACTTTCGAAAGATGAAAGAAAATAAAGAAAAAATTTAACAAAACTTTAAAATAAAAAAGAAAGCATCAGCAGGAAATAAGCAACAGAAGAGAAAAAATGTTAAAAGACACTCTACCTCTCTTCCTTGGTTCTCCATTACATTAACTGAGCTGAATACAAACATGTTCATGCATTTCAGCCTTCCCAGTATCACTCAGTAATTAAAATGCTGTGTAAAGTTTGTGAGTCAAATGGACATTGTTCTCCTAACAGACTCAAATTCATAATAATATTTCCTCTCATATCTGTGTTGGATTTTCTTTCTCAAAAGACAGACCAGTTCTTCCAAAGCTTTTTCATTTGTTTTCCTCCAAAGAAAGTTGAAGAAATGCCAGGGCCTGGCACTGCAATAATGAATACTGTGAACAGCTTTGGACATAGACTAGTAGGGAACATGTAGATGGAAAGTAAAGTCACTGAGCACTAAAAGATAGGACTGGATTCAAATATCCTGGTGGATCATTTGGAACAGCAAGGAAAAAAATGTTTATTTAAATTTATGAAATACAATCCGCTCCCTAGCCTGCTTGCTTTCTGCTCCCGGGAACTGCGCGTGGTTGCAGTGTTGCACGTGTCTGCACAGGCGTGCAGGCTGTACCTCAGACGTTTGCTCTGAGACCTGGTCAAAGCACTCCAACTCGCACGGGAGCGGAGCGCTGGGCAGGCACAGGCGTACCCACAGGAGCCTTCCACCCAACGGCCGTGCCACTCTGCTTTTCTCGCAGCATGCCGCCATTTTGTTGGGAAGCTGATGCTGGGCTGAGACCACACGCCTGCAGTGAGCACAGGCTGTTCTGGGTAGCTCTGCGTCACAAGCAGCTGCAGGAACCTGGAGCCTGACTTTTGACGGGCACGTCAAAGCTGCAGGAAGATGCCTCGCCGTTCCCCGGGCCCTGTGCGTGGCACCGAACGGAGAGTAGATGTCTTCATGTAAAGCTGGCGCAGTCAACTTTTCAGTGCCCTTCCTATGCTGGTACCCCTCTGCCCAGGGCCGTTTTCCCCAGGAAAACAAAAAAGAAGCGCTTTTACTGTTTGTTCTGGTCTACCTCCTTTCTGTGGACTTGGCCCTGCAGCACAGCTGGGCTTGCTCTGAGTCATATATCTTGTTTCTTCCTCTTTTTGACCTAGAACTGAGGAGAGGGCTGGTCCCATGTTGCACTCCGAATGCATGAATAAGCTGGTTGTAATGCGATAGCCTGTTCCAGCTATTAGGGGCCGGAAGGAATTGGCTGCTCCTAGCACATCTAACTTCTTGAAATATGTATGTCAGAGTGAATTGAAATACAAAAACACAATAAGGTATCCTGATTTCCTAAGACAGGAAAAAGTATTTCAT
>JANZLP010000031.1:3990048-4001757 GCA_026930925.1 Chelictinia riocourii | reverse complement strand
TGCTTACGTATCTGGCCGGTTTTTAAACCCTAAATGTGTTTTTAACAGGGACCGCCTCCCCCATCTACCTCTCCTCCCTGTCCCTCTGCCCTGCCAATTCCGTTTCCCACCGGTGATTTTTCTTTTGATTTTTCTTTTGGGTTTTTTGGATTGCACAACTTTGCTGTAGTTGTGGTCTCCATCAATGTAATCCTGATCTGTTCTAGATGTTGATTCAGAGTCTGAATCGGAGCCACTTCTGCTTTCAGAACTTGAACTGGATCCCGATTCCCCACTTTCTGATGAAGACAAACCAGACTTTTCCTTTAATTCTCTCTTCTTTTCCTCTTCCTCCACCTCCTCCAGATGCTCATCTTCTTCTGATGCACTTAGTAACTTCCTCTTGACTCCTGTCCGAGGTTCTCTGCCATCACCATTTGTGAGCGGTCCATCAGGAGAGTGATCTAAGCAAACACAAAACAACCCTCTCGGTTACCATCATCACACCTGAGCCAGACAGGATACAAAAAGTGGGATTCGCCTCATCTGCCTTTGAGGTGTGCTCTGGGGATGATCCAGCTCAGAGCTACTCACCACGGATGACCTTTATATGCTGTGGAGACCAGCAGCTGCTCTAAGGGGAAAATTTATCAGGCAAAGTAAACACAGTTCATCTCATCTGGAAGCAAGGACTGCGAACTCTCTTGACTAAAGAGTTCAGTGAAGGATAAGAGTGAATTGAATAAAAGTGAAGTGAATAAAAGGAGCCCAGAGTGACTAGATTAGACACAAACATCTAACATATAATCAGGTGAATGCTACCTAGGGTGCCAAGGCAGAAAAAAACTCTTAAAATCCATTCCAAACCTATATACATTGAAATAACACTCTGCCAGCAGTATTTATTCCCCATCAAATGCATGTTCTCAAAAGGCTTAGACCAGGGAACACTTGTGGGAAGCACAATTTCAAGACAGTAAATCACCTGAGAAAACACACCAGGATTGCTGAACACCTTAGCTTAAAAATATATAAAGTATCTCGCTGGCTTGGGAGCCAAAATACTGTATATTTGCAGAGTTACAAATCTGACAATGAAGATTAAATTTCTTCTTTAACTTGGGATACAAAAAGCTCACCTGCAACACACAACACTGCTACAGCATGGTAGCACGGACTTGACAAAGGCTTCAGGGTTTCAGCCAATGCTCATTCAATGCCTATCTCAGTGGAAAGTCTGATTAACATGTCCCAGAGACAAAATACCAGTTTTCAAACAGTGTTTCCCTTCTAATCACAACCACTTAGCCTTGATTATGATAAAAATATTTAAATTTTTAAAAATTTTTTTCATCTTTGCTTTCCACTTGATTAATAAAAGGACAGGGTCTTGGGGTGGGGATTCTTTTGGATTGCTTTGCTTTTTATAACTCCTGAAAGTTAGTTAAGAAGTTTAAGAGCAATCAAGCTTTTCCATCTGGAGAAATTTTAAAGGACCTCACTGAAGTGCATGTGGCATCATGTGCACGCCACACTTCAGACAGGAGACGACAGAACTGTAAGAAGTTCAATTCATCTTCTAAGTAAGTTCAAGTAAATTCGATTCTTTAGTATGGTTTGGGAAAACAGTGTAACGCCAGACTCGGGCAAGAATATCGTAAGCATCAGACAGAAGCAACACCTTTCATTTCTAGTGAAACCAGTCATTAAAAAACTGAGTACTTATGATTTCTCACCTTGTTTCACTGGTGTAGATTTACTCCTGACTGGCCTACTTTTCCCTGGATCAATGGTATTTCCACTTCGGTTCTGTGCATTTGAGCCTGAGGACGATGGCTGACCTTCCATCTCTTCACCAGTGGCTGAACCCAGGGGTTCTTCTGCTGTATCTGAAACTTTAGACAGGACACCACTAACGTGACAGAGCAATTTTTATCCTCTCTTTATAGGGTTGTAATGCAAGGCATTCTGGGGAGGTTTTGTATCACCTGAGTTAACAGCCCGAGTCAGGAGGTTAACCCTGCCAAGCTGCCTCTGCAGTCATGAAGAGACAGATTCCTCCGGGGTGTAATCCAAAGCAAGCTTACTGTAGTCATAATCGCCGTAGGAGAGAAGCCCGTATACAGCAAATCCAGGCTCTTGTCACTAGATTAATTCTCACCAAGGACAGACCCAGGTTCCCTGTTCTCTGACCCTTAACAAGAACTCACCAACAACAGCTGGAGGGCCAAGTTCAACTAACACAATCTACAGACAACATATTTCCATGACCTTGCTACTTGCTCTTTCAACAGGTGGGGTTTGCATGTGTCTCATGCATATAAGCTTTAATCTGGACATACCAGTTGCTGCAAGAGAAAGGACGTATTTTTAGAAATTTTCTCCTCACCATGAGATGAAACTGAAGAACTTGTCCTAGTCAAAGGCAGTGAGGTATTCTGGTTGGGTTTAGGTTGAATCTTCATTTGCTTCTGTTTCCCTTTTGGGCTAAAGACACAAAATATCCCAAAGAGATAAAACTGTTAGTACCAAAACACTCAAACACAAACCCAATTTCCCCGCAAAGTGCCTTGTTTTTTGCAGCAAATGCTTAACAGAAGCGATCTCTTTTTCCCAGTTCTTCCACAGGTGTAGTAGCACTAAAAATAGTTAGAATACCATTCTGTTTGCTAAAGGCATCTGAGCTTGCAAGAATAAGATTTTATCTCACCCTTTAAAATAAATACTCAGTTTACTTAGATAATGTATCACACAGAAGTCAGAAAAGTGTTATACAACACTTTTTTCAACAGTTACTAAATGAAGGCAAAAAGAAACTTGGATCTTCTGTTTCCTCCAGAGGGAATACTTCTCATCAAAGGAAAAATGCCACTGCCATTCTCCACTCAGGAGAAAGCCCTGTTCCATCCTGCAGAGGTACTGCCTTGCACCCTCTCTCTGGCAGATTGAAAGGAGATGTCTCTGAAGACACATCTCCCCCTGTGCTGGCAAGCACGGTGTGGCCAGGCAAGGCTGGGAGCAGCAGGTCTATGGCCCTCTTCATCCCAGATTGCTACCAGAGGTGACCTACCCAGGCACAGAAGCACCTACCCCACACACATCAGTACAACCGCAGACGGACTGGGGAGAGCACAGCCTTTCGTACTTGAATTTTCAGAATCAATTGGCCAGAATTTCTTTCCTCCCTTGAAGATATAGGAAACTCCTACACTGTCAGTCCTACCATAGGCTTAGGTTTATCAATCAATGCCAAACCCACAAAGCTTAATACACACTGTCCAATAGCCCAAACATACTGTAACACTTGGCACAATGTCAGCAGGCATATGGATCACACTCGTGCAATGAAGTGATCCTCTTCACTCTAACTTTGACTTCAGGAACGTGAGATGGCATGCAGAGAAATGAACTTTTAAAATCCCTTCTTCCTCCTGCACTCCCAAATCCCGCAGATGCTCCTGCTCAGAACCAAGTAGCACAACACACTTCCAGTGCAACAGGCAAACCACTCTGCCTCCATTTCGTACCAAGGACAGGATCTTCTGAGGAAGAAAGGAATGGGGTTGTTGTATCAGTTTGGTTGCTCTTAAAGGAAATTCCAGTGGGCAATACTCAAAGAGCTGCATTTCTAAATTAGCCCAAGACAGAAGAGAGAAACTATCTGTGGCCTAATTTGATGTCTGCTGCAGAGAGCTAGTAAGCCCTATGCGATCAGATATTCTACATAAGAAATACTAGCCTCTTCAAGTTTGCAGTGTTGCAGTGAGATGAATAAGAAAATCCTTTTTTGTAGCACATTTCTTTTTAAAGTTCAACCTTGTTAATAACTGCAAAGTTATTTACATTCTGCTGCTGAAGTGTGAGCTGCAGAGGGTAAACACCTAATGGTTGTTCATCCTGTTAATTAAGTACTTTCTGCAAGAGGAAAAAAAAAAAAAAAGAAGAAATGAGACAAAGAAGTTGGAGGGGAGGCTGTGTAACTTGGGGAAAAGGGACTACAACTCAACATTCCTCATCAGGGACTTCCAAGAGATAGTATTTTTTCTCAGGAAAATATAGGATGAATATCCTAGAAAAAACACAGCTGCTACTCACATGCCTGTTACTACTAACAGTGAAGCACTGATGCAAATCCAAATGGCAGTCATTCCTGCCATTAAGAAGAACACTAGCTGAGCTACAAGAGTCCTTCAAGAAAACCAGGTGCTACCCACATTGCTCAATCCCTCTGCTGGTGAATAAAACAAACTCCAGATCCTCCACAGATGAACATATGGCCTTAAATTATACCAAATTTTGTCTAATCTGTTCTTAAAATATTATAAGTGATGATGACACATGAATCGTAACTAAAGGTCTCCTGTCCATAACATCTCTTGATGGTAGCAGACATGAACTCAGCTTAAGCAGTAGCAACTGGAAATTCACCAATGATGTATACGCTGGCAAAAGGAAAGACTGAATAACCTCTGAAAGCCTGCTACAGTTTCATCAAAATTCATAGTTCTTACAAATTTATGTTGGATTGGTTTAAATGTTTAAATAAAAGAGGTCCCACATATTCTAGGATAAAGGTAGAGGCTTGCAAACCCTGGGTACCTACTCATGCAAGAAGCAAATAACAAGTATTTAAGCTTGAAATTAAATTCATCTCTACCCAGAGTGCTTAAATGTGTGTTTAGCTATAGGTTTATATTTGTGGTTTGTGTCAGCGGGATTTAAGTGCAGGCATAAATTCTGCACTGAATAAAGGCAAGCTGCTGAACAGTGCTTCTGGGGGCCAAACTCTGTTAGCAAATACCCTACCAGAACACAGTTTGTCTGGCTCAGACCTTGAGCAAGAGTCCAGACATAAGCAAAATTTTTCAGCATTTATTTTAGGAGACAGCAGACTACAGCTGATAAATAAATTCCTGGAGGATGCATTTCAGCAAACATGCCAGGATACAGTTCTGTTACAAAGACTAAGCAGGTATAGACTGGGTTTCCAAAGGCAGAGTGCTGCAGTACAAGCAAGTGCTGAATATGAGCTATATATCTGAAAGAGTAGGTTAATTCACAACATACTAACTGGTTTCCAAGAGCTGAACAGGGGATATTGGACACATTCTGCAGAAGCACTGAAAAAACACTCAGGCTAAAAACTGTTGAGAGACAAATCTTGCAGAGTTTCCTAAGTCCTCTTGCAGGCGGCAATTCAAGAGTTACAGATCTTGCAAATGAATACTGGGAGCTCTCACAGGCTTTAGCTGAAGTGGAGAAGGTATTGACTTTTAAGTAAAAGGCTGGGTTTATTCTCCCTCATGAATTTCTAACATTTACATTAAATAAGTGATAAGTAAAGCAAACATGAGAATTTTAAAAGTAATTCACAAGTATTTTTAAATGCGTATCTACTTTACCCTACTAGTGTTAATAAAAAGTTCTAAAAATATTTTTTATTTGCTTCCTTTCTGACCTGAGAAATACCTACACTGAAACTATTCAATTTTGGTTTCTTTTTTCTTTCCGCCTTATCTTCTCCTGAATGAGTAAATTTACTCCAATATCCAGGAAAAGAACAGACCAGCATACTATAAACACTTCTCACATTCTTGGTAGCCTCTAAAGGCTACCTCTGCTTCTGAGTAATGTCGCCGTTGTAGGGTGAGGAGGACCTATGCTTTGCTGAAGAATGTCTACTCAGCCAGCGAGGGTTTGTAGAGAAAGAATAAGAACACAAAAACTGCAGTCACAGCTTTTAAATGCCATTATGCAGAAGATCTCAGTTGGGGGGGTTATGATTAACCTATCTATCCATCTCACTTTTCTTGGAGTGAAGAACTATGAGGTAACTGTGTTCCCAATCATGAGACACCTAAAATGGCTCATCTGGATGATGATAGATCTGATGCATACATTAAGAGGTGAAAGGGGAATGGAATCTCAGTTCTTTTCTCTATAAAGTTTCATAACTCTCTTCACTAAGCTACAGAAGTAAAGCTGAAATTCAGAGAAATCAGATAAGTAACAACGACAACTTCTATATCCAAAAGGGAGAATCCACAGCAATATTTTTTCCGTAGAGTTTATTATTTCAGGGTACCACTCAAAATGAAGTATGAAATAACATGATAGACTCTTCACTACTGATGTAAAGCTGACTCTGAACGGCACACCAGACTTACAGATGCAGTAAGACTCAACACTTGGCTTATACAATATACAAGGCATTCCTTCTTTCCAGTTTCTGTCGTCTACAGAAAGCCAATCAATCATGTCCTGTACTTCAACTTCGGCTTCCCAAGCCTCTTCTCTTGCTGGCAAGAAGACTGATGGGATACATGAAGTTAAGGGAACTGACAAATTCATTAAATCATTCTTGAATATTCTTAAAACAATGGCAATCCCTTTAGCTTTCAACATACTTCCTGTCTTTGTCCGAGAGATCATTTAAGTTGGAGGCATGAGGCACCAAAAATGACTTAAAGAATGATCCAGGCATTTACTGCCTTCTACACATTACACTAACACAAGCAGAGTCCTTGTCCTTGACTGACATACCGGTCTTAGGCTGTTTTTTCAAATTTGTGCATGGCAAGATTAGTCAGAGATGATTTTGGTATCAACGGACAGTCTTCCGCAGTTCTGTTCTGTGACAGCTGCAATATGTGGCTAACCTTCATCAAGTTAGAACATTTTGGTGTTACGTGAATAATATACCAAATAATACTGTTTTCTCAAATAAACATTCAAGTCCACTTTGTCAAACTGATGAACCATCAGTTCTCTGAATGTTTCTTCTTCTTCCAAGTTTGGAGGGAAGTTACTCTTAAATGCCACCTGTCCCAATTTTTGTAACACAATGCGCTGTATGGGTTAAATTTCCACGCTAATTTCCAAAACTGAACAAATAGGTCTGCCAACTGCACAAACTCACAGAGTAGGGGCTCCAAGATATGCACCACTCACCCTGCTGCCCCACCAGCAATCAGCAGGAAAGACTGTTTTTAAGGGTGCAAATGCAGGTAAGTCTCCCCACCTGCCACCCCGATGTCCTGCTTCTGAGACTGCTGGTAACAGCTCTGTTAGTAGCACATGCATGGAAGATTTTGTAATGTGGTCATCTGCCTGCTGGGATTGAGTTTGAGAAAAAACAGCTTCATTTAGCATAGGCCACTGATCACACATCAGATGGTAACTTTGCTGCGTACAAGAATGAATGAATGAATGAATGCTGCTGGAAAATGAAAGGTGACAGTTGGACATTCAGTGCTTTTGGAATCCTTAAAATTACATTCAGGTCTGTGGTGTAGGACAGATGTGGACCTAGCGTAACCACACCATCCTCACCATCTAATACCTAAGGGATACAGATGTTCCAGGTCACTAGAAAAGAAAAAAGCTTCCACAAGGAGCAGCTCCGCTTCCTCCATCTAGTCCTAATAAAGATCTTTTCACGATGTGGTATGATTTCATTCTAGAAACCTGAAAGTAAAAGCCTGTTTATTAATCTTCTGAGCTGTGCAGGCTCACCAAAAAGCTAGCTTTTTATTGTGCCTTTAAAGAGCACAATACAAGTATTCAGCCCTGTATCATTATACCTCCAGGCAGTATGGCAAGAAAACAGACAAAATCACGGGAGAATAACCTAGCACTGCCTTGCAAGCAAAGAAGGATCTGTGGCTATCCATCAGGATACCTGAATGGCTTTCGGAACAGGTAAACGAGTTGCGGTAGATGAGCTTTGATTTTTGCAGACCTCACACTTCATTTTTCATGCATCTCTGATATTTTTAAAAGCTCTTTTTATACACCAACTGAAGTGCCCTTAGAAATTTGCCAGGTTTATGCATAATCCCTGGAGAATGATGCTGTGCTTCTAACTGCAGCCACACAGTTGACGAGTCAAGACACAGCTGAAAAATATGTGGCATGGCAGGAATGATTATTCATGCACTCCAGTACTGTATCTCAGGAGGTACTTGTCTATGTAAATGCCTTGGAAAAAAGGAACTAGAACTTTTGAAGCTTCATCCTGAGGAGAAAACAGCAAAGAGCACTGTTTTTAAATTAGAAAAGCAAACAATTCTACTTCTCTCCTTTCCTGTCATTGATTCGAGTACACTGAGTAAGAGAGGCTAAGGTGAAGGTTTCTGAGAGCAAATTTAATGCACTCCTTTGATCTAGTTCAGTGAAAGTGCTAAGCAATATAGTCATAGGTAAATTTTTTTCTGAGTGCCTTGCATTGTGTGCGTTCCTTACAGACATATAAACTAAACCTGTACAGCCATTTGCAGCTACCAGTACCAGAAAAATGCAAAGTACTAAAAACCCACTACTGTGGTGTTTCACTTCATTTTGAAGATGTGAATGACCCGCGAAGGAGAGCAGGAAAGCAGGAATAGGCTGAATGTACATTGCTATTCTTGTGGCTTAGCAGAATGTTATTACAAGGAAAAATCTCCACTTTTAGGCCTGATTCACTGCTAGACTATGGGCGACACTTCTTTACAACTTCACATTTTGCAGCCTTTTTGAGCTTGTTTTGACGTACCTCCTTCCATTTAATCGAAATAACCAGTCTCATCTCTGAACTCGGAAAGCATGGTAAAGGCATCAGGCAGAAGTAGAGTGCAACTGGAGGCAGTGGATAAGCACCAACTAGACACGTTCGTACGTTCCAGTATCGTCTCTTGAACCGGTTTCTATGAATTTACTGTTTTATTCACTATGAGCTTAGTTTGAGTAACTGCAAAAGTCACCAGACTTGGCAGAAGAGACGTCCAGACAACAGGCGAGAAACGCTACAGAGAATCCCTAGGACTAAGCAATTGCCCGTGGTGGCAAGATGGAAAATAAAGCAGGAGGCAAACAAGCCGAGGCTGACTGTGTCGACCCAAGCAGAAAAGCAACAGTTGCTCAAGAGCCAGGCACACAAAAAAAGTCTTGAGGAAGGAAGGAAATGAATGGGTAATAAAACAAAGTTCATACTCTCTGCCACTTCACAGTGAAGCGTTTTGGAGCTGAGTTTATTATGGCACTGACTAGTTATGTTAGTTGACCAAGTCTGGTCCTCCCTTGTGCTACGCACTGTACAGATAGAGAGTCAGGAGCAGTCTTCCCACCTGGAACTAAGGCTAAAGAGCAAGCTGGCAGAAGGAAAAGAGCAGAGCCACCAGCACTGTGGCAGTAAACAAGAGGTTAGTGCCACCATTTTGTTCTGGGCTTTTAGGTCACAACCTAGTTAGTGACCATCTGCAATGAGGCAGAACAATTCTTCTAGTGAAAACTCAACATTTCAAGTGAAGGAGAGGGAAAAAACCCTAGCTAAAAGCAAAGGAAAAAAACAAAGTAAAAGCTTTCTGGCAGCCTTACCATTGGCATCTTGGACTCCGGTAAGCGCTCCTACTGCTGCTGCAGTTTCACCAGATAGGACAATTTGTCCTCCACCTTGAAGAGTGGCTTCAGCAAGCGTGGCTACTGCATGGGCAGCTGCTTCACTGTGGGGGCAGGAAAGGAGAAAGAAGAATTAGGAAGACCAAAAAACCCACAGAACTCCGCTCCAGTAGCATCCACTGTAACCAGGCGTCGCGTGTCAAGAGAACAAATGCAGAAAGGAGGAATCTTACTGGGCCCAGTTATCCAGAGCTGAAAATCTGCGCTGGAGGAGGAATACACGGGAAGAAGGTGCTTCCACTGGCTTTTTCAGATCTCTTGGTCAGAACATCCTGCCGCCTTCTTACCTTCGCATCCTATAGCCTGGGACTTTACCAAAAGCTTTTGGACAATCTGAGTAAGTTTTTGGTACAAAACTCATTCTTTTGGGTCTGGGTCTCTACAGATTTCAGTGCTCTACCCTTCATTACCGATTCAGCCAGTTCACCTTGTACTGAAACAGCCCCAGATTTACCATTACCAGGATCACATCAGCAGCTCTGTATTTACCTAAGTCCCCAGCCAAGTGGTTTAAAAATTCTTTTTAATGAGTGATCGGTAGCTTAGCACAGTATTCTTAAATTTCTTCATACGAATGAGGTCAGACCAAAGGTCCTTCTTGTGCAGCAACTGTGAGAACAGCCAGTATCAGATATTTAGGAAGGAGCGTGCACGATCCTTCCTTTCCTACACCCTCCCAGCTTCCGACAGGCAGCGGTGTATCGATTTCCTACATCAGAGACTGCATCTGGACCATCAGGTTTGATTTGTCTAATCCCCTTTGAAACCCATTTATACTTTTTGTTTCCACAACATCCTGTGGCAATGAGTTCCACATTTAATTAGATGCCGTGTGAAGAAAAATTGCATTCTGGTAGTCTGAAAACTACTGCCTCAGTCTGGCTGGGCAGCCCTTAAGTATGATACTGCAAGAAACAGAAACTGTTCCCGTTTCAGTTTCCTCATGATTTCATA
The DNA here is from genome assembly GCA_026930925.1 of Chelictinia riocourii. NCBI lineage: Eukaryota > Metazoa > Chordata > Aves > Accipitriformes > Accipitridae > Chelictinia > Chelictinia riocourii. Next base: position 3,991,386 of record JANZLP010000031.1, on the reverse strand, counting down.
GATTTCCAGTAAACTCCTTCCCAAGCTGAAGAGCTATAGTCCATTTACTGTGCAAGGGTTTTTCCTGGCTTCTGATCACTCTTGTGTTTTCCAGATTTTTTCTAATGTAAGACAACTGTTCGGGGGGGGGGACACCATTTCTCACACTATTCAAGCCGTAGACACACCATGAGTTAGTCCAGGGGCCGAATCCGGGCTCGTTCTCTATGGCTTTCCCTATAATTCCTAATATTCAACTTACTCTTTTGACAGTACCTGCTCAGCAGTGACAAACCGTTCCTGGAGGACAGTCCCCTGAATGCTTTCTGAATGGTAACTGGCAGCACACAGCTCCTCACCGGGTATATACCGGAGATATTTCTTTGTATGTGTATCACTTAGCATTTGTTGATATCGTATTTTATTTGCCATTTGGTTGCACGGTCAGAGTGCTGTGAGCATCCTTCAGCAGCTGTCCAGATTTCTCCAGACCTGTTGGATGACTATTAGCCACTTCTGGTGACCTACTGCTAGTCACAAAATTATTCCAAAGCCACCTCCTTCCTGTAGCTGAATCTCCTACCATTTTTCACCTTAATGAACTAAAAAAGCAGGTATTTTCTTTAGCTTCCCCGAGGATGCTCTTCCTTAACTGCCCTGCTCATTCTCTGGTAGACCAATTGACTCAAATATTTTCTAAGCACTTCCTACTCATTCTTTCTCTTTCCTAATTTCCTCCTTAGATGCTGTACACTTTCCAACTGTATCCACTCAGGCTGTATTTTCATTTCTAAATAGCCCCTCTGTCTCAGAGTAGCTCTTAAACACTGTTAGTGAACCAGAACATTTTCTTGTTCTGCTTTCTTACTCCCTTTGGCTAATCCCTCTTCTGAACCTACAGCTACGTGAAGGCAGGTACACTGCAGGAAGGCCAACTACAACACAGCAAACCCGGGGTAGGCATGGATTTACGGGTGTAACCCTGCTTCCCAGACTTCACACAGCACTTAGTTGAATCCACTTTCAAGGGCAATTGAGCATTTTAATAATCTGTTACGGCTGCATCCCTGAAAACAATAATGATCTGCAGCATAAAAGCTTTTTCCAGTTACAGGGTGCTCCACAAACATTAATCGGTCCAAATCGATGAATTAATTACCCACCTCCACTTTGTCCTCTTTTCCTAGAAGGCCTAATACTTCCCATCCTCAGACCTGACAGAGGTTGCGTCATCCATCGTGTCGTGCTGTTGGCAGATGTACTGCTCTACGTGGGGCTAGGAAAGACTCCGTGCTCTGTCCGCAGCCATTGGAACAAGATTCAGAGATGGCAGCTTTTAACTAAATTAGGCATAAATTT
>JANZLP010000031.1:3768165-3778737 GCA_026930925.1 Chelictinia riocourii | reverse complement strand
CAATAGTCACTTTTAGCTTTAAAATGTAATGAGTATGTATTTCATATGCAGCTTTATACTCACTTCAGCGTTACTGGGTTTTAATTCGCATCCCACCATGACAGAGTAGAATTTGGCAAACAGGCCATGTCTGTTTATAACACATGCTTTCATTTTGTTTTGGTAATATTATGTACATATATACAAATTAACTTAAAAGCATACTGTGTTGTGGCTTACTGCTTACCTCACAGATTCTCTCCATGGTTTATCCTGGCTGCTTTATACTATTCATCAGGCCATGTAAAACCTCCTGGGAAGCACCCTAACAATACTGCTGGGAATTCACTAGAATAAAACCAGGCAATTGCTGCTTTACATCACTTACTTTTCTCTGATCCAGCAGGAAGATACACAAGCAGCTCAGCTGGAGCACTGCATCTTCTTACAGTTCTTACAAGCAGAGCCGTGACTGCTAACATAATCCAAAACACACTTTTGGATGCTCAGAAGCCAATCTGAGTTTGGAGTCATCCTGGGTTTGGTTTAGAGCCACCCTGTGCTCACATTGGATCCTGCAGCAAGCATAGGAGCCAACGCATGACAGTCAAAATGGAAATCCCAACTTCATACATTCGCACCGTGTTGGTGGTCCTCCACTGACGATACTTGTGGCTCTGCAACGTGCTTAAGCCACACGCACAAACCTAATTGTCCAACTATGTGGTTTTACTATGCTAGTTTTAGTGCTTTTAGGACCACAATGCAGTTCTGTTTGCCTGTGACTCAGTTTTTTACCTGCCTGTGTCTTCAAAGTTTCCCCTATACTCAGATTAGATACATTAGTTGCCTACTATGAGGTCAGTTCTCTAGATGAGAAACACTTTTAAATTTGTACTTTTTCTACTAGACTTGCACATTCAAAATTTCATCTTACTTTAGTACTTGATGGCATGGAAGTTTTAACTTAACAGCACATCCGTAGCAATTTACTTCCTTACCAACAACGTTCACTTTGATGATGACTGGGTGCTTATAGATGCACTGGACAAAAATAAAAGGATATTTGCAAATACTATAATTGGGGCAAAAAGGAAAAATATCTCCAACTCCTTGTGCTAGGAAGACGATATTTTAATGTAGAGCATTCTAAAAGTCTGAAAAAAGGACGATATATCAACTGGTAGCACTTTAAATATGTTTATTGAGCAGCTATTACAATGTGCCTCCAAAAAACTGGAGTCCCCTCTTGTTTCTGAACCGTGTCAAGTGATGGAAATGCCTGCTAAGAACATTGAAGCTAAACAGTGCACTCCTTTCTGAGAAACAGACATGTCTAACAGGGATTAATCTCTTTGAAAAGGCAAAATATAAATATATACACTCTAAATTCACAACAACAGTTTAAACTCACTACGTTAATTCAAGTGGGGTAACAGTGGACAAATCCACATCACGTAAACTGCAGTCGTAAAATATCTCTGCTGTCTTCTCCTCAAACCCTGTCCGGTTTCGGTTTCCATTCTGTGATCTGCCTATCGCAGAGCTGAAATACAGAAGCGCTGAAGTGTTGAATCTCAGGGGCTGTGCACAGGACCAGGAAGTGGGGCGATACTCTGTTCTCTACACGTTGCTCAAGGCATCCACACCAGGAAGAACCTTACCTGTTCACAGTTTAAAAATACCAATAAAGTTAAGAACCCCTCTGCCCTCAAACAACTAAGCTTTACACTTGAAATTGCAACATTTAAACATATTGCCCCCCCACCCAATATCAGAAATTGTAGGTTAAAAACAGAAGAGCTTGGCTCTACATACACTCCTATTGACAACTGTGGCTCTTAAGGCATATGGGTTATACATGTAAACTGTTCCACACAGTAAATACCTTTTAGGGCTGTAGTGAGTATCCGGAGCACAGCTGCACTCGTATGTCAGCAGACAAATTCTTAACATACCACAGTCATCAATTCTCATTTAACAATAATGGTAAATTTCTATCCAAGTCTCTGCTAGGGTCAGATCCAAACACCCAAGATCTTTTTCAATTAAGTTTGACGGCAAACAGATTTTTGATTGGGTCTAGGGAGTTACAGCATACTTTCATCAATCCCTTGTGGCATGCAAACAAAATTTTGGAGTGTGTGGTGGAAATTTTAAGAATTAATTAAGAAAAAGAAACAAAGCCTCCTATGTCTTTTACTGGGACTAAGACACCCAGGTCTAGATGTTTATATGCCTCATTCCAAGCGATGGAAGCAAGGAATATGCTCATCTTTTGAGTATGAGGGCCCAGATTATTGAAGTGCAATGTTTTCTAAAGCATTTTTTTTTGCTTTTTGTCCTACTTTAATAATGAAGAGAGACCATTCTGGTTTTGCTTTGTTTCAAAAACCTACCTTCTAATGCTCAAGCTGTGTGGCAGTACTGAATTTTAACACTGTTCACAACTCAATAGTTTGCTGGGTTTTGGGGTTGGGGGTTTTTGCCTTTTTTTTAAATCTTCAGAAGCTTTTCTAATTAGCTAGACTTCCGTTACATTTAAAAGATCACACACACAAACCCACATTTTGGGCCAAAACTTAGACAAGTTTGTCCTTTTGAATAAATCGGTTGCACAGTGTTTCCTTCTAGCCATCTGCATTCTTTCCCTTTACCATCACTCCCTAGGCAACAGAAACAAAAGCTCTGTCTCGCATATAACTGCTGGAAACTAACAGCTGCAATGCAGTTTATTGCAGTTTCTGTTCTACAGAGAAGTTGACAGCATTAGATAATTTACACATATTGGGAAACAGCTAATTACCAGAGGAAATGAAAACTCATTTAGAGTACAATGTAACTCATTAGAAGACTCCTGTAAATTCTCACCATTTTGAATTCCAAGTACTCTCGCACAGGTTCATAAGTACTCACTAGAGGGCTCCCCAAAACCAGGGAATTTCAAACAATGCGCTGAAAAGGAGACTTCTGGCAAAAATTCGAGACTATTCTGATGAGATTTCCCTAACAGAAACTGGGCACTTTAAACAGTCTCGTTAGCATGTCTCAGGGGATCATCTACAAGAGAGCCCGCTCTCAAGGCTGTTTTATTTTCTGTTCCAGCATTCTTGCTTTCTGGGAGTGGCAGACTGTGCTGTCTGCAAGACTATTCCATTTTCTTTTCTCTCTTCCTCTAGGACTACAAAAGAGCAATGAGCAGCTCATTGCTCAAAAGCTCCGTGCAACTCCACACGGTGGAACAGAAAAGACATTCTATTGTTACGCTTTCTTGAAGATCAACACATGGTAGAGCACCCAGAACTACCCGATTTGCTCAAACAAAGCAAGATAAAAGAGCAGTTACCCTCTAGCAGTTCCAGGCTGGCACCACCTCCGGTGCTGACATGGCTAACTTTATCCTCAGTGTTCCACTTTGCACAGCAAGTAGCTGTATCTCCACCACCTACAAACAAAATCAATGAGACACTCAAGAAATTCAGATTTTGTTCAGCTTGAGGGCCATAGCCTTGCTATGGGCTGATCCTGCTCCCAAATACTCAGCATTAGTAGGTAACAGCAGTTTTTAAAGCCCTATCTCCAAGCTGAAGGACAGATGAAAACATGAGGAAAGAAAAACAACGAGGCAAGTATTTTTAACATGGTACTGATAAGCAGCAGGTTCTTTGTTGCATCTGGAAAGACAAGAACAAACATGTACAACTACTTACCAATAATGGTGATGCTGCCCTTTCCAGTTACTTCCACCACTTTGTCCATCAGGGCTTTGGTTCCTTTGGCAAACTTGTCCCACTCAAAAACACCAACTGGACCATTCCACACAATTTGCTTGGCCCTTCCCACAACTTCAACAAACTTCTTCACGCTTTCAGGGCCGCAGTCCAAGCCCTGAGACAAGTAAGAGAAGCACAGATGTACTCACTGCTGACCCTCATCTCAAACCATCAATGTCTAGCTGGGATCCTCAGAAGCTTCCCCCTCACCCCTGGATATGAAGCAAGAGTTTCTCTGTATGCACTGAATACTAAAGAACAGAGAGATTTGCCAGCAGCTGCTGCAGGAGGGTGGAGTCTGATGTGGTATTTATCTCCCTAGTATGAATTAAGTCATTTTTAAATGAACGTCAGATCCTTCAAGCCTTGGGTTAGAAACTTTTGCCAACTCTACTTAAATTCCAGACAAATAGAAGGGATTTCTACTGCATTCAGATGTGAAAGTTTTAGAATAATTTCACTGTTAGCTTATTAAAACCTACCATCCAGCCAGCAGGAATGCCTGATGCCACTGTGGCTTCCCCAGTTTGTGCATGCTCATCGAATTTGTCTGCAGTGATGAAGTCAACAGGCAGAGTAATCTTCACACCATTCTTCTCTGCTTTGGCCATCAGGTCCTTAACAATTTTTGATCCCTCTTCATCAAACAGAGAGTTGCCAATCTAGAGAAATTATTTGGGAAAAGGAAGAGAGAGGCATTTGTTTATCTACTGGTCATTACAGAAGAGAACAGCAGCAGTCAACCAAACTGCTCAGACAGCAATTCTGGAAAAACTGCTTTTTTAAAGCACCTAGCTAGACATAGGCAGTAATCCAGTTTTTGCAAAGTGATTGTCAAGTAACTTCTCAGTGCTCCCTACTCTTGCAGAGTGGAGACAGCCATTCTCAATACCAGAATATATAAGGGATATTTTGAACATATTCTTTACAAGGAGCAAACACCAAATTGCTCTTTTCATACCTCCATGTTGTTGATCACTTTGAGGAAGGTGAATGCCATTCCACCACCAATGATCATCTCATTGACCTTATCCAACATGTTATTGATAAGCTGGATCTTATCCTGAACTTTGGCTCTGGTGAGAGAAAGAAGGAAAAAGAATAACGTAACCACTGCCCAGACTCCTCAGACAGAACTTACTCTATAGTAGTCTTTAGTTAAGACAGCATGAAGCCTCACAAGGACTTCTTGGATCGAAGCAGAATTAATTAACTGCTATTCAGTAATGGCAGTATCATGACTATGGCATGTCAAGGCCATTCTGAGAGAATGATGCAACAAAGGAGTTGTTGGGAGCGGGCAAAAAGGAAATTTGGCAACTTAGCAGGCCAGCATTAAACATCAACTTACAAGAGCATTATTCAGCCCTCCATTTTTTTCCTATTTAAATATAAACTTCATTTGGCACTTTAGAGCCTGATTTCCCCTGACTGTCCAGCAAGGCAGAGCAGAGATCAGAGCACTGCCCAACCCTGGATCTCTGTATCAGCTACCATATGCCCAGCTCCTGTAACCCGTCCAGGTCTGGCACCCATCACACTCACAGTACAGCTTCAAAATACTAGGGTGACCTGTGATAATAGAGAACTCCCCTGCCCAAAAGCAGCTGACTACTTTTGGTACAAGATACAAACAATAATGGAACAACAATAGCAAAAGTATATGGGAATGGCAGAGGAGGCAGCAAATAGACACAAGTCTCTTGACTTCCCTCTTTAATGCCATGTATGGAATTTTTGCTGTTATCTAAAAGAAAGCTTCATAAAGGACCTTAGGAAACAGCCCTGAGCTAAACCTAGGCTGGCACTCAGGAGACTTGCATTATAGTCTTAGTTTGACCATGCCCTGCTTGGTGACATTAGACAAGGCCATTTCCCCTTCTTCCTTTAGTTTCCCCACCTCTAAAACAAGGATAATGATTAATTTCATTAATAAAATGCTTTCAGACCTAACCAGAAGAAACAGCTGTTGCCTCTACAAATCCAACCTTAGCGACCACGGAGAGCTCCGGTGTGAACCGGCCACCAACCCCACTTTAAGGTGTGAAGTTGCTAATCCTGCTATACTTTGGGAACTGAACTGGTAAAGAAGCAAAGCAAAGCAGCTGAGTTCGTGACGAGCTTGCAAATGGAGTGGCTGTCCCCCATGGCATGGCATGGCTGGACACCTTAGGGCTGGTGCTCTTCTCTCACCTGCCCTGCCACCACCATCACCGCACAGCCAACCCCATCTTCACTAGTAAGTGGCACTGGGCTGTGCCAAGGCAGTTGGGCAGCCCTTTCTCCTCACTCTCCTCCTCCTCACCCAAGCAGATTTAATGAATGGTGCCATGTCAGATATTACCTTCCCTTGGGTTTTGTCCCTACACCTTCCATTGCTCCTCATCCCATCGCTTCAGTGGGATGATGTCCTAACCCTATTTTAATAAAGTTTCTATTTCTAATTTCTTCCTCGTTAGGTAATCACTGCCCAAATCTTGGCAAAACACTTGCCTGTTGCTTTCCTGGTACGGGCTGCGATGTGAAGCCGCAGCATGGTCCTTGTCTGCTGGGGCCACTGTCCCTGCACCCTGTCCCATGGGACCTTCTGCCTGCCTCCCTCCAGCCTCTCTGGGCTGAGGGATGCTTTTGTGCCTCCCGCTCAGTTGTTTAATGGGTTTAGGACCAATAAATTGGTCTTTATTGCCTTTCCTGGGTCTTAAAGGATTTTGCTGGGTGCATGGAAGGCGCACAGGCTTTCGGGAGGTTTCTTCTGATCTGGAATTTGTTTAATTCACTCTGTTCTCCCTGATGACTCAAATTAGAAGCGTGAGGCCCTTTATTCACACATTAAAGTGTTTTGAGTGTTTAAAGGAGGGTTTAGAAGTAGGTGGCAGGAGCGGGGAGGGCTCTGAAGGTCGCTGGCAGGGCTGCCCAGGACCTCCTGGCAGCAAAGGGGCTGGCCTGTGCCCCCGGGGCCATCGTGTCCTTGAGAGGCATCCTGTCCCCAAAGGGTACCTTGCCCTGAGGGGATTTCTGTCCCCAAGGGACATCCTGTCCTGCATGGGGGGACTTCTCCCTAAGGGGCATCCTGTCCTGGAAGGGGGGATCCTCTCCCCAAGGGTTGTCCTGTCATAGACAGGGGTCCTGTCCTCAAGGGACACCCTGTCCTGAATGGGTGTCTTCTCCCCAGGTGTCACCCTATCCTCAAGGATCATCTTTCCCTGGATGGAGGTCCTCTCTCCAAAGGGTTTTCTGTCCCCACAGAATATCCTGTCCCCATGGGGTGTCCTGTCCCCACGGAAGTCCCAGCCCCACTCCACGAGATGTTGTCCACCCGGCTCACACCATGGCACAGCTGGGTGCCCATGAGCCTCCCAGACACCCCAGCCTCCCCTGAGGGACCACTGCTCATCCAGCCTTGCACCCCGCAACAGCCTCACTGCACTCCATCTCCCCATGGGCAGGTCCTCCCTGGGCAGCTCCCAGGGCGCTTCTAACAATGCTTTGCTGCAGGAAAAAGGGGTCTCAGGTTGCTCAGGGGAGCCCAGCTGGGGTGCTAGTGGCCGTTTCCAAAACTGGGGCTGTTATTTTGTTGTTGTGGAGAGAAAACAGGGCACTGAAGTGCATTTGAAGGTGAGCCGATACAGATTTATTGGTGGTCGGGTCTCTTTGGGAGAGGCATTTAAGTAGCGCTAAGAGGATGCTGGAAAAGTGTTTCCAGTGGCAAAATCTGTCATTTGTTCCTAAAGGAGAGTGGGGGGGCCCAGCCATACAGCACACCCAAAAAGCACCTGCCACTGTAGCAACGTGGCTGTTTTAACCACAGGCTGAAGACCCCAACCACATTCCCATCCCCTCCCGCTCGCCATCAGGTCTGGCATCCCTGCCTTTGATCCCCACCTCCCCCCACCAAGCAGCATTTTGGCATCTAAATTCAACAGAAAGAAGCTTTTTTCCAAAGACACCTTTCTCCTGGTGACCCAACAGTGCTCCCCAGGAACAGCACCCAGCTCATCTGGGCACTGCTGCCTCCCTGGGGAGGGAAAACTCCATGGCAGGGCACAGGCATTGCCCCCCACTTGGGCTTTATATTTGTTATTTTTTTAATCTCTCATTTGAAATGGATACAAGGGGGGAGAGATAAATTAGTCCCATTCTTCTGGGAAGAATGAAGTGACCCTGTGAGGCTAGGGATGGTGGCGATACCTGTCCCACTGGCCAAGGCAGAAATGCTAAGTTCTCCTTTCCTCCACCAAACACTGGAGCAAAAAATGCTAATCGGGCTGACGAAAGCCACGGGACTTGTGCCCCTGTAACGTAGACGTAGCTCTTGTGGCCGCTCAGCGCATTCGAACTACCTTGGGAGCAGACGCAGCACTAGATTTTACTGAAGGAGCATAAACTCGTTGCCCTGCTTTGCAGGATGCTTCTCACTTCCACAAAGTTCAGCCAAACTCCTCCTCATCTTCTGACAGCTCTAGTGGTTCCAAATCAAATCACTTCTTATCTCCTTCCGTTCGTCTAATTCTACTTTTCTCCTTCTACTGACACACTCATTTTGGCAGAGGAGCACGCTCTGCCAGTTTGCCATCTGGTACTCTCTTCTTGTACGACATCGCTTCACTGAAGAGACTTTCCGTCGCACTTCAAAAACTTGTTTTATCTTTCCCCAGCTCTTGCAGTATTTGTCCACTCCTCTCTTAATTACCTTTTACCGTACTCTTTATCCGTCTTGAGGACACTAAATTACAGCGTTTTACGGAAGTGCTGAACAGACTATATTTATTTTGTCGTACTGTGCTTTGGTGAAAATCTATGACAGTTTTTCTAAAAACAAAAATCATTTGAATTCACTAAAAATATATATTCTGCCTGTCCTTGTAATATGTAAAGATTCCTGCCGAATAACAGTCACAATTGGATGCATGCTCCAGTTGCAGCTCCGTGCTGTAGAAAATGGTATGTTTTTATATACAGTGACTGAATGCAAATACTTAGACATTTATGATTCCTGATTTTACTCCAGAGCTTTTAAAAAAAGTTTTCTAATCAACAAGGTGGTCCTAATTTCATGTCTGTTATTTCAGCAGCCAGGGGATAAAGCTCTGCCAGTAAATATTGACTATCAAGTTACTTTTAGAAATGTATTTTTAGTCTGAATTTTTCTTACTCTTTAATGAGCACTTAAATAAAAGAAGCATATAGCATTAACTTCTGCTCTAGTACACTTACGCAATGAATTAAAAAGAAAGGTATGACACAGAACAGAAACGTCCCTATTATATAGAATTTGCTGGCCCATTACGTATGATTTGCTTAAGTCTTTTGAGACTGAGTTACAGGTCTCGCAGCCGTGACTTCCGTAACTCCATGGCTTAGAAAATACATTATTCTCTGTTAGTTTTTATGCACTAGCTAATATGCTTTAACATTTTGCACAAAACGGCTCGTCTAAACTATTTTTAAAGGAGCTTACATTCTGCTACCAAAAGTCTAGTTAAATATTATAGTGAAAACCAAGAAATCTGGAGATACATTTTACATCCTTAACTGCTAATCGCTTACTTTCTGCTCTGGATGGCTGTGCAGCTTCAGTGTCCTATAATGGTGATGAATTTAAAGGAGAGATTATTATCATACATCCATCCACATGAATTCACAGGATTCCTAGTGTGAATGAAGAAAGAAAATAGTCAAGCCAAATTCTCCTTGTGTTCTAAGTCTCGAAGATAAAACAAATGCTGCTGAACATAAGGTTTTAAGGCCAAATCCAAAAAAGGATGTAGCAGTGAGGCAGACTTCAGTGCCTAAATCCAAAACCGCACTACCAAAATATCATCAGCTCAACTGTGGAAGTAATGAAAATGTCCTGGCCGTCCCCTCTTTACTCAGAAATTTCACTCTTTTTCAGCTTCCCTGTGTGCCCAGCTGCCTCAGCCTGACTGCGAGATGTCTGGCTCTCGCTGGAAGCCAGAAAGGAAGAGGAACGGCACGTAGATCCTCAGAGCGCATCCTCCCACACGCTGGCAGGCCTCGGTCCCCGCAGAATTCAATTGCCGTAACTCTTTTTTTTTTTTCAGATGTTACTGGTGGAGGAGATGGTTGCGTCGCTGCCTCCTCTGTAGCCTGTAGCCAGGGGAGAGAGAAATTCTCCAAATTTTGGAGAAATTTGGCCAAGAAGCAGGTAACCCAGCTTGTTCTTATCCTCGTGGAGGTTACCACCGCGTTGTCCGTCTTCTGGATGAGCGGTCAGAGCGGTAGGCTGTAGACCAGGCTGGTTGGGTTCATCCTCTAAAGCTTTTGTTGGAGTTTTTACCACTGCATGGGAATTAATGCGAGATGTACTGCACCAGAAATGGGAAAATAAAAAAAAAAAGGATGACTGTGGCCAGATCTGTACCATGTGGTGTGCACATCAGGCAAGTCCTGCAGACTGGACTTCAAGCGTTAGGAACATTTTAAGGTGAAGTGTCTGATGTTAAATGCATCGAGTCTTGGCAGCAAGGTCAGGCTCCAGGTCTTGCTATTGAAGACACGGTGTTGCAGAGTCAGTTTTCTTTGTAACCTTCCTCCTTTCGGTCCCGTGACTCCTCCGTTCTTGTTGCATGGCAGCACAATAGACAGGGAGAAAGTCCTCTCATCACCAGGTCGGGGGTACAGTGATTCGGGCACTCCAATGGGAAGGTGGCTTTGAGCTCCCTATGCTAAACAGCATGCTATAATTCTGACATCACAGAGAAGAAGTTGGTCTTAGTTTATTTTGGAATGAATTTTTCCCAGGGTTGAATTTCTTTGTAGTTTTATTCTCATAAGAAGTAATAAGTTGCCTTCTGATTTG
>JANZLP010000031.1:3571177-3583535 GCA_026930925.1 Chelictinia riocourii | reverse complement strand
TTTTTGTGGTTTATGGAATCCTGGTGATTTTACTTTTTATCTGTCTTGCACATTTTTAATTTAACTGCTGTCTCTGCATTTAACTTTTGTTTAGGGTAGATGTTACTACAAAAATGATATGAGAAAAGAAGAGTTATCAGTGCACGCTAGTATTTGATTATCTCATATAAACATCTAACTGCATCTTAAACAGTGAGAGGGTCTGTGGCAGTCTCAGATGGGAATGGCAGAAGAAAAGATGATGGAAACTCATGGTTTACTGCTACTGTTTGCTAAGCAAAGGTTTTCTGAAGACTCCTCTATATGCAGAGTATATGAGTTTAAATTTCTACACTATGAGAGTAATCTGATTTGGTTAGGGGAAGTATGTGCCTTCTGCTTTGATTCAAAACTGGTTTATTTTATTTCATTTTAAATTTACTGTGATCCATCCTTAAAAATCAGTATCCTCACATAGGGCAGTGCTGTGATCTAGAAAGAGGCATTTAAAAAATTCACGCACAGGTGATGGGTTGAATTAAAGACAATGGGGCATCTGAAGAAAAAGCACCAATGAAGTGCAGCAGTATAGCAGTGTGTGTGTGTGTATATATATATATATAACCAAAAATGGTTATACCTAGAATGCAATTAATTTTTCAAAATAGAAGTGATTCTTCTAGCCAACTAGAAAAGACTGTATTATATTGAGTTAAATAATTAGGAATTGAGTTAAATTAACCTGTAGGAAGCACCTCTGCCCAGTTGCTAAGGCCTGACCTTTTGACTGCAAGTCTTAACACTTAATTAAATAGAAAGAAGCAGAGGAGAGCTCAGCTCTCTTCAGGTCGATGGAGACTTTACCTGTGATGCCAAAGGCCTTCACAGCACCCCTTCCCCACAGCCCTCGCCAAGCTTTGCAGAAGCGTTTGCTCCACGTGCAGGTGTTTCATCCAGCAAAACCCTGACATACGCTCTCTTTTTGGGGCTGGCTCATCCGAGAACCTGCCCATGTTCGGAGCGGTTTACAGGGTGGTGCAGGTTCAGTAACGCTGGGCCAAACCAAGGGAGCAAACAACAAACTCACAAGCTGCCACTAGAAACCTGAGCCTGGACTGGGAACGGGGTATTTCTGCTTTCTCTGTCCTACAGCAGCAAAGGATGAAGCAGAATCTGCTGTAGGCGTTGTTAGGAAGAGTTCATAGGTATTCAGGAGTTTGTGCGGAGTGAAAAACTAACAAGGAGTTTACACTTGGTTTTTGGCAAAACGTGGAAAATTTTTATCTGAAAGGGGGACTTCTAGAAAATTATAAGCAGCTCTTCTAAACTTCTAAAAGGAGTTGTAGAGAATGTTATAATATAATAACACTCAGACCACAACTTCAGCTTCCGTTAGTTAAAGAGCTATAATATAAATGTTAAATCTGCAGATAGGTGCAGATCCTGATCATGTGGAGAATAAAACTGATGTGTTAGGCAATGAAAACACACAAGCAGCCCCTGCTTTTATGCTAAATTTCCCTTCTGTCTTTAGTTGACCATTGCCACGCTGTTTCTGAAAGGCAAAAGCTCGATAAGCCCCCCCAGCTCCCCAGGCACGGCCCCAAGCAGTGTCCAGGGGCTGGACACCACCATGGGCTCTCACCGCACAGGGGTATCCTCCCTCTGCAACCTTATTTCATGTATATCATTTATGTTATAACAACAGAGGCGTCACAGGTAGCAGGATGGAGGTATGTGGCAGCTCAAGGACTTCAGCAGCCTGCGACAGACACAGCTCGTGACACTGATGAGGCCCTGCAGCCCGTATTGCTGCATATGTTATATATTGTTGTCATCAGCACAAAACTTTAAACTTACCGACCCATACAGCTCGCCTCTCTCATTCATGCCGAGGTAGAGTCCTGAGTCCACCCCACGGATGCTCACCAGCCCCACTGCCAGGCTAATAAACTCCAGAATCCCTAGAAGAGAAAAGAAGTCCAAATCATACAGAGAATAAAACCAACACCAGGCTCCAGTGACAAACGCAAACCAGCCTTTCCCAACCTTTGCAGAGCTTCCTAAGACCCCGTTTTCCTTATTTATAACGACACAGTTCTTAAATCTGTAGTCCCATGTGTGTGCAATCTTCCGATTTCCACTCTAGGCTTCTCCCCAGCATTGCGAATTTCATTTGCCCAAGAGGAATTACCTTTGCTAATGAGAAAAGGGTTGCTAGGTTTTGTTGGTTTGGTTTTTGGTTTTGTTGTTTTTTGGGTTTTTTTATAATTATCACCAAGAAGACAGATGTAGAAACTTGTGCCTGGCCCACTAGAAATTTCATAAGGCTGTTACCATGCTGGGTTTTATTCTTCACCAAAAGGAGAGTGATATTTGTCACCATGGCGCTTCTGGTTTGAGATGATAGTCCCACATGTTTTAAAGTAATGAGTTAAATAAAAATAAGTGAAAAGCACTAGAAGAGATGTCTGTGAGGGCCATCTTCATCCTGGCATTCCAGTAGGGTACTTGCCACCCCCAAATGTATATACAAGCTGCAGGGATAAAATCCAACTTCAAATATACGCAGGTAGAAACGCATCTTCCTCTGCAGCCTTCGGAGCTGCCAGTCCTTTCTCCATCACTCCCTGCCACCATTACTGCCAGAAACCCCCTCCTGCCCCATCTGTCCTGCTGCCTGCCCCAGCCTCGTGCCAGCCCCTTCCCAGTCCAGCAGCATCTGTCTTAGCCATCCCCGGCTCTGCGAGAGCAACCCTTTTACCCGTGGGCTTCAGCCTACGACCACGGTGTCATACACTTTAAATAGCGAGGGGCAGGCTCATTTCCTCTGGTAAAGAAATTACCGGGGTCTGCCGCGCTGCCTGCTGCACCCTCGCTGCCGAAAAGGGGGGGACGGCAGCTGTTTTGATGGAGGAAAGACCTGTAATAGGAGAACCCTTGGTGAAGCACTTAAAAACAAACAGCCGCCAAGCAGGTGCGTTTTTAACTGGTCTGAACAATGCCAACATCACAAGTGGTGGAGACCTTCAAACTTCACAGGAAAACCTCCTGAAGGCATTATGGGACTGTGTTAGACTCTGGATATCCCACACTCCCTAGCTAGAGTCTTCACCCGTGTCCAGTGCTGAATTAAGTAGCTGGGAGGTAGCAGCAGAGGAAGGAAGAGGGTTTTCACCCATCCCATCTAATGACTGGACAAGACGTCTCCATCGACAGGAGGACAAAGTTGCTCTAACCTTTAGCGTGGCTCCAGGTCTCTTAATATAGCTCCCAAAATGCCCAGTCCCGAGCAATTGCTGCTCTGATCAGGTTACCTCCCAGAGCTCCTCTTAAAAGTATGCCTTGAGTCTAAAATCACCGCGTGACGAGCAGCCACCTGAGCCAGCTGACTTCAGCAGCAGTCCCGGTCACCCCTCAGCTTGGGGTACATGTCTTCTGCTCCGCCGGGCGGGGATGCGATAACTCTCAGACGGTAACTGCATCACTGCCTAAATATAGGACAGACCAGATGGTGATGGACACCTCCGTCCCCCTTCGCTCAGCGCAGACTCATCAGCCAGATGCTGGTGGCTATAACTGGGTGCAAGAATTAGTCTTCCTACCTTCTATCAGACTTTTTTGTCTTCTTTTGCCCTGCCTGCTCTGGGGCTTGAGTATCGAATCCATTCCCAGCTGCAGCCAGCGGGTGCTGGGGGGCAGGGGGAGATGAGATTTGGACTTGGGAGCAGCAATTCCTTGAGACAGAGAGGGAAGCAAATGACAGAAAACATGCTTTATGGACCAGTGCAGGTATTTTCCAAGCTGAAATATGCCCAGCTATGCACCCCAGCCTGTGGACACATACTGCCTTCAGAAACACCATGAGCAGGTAGTGCAGGCAGGAACGGCAGCCTTCCCAAGCCAGGCAGGCAAACCAGGACCCTGGTGTAGTTATTTTGGTTTCTTATCTGAAAAGCAGCATGAACGGGGAGGGAAGAGGTGTAGGATGAGGAGTGCTCTTCTGCTTCCGCTACCCACTGGTTCTGACACGTGGAAGGAGTTACTGAACTGCTGTGTGCTTCTGTTTTCCCATCTGCAGGACAGAAACGATGACAGCCACTGTTTGAAAAGGAAGGAGTGAAGGAAGATTGACAACAACTAGAAAGAGTGTAAAAAGTAATACAGGGGAAAAGGAGTACAGGAATACCCAGAAACTGAGGAGACTTTCCCAGGCTGGAGACAAGAAGACATTCAAGTGAAAAATATTTGGTAACTGGTCAGCAGTAGATCAGCCTTCCTATAGGTACAAACAGTCCTCAGCACCAGCATTTTTTTTTTTTTTTGTCTTCTGTCACCCCTGGCAAGTGGGAAAATGCTGCTGGTCCCATTTAGAAAGCGAAGAATGTCTGAGGGAAACTGAGAGGTTTTCTCAGGTATACCCACAAGCGCAATCGGCACGTGGCACGTGAACCTAGGTCTCCAAAGACCTGGTAAGGAGCAACCCAGGAGCAGCATTAGCATCTTCCCTCTCTGAGCAGGTGGGTGAGACATTCCTCATCTGGTGCAGATTGGGTAAATACTTGCTGGTTTTGCAAATGAAATTTCTTCAAGGTACGCCTGTGATAATCTCTTCTGACAACGTCCCGTGCAACATTCCCCATTTCTGATCTTTGAGTGGCACTTAGAGACGTTGCACGGAAGACTATGTTGAAACAGCATTAAGAAAGTAACTTAAACCCACAAAAGTCAGGAGACAGAGTGAAGGCTGAAAAAATGTGGGCGGATATCCATCCTGTCCTTAACTCACTCCAATTGCTAGACAAAATTGCAGCTTCGTACATCTGATCTCCAGCAGCACAGGGAGTGGCCACTGGGGCCAGCTCAAGAATTTTCTTTCCAATTGTAGCGGTGTGCTTTTGTGGTAGAGCATGGGTTTTTGGTTTTGTTTTGTTTTGTTTTTTCCCCTATTCCTTTCTCTTTTTTCTTTCCCCTAGGACCTGCCTCTTTATTCTTGCTTAGGTTATTCATTCTGTTTGTTCCTTGAGCCTTTCTAGATAATATTTGGAGAGATTTGATTAAGACTCTGACTGGATTCATTTACCACCAAAGCACTGAATAATCTCCCGAGCTTTGCTGTGGCAGGACCCGCACACTCTCGCCTTACTATAAACCATCCTTCAAAGAACAATTCAGCTCCTTGCACCTGTCTCTTCTTACATGACTATATTCAGGAGCAGGGATACAGAAACATCAGATGTTGTATTAATGGCTACAAACCTAAAGCTTCAGCTAAAAACCTCAACAACTGTTCAGCAACAGGTGCACTACAGTCTGAATATCAAAATCTACAGCAAAACTTTCTCTGGAGGTTTGTTTCATCAGCTTCTCTAGGAGACTGTGTTACAGATCCATTAGCAGGTTCATACCCAAGAAGAGCTTTATTTGCTGCCTTTATTAGCCTGCAGTACAAACTCAAGGTGTTTTTTTCCTTCCTCGCAGTTAAGAGTAGCACCGTTGGTGTCACTTGTTTAATGCTGCTGTAAAACAGATATGAGGCGGAAAAGGAGCAATTCCTCCTGGCAGGGATTTTCCTGGCGAATTTGTCTCAGCTTCATTCTGAGAAGGATTCTCATAAGGGTGCTAATGTCAGTCCAAACCCCCTCCAGATTTTGGCCATCCTTTATTTCTTTGTACAGGAAGGTTCTTAGCAGATACAGTGAGAACAGATACATTTTTGAAAATGCTTTATTCTTTCTGGGTTGACTTAGGCGGAGCTGCCAGTTCAGAGAGCGACTTTGGGCACTCTTCTAGTGTGAGAATGAGTTTTCTTCCAACGATCCTGGAAGGCTTCACCAAATTTTGTGTTAAGCCTCCTCTAGGAAAAATAAGCTGCACCCAATTGTTCTTGCATGAATCTGTATTTTTACAAGTACAAAATATCACGTTCCAGAAGACAGGTGTGATTTAGGAACGCTCCAGTCCTCAACAGATGAGAGGGAATAGTTACTGTGATCGCTCAGGCAGTGTGGGTAGATGATGCTGCTACCTCCCCTGCGTCCTGTGGTCACATCCCCTGAATGCTGTGCTACAAAAGAATCCCTCCCTTTAACCCTCACCATTAGGACCTTGGTACTTTGTTCTGCATCACCAGGGCTTTGGCTCTTTATTTTCCTCTCTGGAAGACTCAGATGTCTTGCACATCTGGTAGCTTTTGGGATGGCTGTGCATAGGAGGGTGCAGATACTGCCCATCTTTTCCTGAACCCCTTCCAATATTAAGAGATAGGGATGCAAAGTCCGGTTCTACCCTACATCCTATCTGCAGCTGGATCTCTGCCTCTGCTGCGGTGTCGCAGCCATCCACTGAGCACATTAATTATCTGCTCATGATATCAGGGAGCACCTTCCAGCCATGTGGGCTTGATCCACCAAACCACCATACTGGATTTCTAAGTACTTCCCCAGATGCCCCTCGGTTTAAGGCAGCTTTAAACTGCTACCCTGAAACTCTCATCTAGCTCTGTATCCCTCACCACGGTTTTGTAGTTCCCCGGAATTGCTCAGGCTGCCTATTTCTGTAATAAGTTACTGCTTTCTGACTGCTGCATGCAAAATTTAGGAATGCATTGATACATGACATCCTAATATGAACCATACCAGTAACATTGGAATTTAAATATTCATGGCTACTGAATGCAGATGGTGAATACTGTGTGCCAATACGTTATTGCTTTGAGTCTCTGCTGAAGCGAGGTTTAGTCCAACTTTATCTGAACACGAGGATTCCAGTCTAATCCTTTGGGGCTTTGTCTTGCAATTACAACAAATAACTATTTATTTTACACTGCCTCTGGGAAAAGCCCGAAGCAGAGAACTATAATATTTTATATCTGAAGTCTGGTCTAGTTTACGTAGCTGGATGCTGACTGCTAAAACACTTAGGGAATGCCAATGTTTCAATTTATTGAATGCACTGTGTGACTTAAGCTTAAGCGTGCAAAATTCATGCAAAGTTTTAGCCCGTTTAATGTGTTTTTCCGAAGTTTGTTTGGAAATACACTTATTTTACTCAGTCTTTATTAAAAAAATGGAATGGAGGTAAATGCTGCCATTTGAAACTGGCTGTTTACTTGTATAAAGATAAGTAAAAAGATCTGATAGAAATACTACGTGGCAGATTGAACTAAAACCAAACAGATGCGATGGGTTTGCTTTCAGTTTCTTTCAACGTGGAAAGCCATCATGTATTGCAGCAGGAGAGGTTAAAAGATGTGTGTCTTTCAGGAGGTAATTAAAGAACGCTTGCCCCACGAGCTTATTAGTACCTGACTCTGACCCCCCGGGTTACGACTTTCTTGTTGATTTAGGCAGGGACATGCTATGCACACACCTGGTGTTTATGGAAAGCGCGGTACAGAGATAAGCTTCCCCAAGAGTTCCAAAAACCTGCCTTACGCTACGAACAATAGCAGCAGCAGCAGCAGCGTTCCTCAAGTATTCAGAAAGGACCGGTTGCAAACAAGCAAAGGCAGAAAAAAAGAATTCCTTTCACCGAGGAGTTAAATCACTTGGAAAACTATAAAAAGTCTTGCGAGCACTTCTTGCAACCTGTTGACAACATAGCTGAGATCACTGGCATGGGACTTGTTGATAGCTTACACAGACACCTGCACTAGATGCTGAAGTAGCGGGAATTTTTCTTAGCTGTGCTCAAACTTACTGTACTTCTTCGCCTGTGGCTTGGGATGCATTTTTTGAAGATTACATATAGTCTCATTAGAGATCCCTGCTCTTGTGCGACACTGATACAGGCGCTGCAGTCTTCCAGCTGTATCCCAGGCGGCAAGGTAAATCCACGGTGCTCTGCCTATTGTTCCATCTTCTCCTTTCTTTCCGAGGTCCCCTAAGCGTTTTTCCCCCTTCGGCTTCCCCTTTCCTTTTGAGAGAAACATCAACAAGGAGCAAAAGGGGACAGTGACTTGCCTTTGTTAGGAAGGACTGTTACCCACATCCCATGGAGAAAGATGGGTGATCACCATAATTTTGGAAAAGTCATTCTGAGTGTTTGGGCAGGTGTCTCTGTCCCATTGAAAAAAAAACTAGGAGATGGAAATGATTTTGAGAGAGGATAATTTTTTTTTTTTATGGATATGATGTGCCAGCCTCTGTGGGAGGAAACTTTAGAAGTGTACACCAACAAATAAGACACTTTTCCTCCCACACTTTCTCTCCTAAGGGTCTCAAATATGAACAATGCACTGTACTCACTAAGCTTTAATTTCAGGGAAAATGTGGAAAGCCTATGATACTCTGTGAAGATTATGAGGGGCTCCCCAAAAATTGCATGTTAAGTGACTAATTGCTAGCAGCAGACACATTTCTAATTAATTTTAACACAAGTCATTTAGATACACTCTTTCATTGCCTGCAAATGTGTAAGCTCTTCCACTTGCATATACTGTTTGGCTCAAGGGGCATGTTAGTGATGGCAGTGAAAGGAAACCAAGAAACACTTTTTTTGAAAGGAGAAAGGAGTGATGCAATCAGGTCTGTTCTCTGATGCAGTCTTACTGAGTTATTGAAAACACATGCAACCCAGTATCTCCGAACACAGAACAAACCTAGGTGATACTCATACTCACAATGGCCAAGTTTGTCTTTCCAGTCTGTTCTGTGCCCCAGAAAGCCTTCTCCTTTCTTCTGTTCCCTATTAGAGCCAAACAAGCACCTCTCATGTCTACCTGTAGTTGGAGAACTCATGCCACACAGCCTAAATTTGAATCAGACCCTAACACGAAGCCTTTTGCTAGTGAAGGGAACTTCTGCTCTTTCCAGATATTTCATTTGTATAAAGAGGCTTAATCAAGACTTCCCTTTAGCCAGAGTTAGGGGTGTTTAGCACACCTTCAGCTAGAGCTGCCATGGCCTAGAGATCACAGGCTTACCTGGCAGCAGCCACTGACACTTTCCAGCGCAGCAATATTGTATCCAGCTACAATACCATATATGATTTCATTTGAAAGCCCTTTTGTTCCTGCAGGGGTCCCATCAAGCAAAGCATACACCAAAAGTATAAATTCATAGAAAACACTAGCTCCCCACATGGATAAGATATATGTGTTAAAGGGGAAAAATAAAAAGAAATATCTGGCCTGCTGCTTATGTGTGATTTTCATATTTATTAGCATAATCAGATTTATCATTATTCTTGTGTATCTCCTGAGAAGCATAGCTGACAATTATTTAATTTTTTAATACTAAAAAAAAGCATGTCTCTTAAACACCAAGTAACAAGGGTGAGAGCCTAGCTTTGAGACAGGGCAGTACTTCAAAACCCGACCCTCTGTGCCAGAGGGACACTTTGGATGAGCCCATATGCACAAAAAGTATATATATACTGGAGCACATTGGAGGCCATGAAAGGAGAGCAGTCCCTTCCTTAATGAATTAGTACAGGCAAGCTCTGAATGCTGGATTTATTCATTCCCTTTTCCCTCTAAAAAACACCACCACACACTTACCTCCTGAAAACAGCTGCACTTTTGATGTGTTCTTAATACCATTTGTTATTTCCTGGGCCAGATGACTTAATCTCACTTCCGTGCCCTGTGCCACATTGTGGACTCTCCTCTTTCCCCCACTCCCCTTGAGGTAGGGGCAGGAGGAGGGTGCTTTTTGGTTTTTGAGCTCAATGTGGGAAAAGTTTCCTTTGTTAACTACTTAGTTGAAAGATGCTGGCTGGGATTCATCCAGTAGCCATGAGGTTCAGAAGGTTAATGAGAAGTTCAGGGAAGAGCACTTACAAAAGCCAGCACCAAGAATAACCCAGTTCTTGAAGTACTCTGTTCCTGGGCAAAGTGTGATTGTGTAATCTAGCAAGCTGCGGAGCTACTTCGGCTGTTTCCTGAATAAGAAGACATAGCGTGTATGAAATAGTTTTCACCTTAATCAAGTTCCTTGTATAAAAAAAGGGCAGATTAGCAGCCTGGAAGAACTACATAATATATATTGTATATATGTAGATAAGAAGTGTTAGGGTGGCAGATTCTAAAATTGGCCTTAGAGGAATCTCTGACGTAAAAGAAGAGCAAGACCTTTAATCTCCCATTAAGTCACAATCTCTCAGCAGATCGGTGCTCTTATCAGTACCAGTCAACAGGAGAGCCCAGTTGCACTTGCCTTCATGCAGACATGTGAGTTGTGCCTGCCCTAAATAAAATTAACCATCTAGCCAAACTAATCAAAGAGGGGATAGTGGATACAGGGAGGTGGTTAAAGGGCTGAAAGTGATCACTTGTTATATCAAATCCAGTCTCTGACCACAACAGACTGCTATATCATAGGTGTAGTCCAGAATGAACTGAAAGAGTATCTGCTCTTCTGTTCCCCTTCCCCGCTTCCTTTCCCAGTGCAAGTATAAGAAGTTGCAAACACATTGTCTACCACCTTGCAGCAGACTTGATAGAAAAGGTCAAAGACTCAATCACAGAAGATTGTAGAAGAGGTTAAAATATGTGGAATAACACTAGGAATGTATTTGAAAAAGTCCAGATGAGCTTAACTGGGTAAGAAATAATCCTCCTTTTTGACCAGAAATTTAGCATTGGGCGTAAAAAAAGTGGGCATATCACTCAAACAAGAACAAGAGAGTATTGGCAAATCCCGTACAGTACTTCTGTCAGTCAGAAGATAAATTCCCTTCTATTTTGTGTTTCCAAGTTATGCTTCAAGATGAAAAACCCATTCCTGGTCCCTGCTGAAGACCAGAAGAAACACTGAAGTGGGTCAAATTCAGTGCAGTACAAATACTGTGCAGCAAACACAGGTCAGCCTGGCCTCCCTTCAGCCTCGCAGTTGTTGATCCCAGCAGGTCAAAGCTCAGAAGCCCTGTAATACCAAACTTTAATTTATAGCTCTGGCATCAACCCTCACCTGTTAGGTAAGCAGTTCTGTGAACTTCTGGCTTCTCAGCTGCTTAGCCCAGACGAAGTTTTTTCACCAGTGCTCACTACCAACCTGCAACGCTGCGCGGAGGCAGGGAGGCTTTAGCTCTGCCTTGCAAACAGCAATATGACTGGTGGAACTGAGCAGGAGCCTCAGAACTGTGTGAGCTCTAGGGTAGAATCACTGTGCGAGCTCTAGGGTAGAATCACTGTGCGAGCTCTAGGGTAGTATCACTGTGCTAAGGAATAAATGAAATGGCTGATGAGTGTGCCAGATGTCAAATGTGTCTTAGTGAGTTAAGTGTTTTATATTAGCTACCCGAGAGTTGCACTGGCACGCTCTTGAATCAGTGGCTGATGTAACATAGGTCTAGCCTAGCTAGAGATTAGGAGGCTGTTTCTGACCCTTGAGCAAACTGTATGCTTATCTGACCAATAAGCTTATAAAAAGTTCATGATTTTCATGACAAGTTCCATTGCAATTGAGAAACAAAGTCAGCATTAGATGTTAACTGGCCACAAGACACACCACCAGTTCAAGTTCAGAACATGTAATATGGTAGATGTATATCACAGTAGCCCGTATACCATCTGATGGTCTTAATAGCTGAATGCTTTTCAAATTAGATGTTCCAGTTTGTTTATATACAATTTTGGTTTTGCAACTAGTATTTTGGAAGTGCACACCAAAACCCTCAAAATTAAATTGTGGTAAATGATACAGTTGGAAGAAGTATATACTACATTTAACTGGAGAGAGCTGTGTTTACAGCCTGTTATTGTCTGTGTTGGTTGACTTTTCCACACACGCCAGCAAAGACAAGAATGAGTAAGTCATGGTAGTTCTGGGCAATTTGGCATTCGCAGTGTATTTTTACAAAGTCTGAGCTGATGAGCTTTCTGCTGACAGGCAATATCTCTGGCTAGAAGTGAGATGTTCCGATCCAGTTAAGAATATTATCCATCATCAATGGAGGATGCTGTACAGTTAAAGTAAATTCTTTGAAAGTTAAAATTCCTTTAATGGACTTGGAAGTAGAGCATCTTTTTGTGGAGGGTTGAAATAATGATTTGTATATTGAATCTTATTCAGCCCCTGTGGATAAATAGTGACATAACATTAATACAGTGAATAATCTATGAGCACTTTCTGCAGGGTTTATCTATTTGTATCATTTGGGGAAAAAATCAGTGAGATATCTGTTTGAATATTAAAAATATACCTAGAAAGCTTATTCCATCTTTTTCAATCAAAAGTTATATTTCACAAATAGGACACAAAGTACTTCGTTTAGTAGCTTATACAAATCCTTTTTGGTAGTGCGTTTTGAGGAAATAGAGACCTCAATTACTTTTAACTTGCTCGACAGTTATGTTGAATATGCAGTGTGGAAATGGGAGTCCTAGTGCTCTGGGGAACACTTTGCACCAGAATGGCTTTTCCTGTGAGATGAG
>JANZLP010000031.1:3410144-3426299 GCA_026930925.1 Chelictinia riocourii | reverse complement strand
ATTTCTGAAATGTCCAAACAAACCCAATCATTTAATGAACATCTTTTTTTTTATTAAAAAAATTGGTGGTTTTTTCTAACAATAATTAAATAAGTAATTACTTTCAAATATGCAACCTTCTTCCATTATTGAATGAATTATTTCCTGTATTATTAGGACAGGGCACTACCCTTCAAGTCCCAAACAAGAGCTTTATAATGAAATGTCAGGCAGGTTTACACAAATCTCAAAAATCAAAGCAAAACTATTGATATTTGCATTGGTCCTATAATTTGTGTTTGCTATGCTATAACACACAAAAACCACAAGTAAGAATGTCATCAGCTTGGGAGTCAGAATCACTTTTATGTCTGCCTCACTGAATTTTGACAGCGCGCTTCAGTCTCCTATGCTTTTTTCCTTCCTATTTGCAGTCTGTTTACAATATGGGGTCTGCAGAGAAGGTCTGTTCCTTAGTGCGGACACAGTGCCTAGCAGAAGGAGGGAGGGGGTAGAGAGAAAGTCTTGATCTCGGTTTGGCCCTCTGGGAAATTTTGTACTGTAAATAGAAGTAGTAAAAACTATCAGGTGATGACACTTTTTGGGCTGAATTTTTTTGAACTGGAGACCTAAAGGTGAAATCATCTGTATTGCATTACCACCACTGTGCTGTCCAGACACTCCTAACTTTCCATGCATTGACAGATTACTACTTGAGTAGCACACTCTGTATTGTGGAAAGATTACTTCTTTGCCCACAAACAAAGCTAAATGTGTTGCTTTGGAAAGCTGTTGTTGGGACACTCTTTTCATGAGCTGCCACTAATCCTGAAGGATTTCTTAGGCATTTATTTTGTTCAAAAGGAAAAAATCATTCCTTAATTTGAATGCTATAGCATTTGTTTCGCTGTGTTTAATTCCCAAGAAACAGTACGAATGTGGAGTAGTGTTTTTCAGAGATACAATGTTGAGAGCACAAAAGAATTGGTGGTCCCATGTAGCTGACGGCTATTCAGGGTCAGCCTAACGCTTATCTTTGAGAACTGTCTAGATTGTTTCTTCTCATTATTCCTTTTCTTTTGCCTACCGCGTGTTCTCGCATTTCCTTCATTCCACCCGTCGTCCATTTCGCTTCTTGTGCCATCTCCATTCTTGTCTTCCTGTCCCTTTTTGGACAAATCTTATATTTATAGGGTGGCTTCTGTTACGATGCGCGAATCTTGGCTATGTAGTCCCTGCGTGGCGCATTAGCAGACAAGTTTGTGCTGACGTGCTTTGGCCAGGTGTTATGTTGTCTTCTACTCGTAACACCTCATTAGTAGTAGAGGCCGTAGCTCTTCACCTTCATTTGAATCTCGGGTAAGATGAATCCCCCTTCTCTAGAACAACAGTGTTTTCAACGGACTTCTGTTGCTCTGGCAGCCTCAGCATTTTAAAAGTGCTGCAACATCTCATCTGTTGAAACAAATTTAAGCAGCTGTGCTGAGCCTACTTCTCTTACACCGAGTACAGTCTCAGCATTCACTTGATAATTCCTACACTATGAGTTTTTATTCAGTAACACAGCCATTTTAATTGTTTAATTGTTTCCAGATACACTGCTACAATTAGAGGATGCTATCCATTTACAGTAATAATAATAATAACAACAACAAAAGTTTGGGAGTTCAGGTTTGCTTATGGATAGAAAGGCCAGTGAGCTCTTCCATGTAGCTTCTGAAACATTTTACTCGTTATACATGTAAGAGTTCAAATGACACTTCCTGTGATGATGATGTTTGAGTGGTTTTGTTCCACTGAAGAGCATAACCAAATGAAAACTTAGAGTAATATTCTTAGGTTTTTTCCACATACATAGGCTAAATATTTTATCATAATTATCTTTCTTTCAGAGAGTGGTCCTCTAACATAAAACCTAGACTTTACTGATGGAAAGATGGTGCAAAGAATTATGAAGGTGATCCCTTAGCTTCGCTCCCCAGATTAAGCTATCTTCTCAGTTGAATAATCACACACAGAGAGGACCATTGCTTCTGATAAAGTGGAATTTTGATTGAAAAAGGCTGACCCACAGAATGCTCTCAGTTAACTACACCTGTGCAATGCCAGGAGTAGCCAAGTTCTCTTTCCCGTAATTTCTAAATAACTGCGAAACACATAAATTCCTACTCTTGACCTTTTTGTGCATTCCATACAATTTTGGCATGGGAACACAGTTGCCTCAAGCCCAGACTTGTGTTGCAGTCTAACAGATCATGGGCAGAATGATGCAAATGTTCTGTGCACTTGCACATTTATATCCATTTCTTCGGGGACCATAAAGCAGGATTTTGTATGTTTTAATATACAACTTAACTTTTTCCCGTAAGCACGTAATTTCAAGGCCATTTGTCTCAGATGGTTATTCATGTCTCTGAACATGTGTAGTTGGATTGCATCTTGTTAACATTGGCCCTCTCATTTAAAGTCTGGAACTGCTACACGTAAGGTTTCAACAGAGGCAGAGTATGCAGGATATAACAGAGACATATGGAACCTTATTCCTGCATCCAGTTTCTTAGCAATTGAGAGATTTTTTTAGTTCGTAAAACTTGAACATGAAGATAGTAGAACCTGCACTTTCCCTAACCAGGAATTAAGCTCTTTCAGTTGGATGGAATTATACTAGTTAAAGACAATTTCAACAATATATGATCAATCTAGTTTTAAAATGGTGACTCAGAATGTTTGGCTGGATAAGATGCTAATTCTTGAATTGCTTACATTAAAGAGGCCAAAATCTTTGAAATTCAGAAATTGAAAAATAGGTTGGAGCAAGGTGTTTGGGGTCCTTTTTCCCTTTTCCTTTGGAGGAGATAGCAGAGGTATTTATGAAAACATGCTGCAACAGTAGTTGGGATAAATTGTTAAATATTGCCTTAAAGAACGCAACTTAAAACTCTGACCCTTTTTAAAAATAATTAAGCGGTGAGGTGGCTTTGCTATATCTTAATCTACTTCCCAGCACAGTAAGGAGAACTGGTTGCTGAACTGTGAACAAGTTTGCTACCATATATCTGTATCTGTAAGGATTTTCTTGGTTGCTGAACAAAGCAAAAGCTCAGTTTTAGCACTTTTCTGTGCAGATCTCCCTGCTGGTCCTGCTGCAGTCCTGATGGGGGTGTTCTATAGAGTGTGGTAATGAGCTGATGCCAAATTTATCATGATCAATGATGAGATAAGAAGAGAGTATTGACTCTGAGAATCATTTTGGGAGTTATTTAGGATTGAAAAATTGGAAATCTCTTGAGTAAGGATATGCATTTGTAAGCAATAGATCCCCACAGTAGATTCTTAGGTAGCTGTATGGCTCTAATACCATCAAGGCACGGCTTTTTGACTTGACGTGGGATCACAGGAAACAGAGGTGAAGGGAATGAGTATGTATGTCTGCTGTGACTAGGGGAAAACTTGACTGTAATTCTTGATCAGATTTCTGACAGAAAAGCTGAAGCTGTAAAGAAAGATCTGCTATTTTGAATAACCTCAAATGTAATGGTTCTTGGCTAAATAACAACATCTGATTCCACTTCTAAGCAGTGCCTGCTTCATTTAAGTAACCTTAAAAAAGCACAGCCCAGCAAATCCTTATGCCAGTATGTGTGTCATCAGAAGTTATAGTTGGCTATGCATCTGTGATGTATTTGGATCATAAACATTCTTTATCTAAAGTGAGAGGCAAATAGATCTGGGCCATCCTGATGACAAACTTGAATGACATTCTGTAAGTTTAAATTTAGTTTGAGTAGAAAGTATAGATTAAAATGAAGTGGCATAAGCAGGAACCTGTTACAGTCAAACTAAAAGATGCAGCATGAAAATGTGTTGTTGGGGGGTTGGGTTTTTTTGCTTTTGTGGTTTTGTTGTTGTTGTTTGGGTTTTGTTTGTTTGGGTTTGGGTTTGGTTTTTTAAGTGTAACTGAAGCCGCCTGATACTATTCAGAATAGGAAATTTCTAGGTTCAAAGCCTGAAACAAAAGATATAGGAAAAAAACCTTGCAGATGTCAGTGCGCTTAGGTAAGTTTCTGTAATCTCATTACGTGACAGCAGTACAGGTACACCCTTTACTGCTCTCCACAAACAACTATGCACTGAAATGCATCTCTTAGCTGTATAGTTTTTTTAGTATCATCTTGTGATGAAAGAAACTGTATAAACAAATGAGAAGACTGGTGATTTTAAGTCTTTGTGGGGGGGGAAAAGTAGTTTGATATCTGATAACTCATACTGTAGTTAATAAATGATACCCATTTAACATCAACGGAACAGATTAACTTGTTCACTGGCTAAGAAGAAATCAGTGCTGGCTTTCATTTGTGTCCTGAGAATCAATAAGAGATGCTGCTGTTTTATGCTGATCAGTGAAAAGGAAAGGAACTACTCGTGTATGGTAATCAGGGTTTAAGTATCTTTGAAAGTTTCTATGAACACAGATGTTCTTCAATTGAATTACAAGATCTTTTTAAGAAAAACAAAAAAGACTGCAGGTTAAAAGGAGACAGAGAAGCAGCTTTGAAGGTAAAAATATTCTGTTTAATGTCCTGCCTGTACTCACTGCATCTGTCTGTTTCTCTGCAGGGCATCACACCTACACAGCATAGGTATGTAGGAAAGTTTGGTTTATTGTGCCATGCTCAATTACAAAAGTCAGTTAAATCTTATGTAACCTATTTGGACAGCGTGTGCATAGCACAAACCACATATGTCTTTTGCGAGTTGATTAGCATTTTGTCCTCAATTTCTTTTAAATATTTTTCTTTGGAGTAGGCTGGTACTTGCTGCCATTGGACTATAGTCTTATTTTTGTTGTCTGAGTTCTGGACTAACATTAGCTTTAAGTTTTTTACATGTTTTTAAATGTCTCGGGTGCTTTGGTACGCCTTTCTCTTTTTCTGCCTCATGTATATCTGTATTTGCTTTGCATGTACTTGCTTTGAATTTGACTTTTTTCCCTGTAGGTATTATAGAAAGCATGACCTCAGTTCTTTTGGCTTGTTCTGTTAATAGCATACCTGAATACTTGGCAAAACCCCATCATTCAATGAATGCTGAACAGCTCCAGGTTTCTTTGGGTAGCCAAAGGAAATATAAAATTAATTAGCAACATAATTTAGGTCTTTACCTGCCTTGTAAAAGTCCACAAATGTTTGTACTATTTAGAGGCTTCTGGCTAAGATCCTGTTCTCCTGTTTGAGGGTATCAAATGCCGAAATTCATGTGAATTGCTGAAAAGTTGACAATTAGTACTGGAGATTCTCCTAAAGTCTTTCACCATTTTACACATTCATGTGCAAGTCAAACTGCTTTTGAAGTGAAGTAGCTGCTAAAAAGGAAAGCGTCTTTTATTAAAAGTAGCGTTTTAATGCCTTGAGTGATGTTTTCCTAGCTGAGGACAATGGGCTACCTTGGAATTGCATCTGGGTTTTTGTGTTGGGTTACTTTTTGGCACTGATTGCCTTCACTACATAAAAAATGAGAAGAGAATTCCGATGGAGTTGCAATATGTTGAAAACACTTCAAAATCAATTTTTTCATTAACTTATAACTATTAACCATTAATCTAAATCTAAGCATTTCCCATATAATATATACATGCCAGTGCAAAAATAATTTTTAAATATATCCATTGTGTGAAAAGAAACTGTAAAATCTACGCCATTAATCGGAAGTGTCTTTGAAAAGGCAATAGAGCAATGTTATTGTTAATGATGTGATGTGTACACATATGCGTTGCATTGAATTGCACGGCTCTATAATTACGTATGAATGCAAACACTGTTGCCATACTATCATTCACTTCCATATCATTCAGAAAGAATTCTACCTGAGAAGATGTTCTTCTCCTATGGGGGCAAGTGCTAGATTGGGACCACTTGACCATAATGTTACAGATCTACGTAATACAACTAAATTGTGGATGGAACAGTTGGAAAAATGAAGTGATATAACTGAATAATTTCTCATTAAAGACAGTTTTGCTTTAAACTGGCTGATAATCTAAGAAATGGACATGATTATGAAAAGATAAAGGCTACTGAAAACTCTGCTTCCCAAAGGAAACCATTAAGTAGTAATGAAAAACGTAATATTGAATATGAATTTATACATCACAGATGATGTGTAAAATAACAATAAAAAAATATACACCAAATGTAACTGAGACACCTGTCAAAGCATAAAGCATACATTTGGCATAAGAAATGCCATTCAGGCATACGATAGGGGTATTTTGCTAAAAGTTTGTACAGGTCAAAGCAAAGGGGGAAGAAATATGGGTAAATTACTTTGAATATATTTGTGCAAACCCACAACGTTAACAGGAAGGTCATAGGCCTATCCACTTGTATTCCTTGCTGCCTCTTTCCGAGGGAACAGGGTTGCCATGCTGCATAGCCCAAGGCATGAAGTGCTGCTGGGGATTATATTTTCATGTGAAGCCTGTGGAACTGAGCAGTTTCCAGTAAGAGCATGCAAATTCTCTTCTGGTCCCTGCCGCACAATTTTGTGTGTCCGTTGGGGGGGGGCCGGTGCCAGCTGTGAAGCTGGGCTGGCTGGAAGTCGTGTTGACATTTTTTTATGTGCTGTCAGAAGACTCCCTTGTGAGGATGGAAGATGACGTGATCTCTTCTCTTCAGCAGCCTGGATGGTGCAGAGCAGACGGAGCAACCGGTCAGCAGTGCTGCTTTCCGTGGACGTGTCAGTGGGTTGTAATAGAAATGTCAGTTGAGATAGTTGTAGGAGGAGAATGGGTGGCGTTTACTGGACAGAAAGAAGTGCCGGGATGGGTGGATGAAAGCAGGAAGGTGAAAACATGGACATGAGACAGAAATATATTCAATGGTAATTTCACTGTGGATCAGAGGATCGAGTCCTTTGTGCCTTGTTCTCCCACGCTGTTTTGGGCAAGGGTCCTGATGCTCTGTGTCTTTGTTGTCCGTCAGCTACAAGGAAAATGAATTTTCATTAATGTTTTTGAGGTGTTTTGACAGTGTAGTGGTAACCCAAAGTAGCAATGAGTCAGGAATACTTAGACTGAAAGGGAAAGCTAAGGTACAGTTGAGAACAAAACTAAGCGGTCCCATCTTTATTATGGTGCTTGAACAGCAATCTGGTTTGTCAAGCCAACTGCCCTCTTTGAGAACTGCAGAATGAGTATTTTTACTTACACAGCATTCAGATTTCCCTTCCTTCCTCACCTTTTCCTTTTTTCCTTTACAGATTTTTAAGAGGGAAAAAATGTCTTTTCTTCCATGAGGGAGGAACAAGTGTGGGAATTTCTTCAGGGAAATGAGAGGGAGGGAAGCAGGAGTCATCGTATGTGTTGGGGGCAGAAAAAACACCTGTGAGAGATATCTTTTGGCACAATATCCCTTCTCAGATCTTTCATGGATTGTTTGAAAGAAATCAGACTGGAAGGCAAAAATCCTTTTATGATTCTGACAAATCACACTTCATATTAGAGATCTACTGGAAACTCTTGCAAGCTTTATTCTTTCTTTGTTCTGGGATGTCTGTCACACTGAGCGTTAAATAACAGTTGGGTTGTATGGGACATCAATAAGCTCACGTCTGCGAGGATAGATAACAAAAATAATTGTTCTGTTGGCTTCTTTGTGTAAATGCAGCACTGACTTCAGACTACAGCCTTAAACAGGTTTCAGATTCTCCATGATACACGCGCCGTGAATAGCTTTGTAGGTGAAGCATGCATTTCATTATACATCAGTTGTCAGTGATTGCTTTCTCTTCTGTTTAAGTATTTATTTCAAGAGAACTTTCTTTTTCTCGTCTTACCTCCCTTCCCCATAGATGCCTTTATTTCAGCCTATTTACCTTTACATTTTACTTTTATAAATATAAACCTGATACTGGGACTGTAGAAACTGGTTCAGGAAAAAGTCCTAAGAGCCTTTGCAGACAAAGGTTTAAATTTAGTTTGCTCATTAAAGAATAAAAAACCTGAAGATCTTTCTTTTGATACTAAAGTTCACTTTCTAAGCAATTCTCCAATTTTTGCCATTTTTGTGACATCTCTCTTAGCTTTGGCAGTTAGGCACAGCACAACAGCTGTCATCCACGATAGGCTATACAGCTTCCGTCAGTGCTTTAGAATTGTCACATCTCATATCAGTGTAATTAATGTTAATTAGTTTTGGAGGACAGAAAACTCTTCCATCAAATCAGGATTAGGCCAGTGTATCCTTGCTGAACTGAACTGTGGTGTTTCACTCGTTGTAACT
The DNA here is from genome assembly GCA_026930925.1 of Chelictinia riocourii. Taxonomy (NCBI): domain Eukaryota; kingdom Metazoa; phylum Chordata; class Aves; order Accipitriformes; family Accipitridae; genus Chelictinia; species Chelictinia riocourii. Next base: position 3,418,041 of record JANZLP010000031.1, on the reverse strand, counting down.
ATCATTATATTGGAGATCAATGTTTGAACTTAACTTTGCAGCTGTTTTTAAGAGTTGCAGAAGTTCAGTCTTATAAATTTGCCATCTAGTTTCAGCAAACCCCCCCATTTTGTGATAAAGTCTCAGAGGTCTGCAAAAGGAGAGATATATTTAGCAGGGGTAGCCTTAAGGCAATGCAAATCAGATGCAAAGCTTGAAGTAATGTGTAAGGCAAGTGACCGCTGTCTTAATATCAAAGCCCAAGACAGGTAACCGCTTCTTGTTAGGAGGAACACAGTGTTTACTCTGAGCATGCAATCTCAAAGAAATTGATGAATGTTGATGAGAATTCTAGGTTCTGCCTAAATTGCACTTAACAGGGTTTCCTTTGGTTATGAAAAGGACAGTCAGTTCCTTCAGCAGTAATCACTTGGTCTCTGTGCCTTTTCAACATCGTTGATTGCTCTGTCCTCTCTCCAGAACTTCTGTGTCTTTGCAGGTAACTGGAGCTCCCATAGGTGTTCAGCTGCTAAAGAAAGAAAACTTCTTCCTGCCATCCTCCACAGATGAGCTAGTGAACCCTTTCATGCTACCTGCAAAGATGAATTCTAAATATTTGGGATATGAGGAAGTGAACAGCTATGCCACTGAAAGTAATACAAAAGAAGCAGATAATTTGTAATTATTGTATATGTTTTTGCAATACATACGTTATTAAGGTCAATTAAAAAACTGGGGAAAAATATAAATCAATAACCTATAGAGGAGAGCAAGGTAATCCACTTTATTATTGAGTAACGTACTATATAATGCACAATTTCTAGGCACAAGGGGGCAAGCCTTTTCTCTGGTAAGATAAACAAGAGCCATTGTAGCACAAGAAAGAAGAAACATATTAGTTAGAGCCGTTAGTTCTTGCCCATCCTCCTTTCTTCCCTAGAAGATTGAGGACAGCCATCTTTGCTGTGATGATTAGAAAAGATAGCATTGTAAAGGCATAGGGACCTTGAAGTCATTAAGCTAATTGTCCAGTCTCACAAGCTTGCTGAGAAACTGAACCACTAAGGCAGGTACTGGTGGATGAGTTAGAACTGTGTTTTCCTGATGTGTTTCTGTTCTGCAGCAGTTTTGAGAACAGCAAATCTACTTAATTCTTGCTGTAAGAAAATGAAGTAAGCTCATTATTCATCATCATTTTATTATTACAAATAATTATTATTCTAAAACTAACTCTGACTGACTAGTACTGTCTGTAACTTCTTTTAGAGAGCAATTAATTTCATTAGGCTATAGTCGATAATTCTGGAGTAGATGCTAATTCTAGTGTGTTGGATGACATTCATAGCTTCAAGCACCCTAGTCAGGTTTAGGATTCCCCAGGAAGCCACAGGTCAGTTATACAGCAGGGCACAGGCAGCAAGCCGATAGAATGGGATTCCAGCTGGAGAAAGCCAAACGTGACGCTTACTTTGAACCTATCACACCACATTCTGGAAAGGTAGTAAGATTTTTTGCTCCTTGGAAGCCTAGGGATTTGTTGCAGAAGTACTTGTGTTAGTACGGTCATTTAGCGACCAGTCTTTTGACTGCTTGAACTTCCAAGAAAATTAAGAGTTACTGAGGAATGTACAGTGATACCACTGAAAATAGCCTACTGTCTCTTCCTCTGCTGTACTGGAGTTAATCACTCTCTGAGGAAACTGGCATAGTGAAAACGCTGAAAGTGAATCATTTGAGACTTTTTGCATTCTAGTTCTGCTCACATCTTCCTATTGGCAACTGCTCTTTATTTTAGGATGATTAGTCTGAAAGTGTGTCAGGGATGGATGCTGGAGAATAGAAGCAACTTGAAACTCTTTCTAAACTCGTATTTTGTCCCTTTCCAAAGAACCATCTCAGGAGATCCAGTTAGAATAAGAAATACGCCACCTTGTGCAACTTATAGGAGAAAGTTCTTTGATTCAAAAAGGGTGTTCAATATGCATTATTTTTTTAATCCAGACTAGAAATATATTGCCCATCCTGGGCCTTTGATTTCTTGAAAATTCAGCTTCCAGAATCTCCTCATTAGATTTTTCAGAGCAACTTTTAATCTATAAAGCATAGCGTCCTGGTTGTACCACTCATTGCCAATGTAGAATTTTGCCCCTCTGTCTTTCTGTAGTACTGGAGACACTTGGCTGACCCACTGCTCATCAGAGCAACAAAAAGAAATCAAAATCTGTTAATCTAGTTCACATCAATTTCCACCTACAGAAGTCTTTGATGTGCCAACCATAGAAATATGGTTGAACTCCGGTAGCCAAGAGCATGCCTTCCACCACAGAAACTCCAGGCATAAAATCTCATCAAGAAATTTCAGATTGACAAGAACCATGCACAGAGATGGACAGCATCCTACCAGAGAGGCCACTGAAGTTGTGAGAGCAATACCTGTATAGAAAGTGGATTGATTTGATGACGATGGCTGTTGAACTTCTACCAAGTAAGCTAAATTTTTGTTTTGGAAAAACAAAACATTTTTAATCTGATAGATTTAGACAATCAAACTGAAGAAAGATGTGGGACATCCTATCACAGCTGCTTCTGCTGTCATTGTCAGTTTTAGCAGTTTTAGACTATTTCTTAGCTGTGACTCTTCTGATGCCATGTTGTATAGCAGGAAATATCTGCACATCTGTATAGTCTGTTATCAATGTCTGTATGTTTGGGTCCTCAGAAAAGCATAATTTGCTTTAGCACTGTGCTAAAGTTGATCCTTTGCTCTACTGTTGGGGAAATAACACATTCCTAAATATGTGCAGCAAAGACTGTAGCTATAGTTTGATGTATACTTGATAGCACCTTAGGAATGGAAAGATAAATGCTGTTAATTCCTGGTCTTTTTGTATGTTTAATATTAACATTGTGGGAGAAGGTTTTACGAGGAGAACAAATTGCTTGAAATGACACTGCCACTTCTGAGCAGTCTTTTGTGCCTTTATACTAACTTAATGAATTGTCTAACAACAGAACACATTTTGAAAATCACTCTGAAGATTTTAACAACATATGACCAGAAGGTCAAGAGTAAGAGAGAGCAGAGCAAATTCCAAAGCAATTTAGTACATTTTATGACTACCAACTGTTTTCCGTGTAAGCACTTTAAATCCAAGTCAAGTTGCAAATGAATTGGTTCTGGTAATTTCAACTTAGTGTTATAAAACAGCATGTATATTGCAGAATTACTGCACATTTTGGCACAGTTATGGGAAATAGTTATGTTCAAGTGAAGAAGGCTGATGTTTGCTCAAGCAGTGAGAAAGTTCCCCAATGTTTGCAATTTTTACTTTAACAGAAGATACCAACTTCCAAACTACCAGGGTTCCTCTGTGTGATTATTGTTCAGGAACAGCTTGTATGAAGAAACTGTGAATATCTCTTGATAACTTTTAAAACAGCGGTGTGAATTTTTCACTCTTCACATCAGCTTCTGGGAAGGTGAGTGGGCAGGAAAACCCGCGTGGGCAAAACCAAGCTCTGGTCTTTGAGAGCATCATCGACCTTCTTTTGGGTCACCGTGACCAGCAGACAGAGATACCATGCATGTCCTACTGGCATCAAAGCAGCCTCCCTGGCATCAGGGATCCCTTTACAGCTATGTGGGGTCCAAATGGGGATGCTGGGTGGCAGGGCAGATTGCAGCAGTGTGCTCAATGGCAGAAGTGTGTCCTCCATGAAAACACATCAGGGAGAGGAGTTGGGGAGTAACTGTCCCATGGATGGGGTGTTGCTGATGATCAGGATCCTGTGACCTTGTGTGGTGGGGGGAGAGTTTTTCTGCCTTTCCTGTCTTTGAATTAATGACTGGTAAAAGAGCGAGATGTTCCACCAGGCTGGTGTATGTGACACTTTGAATTTTGTCATAAGCTGGTTTGTGTCTTCCATGGTAAACTGGGCTGCATTCAGTCTTTTAAGGTTTTTTATTCCTAGTACAGCATGCTGTGAGGTACCTAGAAGTGCAAAGATATCTCTGAAAATCAGGTATGCCCTATCAGCAAGCATTCTGGACCTTCAAAAAATGACCAAAATTTGGAACTCCTGCTGGTGCAACCCACTGCCCAAGGACCCGACTCTATATCTCAAAGGATGTTTTGCAGCCTTGCACCTCAAGACATGTGTACCCCATGGGGCTGATTTTTCCTTTTACTGGCACCAGCATCTGAGCAGCCCCCTGATTCACTGTGCTGGAGAGCAGCCTGAATTGCAGGGTGGTGGGAGGGAGCACACTGGCAGTCTAGGTGGTGCACCATGCTTAACTTTTGGCTGAGCAGACCAGGGTAGGATGCGTTGGGCAGCAGAACGTTTTCATGGAGATCGGTATTGAAAATCTTAAAACTGAAGCTTCATCCATTCCCAGAAATGGCTGAAAATGAAAATGAAAAGCCATTTTTCAGTGGGTTTTCAGCAGGTTTTGCTCTTCATTTTTCTGTCATCACCGCTTACTAGTTCATTCATACATTTTGTGAGCTCTTGTTTCTGCCTCAATGCTTGTGCTCATACTTTGGCTTTTCAGGATGGGGAGTGTGGAGACTTGCTGTGGTGTTTGGTGGGTGAGGGGAGAGTGGGGAAGGGAAGGCTGAGTGCCAGCAGTGGGAGGCCGGGGCACAGTCTGTGCCCTCGAGCAGGGGATGGTGAAGGGACAGGTCTGTCAGGGTTGAAGCCTGAGAGGAGGACCTGCTCACGATGGGTCACATGCTCAAGCGCTTTTCTGATGGAAGGTGGGAGTGTTTGGGTCTCCCTTCCTCTCCACTTTGCCATGGTGTTAACCTTTGCTGGTGGCACCCAGGTCTCCACCATCAGAGGAACAAGACTCAGAGGCTGGGTCAAGCCCAGCCTCCTTGGGAGCTGTGGTGTTGGGTTTGGTCCCTTTTTTGGGGGAGACGGTAGTGTTCCACATGGTGTTTCATTCATTTCCTCCATCCTGCCTTGGCAAAGAGAGAGGAGTGCAGCAGGAGGGAAAGAAAAAGAGGCAAAGTTTAGGGCTCTCTTGCTCCCAAGCTGGTCATCCCAGGGAGCTGTGTGCCAGCTGTGGGCCGGGAACTGCCAAGGGCCAAAGGGCTCACAGGAGCTCAGCCGTCAGCAGCAGAGCGTGAAATAACATCCACAGGCCAGGAAAAGTGATAGTCACGCATGGAGGGGCCAGACTTTAGTCCTCAAAGAGGTGCCAAAGTTAAGTAGTTGTGTGGGCGGTGATACTGGGGGATGGGGCATTTTGTAGGGGCAGCTTGTTCTTTCCTTGGCCAGGGAAGGGGGTGATCAAGTTGGTTATATTGACCTCACATGCTGTGAGTAATTAACCTTTTACATAGTGCCGAAAAGGAAGGGTCTTGAGTTTTGGAGGTGCTGAGCATCCAGTGTTCCCACGTGCTTCAGTTGAAGCCACATTTGCAAAGTGCCTTTGCCAATCCAGCTCTTAAAACCTGAGAGTAGTTAGGGGCTTTGCCCACCCGGAGTCACCGGCTCTGTTTTGAGCTGCGGCTCTTTGCTGGAAAAGCTGGTGGAGATGCTGGTCACAAGAACTAAACACATGTCTGCACTCTTGGTGCTCCCCACTTCAGATGTGGGCAGGAGCAATATCAGCCCTGCTTGTTGATCCAGTTTGCTAAATCACTACGTATCCCATCACTGCTTGCTCTTTCTCTGAAGTCAAGTCAACACTATCTGGAGCTCCTTTGACAAAACAAGCCTCTCTGCTGGTCAGTCGTGGTTTTATTTATATGTTCTTTTCTTTGATTAGAAAGGAAAATATCAAAAAATGAAAAAGGACTCACATTTCCAATAGCTGTATCTCTAGTAGTTATAATTTTTGAAGCAATACTCGTATCCTTGTGTGTGCCTCTAAACTATCCATGTATTTGTTCAGCTTTTTCAGGTCTGAGTGTGTGAAATCTCTCTAAAGAAGATAGCTCTGTAAGTGATGGTGTAAATGCATTGTTTGTATGTATTCTAAAGTTTGAATAGATTGTACATATGGGATTGTAAATGAACTGTAAACAGCAATCTATATTTTCTTGAATATATTATATAGCAGTATATATTTGTTAAATAAGTATTCTTGTATACTCTTCAATAACCTTTTTAATATTTTGTACAGATAAGTTTATTAAATATTTTATTGATAAATAGATCTCTGTGAGATTTTTTTCTTTTGAAGACTTGTGCCTGTGTCCTGAAACCAGATGGCTCATGTCACAGCAACCTTCATAAGTCACCTTTAATTCCTGGGCTACCCAAGATGTTAAAACCAAAAATAAAAAAGACGTCCATTTTACACTGCCTTCCTTGGCAACCTCAGGTATTTTCCAAGAAAAAAATTGCAGAACAGTGAGTGTTTGCGATGGATTTATCATCAAAATGTACATCCCTTTTCTTTCCTCTGTTTCTGAATACTGTTTACCTGCCTTGACTAGTAGCTACCCAGCTTCACCCAGCCAAGGAGGATTCTCTCCATTTGCTTGAACAGAAAGCTTTAGAGGCCCAGAAACATTAAATTGAAGAGGTAAACATGAGAACTGGAAGAATATCCCCTGCTCACATTGTGCGCGTGACCAAACAGAGCTGGCCTGATGGGTTTGACTTGAGCACAGGACTCTGCCCCTGCAGGTACCCAGCTCCTGGAGTCTCCGCAAAGGCAGCCCAAGGCGACAGCTTTCCAGAGGGGTGTGGGAGGAACCTGATTTGAGTTGGTTAGGTCTGGTGAAAACATCCCCTTTGGGAATGCGGAAGGAATTAAGTATTTCAAAATTTGGGAAATGAAAAAATACCTGGAAAAATGTAGTAGAGAGTTATTTGCCCCCAAACCAGGTCTGGTAGTTTCATTCCTGTTAGGTACCACTGGTATATGTGATACATCGCCTAGTACTTAAGAGATTAAGCTATTAGTACTGCAGCAAAATTTTTGCCAAAGATTGCTTTTAATTGAATATTGGTTTTTATTTTTCCATTCCTCCCTCTTTTGAAGTCTTTTTTTTTTTTAATAGCTAAATGAACCACCTGGGACATGAAACCCTTTTGCATTCCTAGTAGGTGATCTTTAAAAGTTAGGGGTTATCCAGAAAGCAGAGAATCTGTAAGATTAGCTTAATCATTTGGGGAGGGGCTGTCAAATAGCTGTGTAAGTTTTTCTTGTCTGCTTTCAGTGGGACATTATAGTGGCATAATCAGAAGTTTCAGGGAGAGCGAGATGCTGTAGCATGTGTTCCTGCAAAGGACATCACCGAAGTGCCTTGGAGACAGCGAGTGAAGGTAACAGGGTTAAGACTGCCTCTGCTACATCCCTACTACATACAATACTGTGAACATGCAGGTGTGGAGCAGGGCACATTTGGAAGCACAGAAGAAGTCTTCAAGGCATCAGGTATGTATTTCAGTCACAGCAGAGCAACCTCAGATTTCAAGACCCAGGAGAAACACATGGAGAACTGACAAGAGGTTTGCCTGAAGGACTTAAAAATTAATTCTTACAATACCGGTATTTTCTAAGCTGTCCCTTCACCTTAAACACACCCACAAACACATGGCTTCGCTGGAGTGAGGCATGGTGATTTCTATTCCTGGGCATATGGAGTGTCATACTAAGCATGAGCCACCCTTCGGGCAGTATCCTGCACCCTCACATGCTCTTTTACAGCTTTGTTGGCTGAGTGGGTCTTTTGGCACAAGTTCGCCAGCTAGGCATGTAGAAGATCTGCCGTCTGCACTGAAATCGGTGGGAGTGGTGGGTTTGCTTTCAGTGGAGACAGGTTTTTAGTCCATAGTACTAACACAGCACTTCAGACTACTCATGTGATTTACAACATAAACTAGTTAATCCTTATATATAATTCTGAAAGCCAAGGATTGTCATGGTCAGTTTATATTTGAGAGAAATCAGAGG
>JANZLP010000031.1:3193530-3205390 GCA_026930925.1 Chelictinia riocourii | reverse complement strand
AGTAAAAGCACCCCCCCCTTTATTTTTGTTATTAAAAGACTTTTTCTGTCAAATGAAATATTCTCCTTTAAGCTTTTACTCTCAAGGGCATACTATTTTTATTAAGTATGATGCTGAAGGGATCAGTACACTCAAAGGGTTAAAGTTTATATTTATACCTGCAGAACTAAGCAAATGCAGAAGTGATCCAAAGCTGAAATACAATTTTAAGACTTTCTTTCTGAAGTGAGGATATTTGTCTCCAGTCTGCCCTTTCTAAAGGATGTGTAATCTGAGAAAGAAATTTCTCTCTTTTTTTTGTCCGTTTTGTAATCTTAACCCACTATCCCATCAGTGATGCGATTTAGGGGACCTTTCCAGGCTGTGGTGCCTAATTACAGGATTTTATGCCTGTATAATGAATAAATGAAACAGGGCAGCCATTAACAGCCGTTACAGAAAAAAATGAGGTGGCACCTTCAATTATTATTTTTTTTTAACCGAAGTCAAGAAAATCAATTCTTATGTTAAGATTTCTTCCCACAATCATAAAATATGATTTGGTTGCTTTTTCAGGGGGAATGGGGAGGCACGTTGCAGGGGGAGAGCCCTTAATATTTTTATTTATGCTGTTATTCAGTATCAGTATTTATTCTATTAGTATACTTTAAAACCACAGAAGTTCAGGAAATAACCCCTGCCAACTGATCTCATTTGCTATCACTTGAACAGTAAGGCAGTTATTGCAAAATCATAACACTTCACTGTTCAAACAGACAGGATTTTTATGGCTCTCCAACTGAATTTTGCTCCTGCCACTTATTGCAGAACTTTACCTTTAAGAGAGACTTGCAGCTGGTACTGATGACAGACAACAAGACATTTGTCACCTATCCTCTTGGGCAGCAATTATCCAGGTGCAAACATAAGTTACCAGATGCTCATGGGAAGGAAAAAAAGGTAACTGTTACTTGTTAGTGAATAGAAGTGCTCCTGATTTGGTTTTGCATATATGAAAGTTCCAACAGGGATCAGAATCAGCTAATCTGCTTCAGAGATGGCAATCTCAACAGGCTGTACTGGGAACTACGTATGCGCTGGTAGGATGTGGGGAAGTTTTGTAGAAGTACTGAAGCAAGTTGGGAGCTGCAGAAATGAGTAACTTGGAATTTGTCACCTACCTGCTTTAAGATTTAAATTAGATTGCACCTGGGCAGGTAATACTGTTGAGAGGCCCAGAACGTGCTGCTTCCATGCAGCCTTCCCTGTCGTTCTTTGAACATTTGTTCATGTCCTCGGTTGTGCTGTTTCTTTCCGAGGACGCATTCAAAATAAAAGTAAAGGAAACGCCTAACAGGACTAGCAGCTGCATTCAGTGGTATGCTTCCCCACTTTTGCAATTTTAAACAACTACACTGCCTCTCATGGGTAGCAAGACAGTTAACACACACACACATGTGCTGACTATCAGTACCGACTTATGCATGGCTTCTTTTTTTATTAATAGAACAGCTGCAAACATTGCTAGCAAAGAAGTCTTAAGGATTGTTTAATTATGTAAGATGGCAATAATAGCAGCTATTAAGAGTATTCTTGACTAGAATGTGTCTGAGAGGGCAAGTAAGTGCTCATATGACAACAGCAGAGTATCTTGCTCTGTTCAAGAAGCTAGGGCCATTTTACTGGATCTCAATTTTCAGGAGAGTGAAAGCAGAATGCTCAGCTCAGCTCTTACTGCTTTGGTGAATCACAGCTATTTGGTGACAGGACCAATAGCTTATTTCCTAGATAGCTCTGCAATATAAAACTAAGACGACTGAGCTTACGTATTTTTACTGCACTGACCATGCTTTCGTTAGAACTAACTGTAAGACATGAATAATTTTTCACCTTATTTGAACTACCACTCTAATCTAGAGCCAGCAAGTAACTATGCAGTAACAACTATGCAGTAACCAAGGGCTGTAGCTTAGAAGTGACTAAACAGTAAATGCTGCAACCTTGTTAAATCATGAAAAATTTATTTTCATTACATATATATGAAGGTAAAAGATTTCAGTCAATAGTGTTTTGAACAAGCATTTCCGACATGAACCTGTTAGTGTAGCTAGGCTGAAACTTAATGTAAAGTTAGTGTTTTGCCTTTTAGTAATTCATTTCTAGTGTGTATATACAGAATTCATTTTCCTGTTAGAATACCAGAGACAGTAATATTGCAACATTTACATTCCTCATATAAAATGGTGTAATGTACATTTTCAGCTTGGTGTAGATATATAAATATGTACAAAATAAACATTATTGTAATTAATATATTCAGACCAGGTATTACTTAGCAACATCAAAAGCAGATGCATGTAGATTTAAGTGAAAATGGTGAAAAACACCTTTATGACATTAGTGACCATTATTTGTATATATGAAGTAGTACAGATAAAGGCTCCTCTTTCAAGCCTTTTGTGGGCATCCAATAACTTCAGTAAAAACAAAAGTAATTGAGAAGCATAAGATAATTATATATATATGTGTGTCATGATCAGATGGTTTACTAGGTTCCATCTTGATCACAAATGGTTAACAATGTAAAACATACACATTTGTTCAGAGCTAAAATATTGCACAAGAGCAATTTCTTTTGAGGAAAACAATTCCTGTGTTTGTGAACAGCAAAAATGGTTCTTATGCATTAAAGAAATTATATATTTGCAGTTTCTAAACCAAGGAACATTCAGTAATACTGTCACAACTCTCATCCCTCAACTTCTTCCCAGCCTGTGTTATGGCAACGGTATGTCATTAGCAAGATTTGGCAAAGAGAGAAGGAAGAGAGACAGTACATGTATGTATCTGTCACAGGCCAGACCAGATCCAGTAGTTACCTAAACCAACTGCTGGATAGTTTCAGTTATCCGACAATTTCTCCCTTAAAGAAATACAAAAGTCTTCAATGCTAGTCACAGTGATAATCACACAGTAGTAGAGTAAGATTCCATTCTTCTCTGCTTGGAAACCATCTTGTCTGAATTCCTGGTCTGAAGGGCGCTTTCTTCAGTATCACTGTCACTGCTGTCTACAACTGTGTGATCCAAAGCCATCTGACCAGTCCTCCTGTGTAGATGAAAGTTCACCCCACTCTCCTGTATGGAGTTAGTTATAAAATCTTCATCAGAAGAATGAAATGATTCATCATCTCCTGTGAAATGGTTGACAATGTGAATCCCATCAAAAGTGGGTTGGTCTGAGAAGTCTCTCTGGCCTTTTAGACATTTGATCTGTTAGAAAAAGCAGAAGTTAACAGTTAATCAAAGCTGAAAGTCCAGCAGTAAAAAAACCCCCACATTTCCAAGAAATGTCTCATTGAACTCCTACTGGATTAAATTAAATGCTAGATCTAGAAGTAGCACATTTGATGATCACTTCAAAACTCAGCTGGAATCAGAACAAAGTGACTTCTCACTTCTGGCTGCCCAGGCAGAGACCTTGAAAGAACATCTTAAATAGTACTTGGAATTTCCCTTTCACGGTGTCCTGTGAAAGATGATGATCTACTACGTGTTTACACTGGTTTCTGCAGCTTTCAATCTAACAGATAGAGAAGTCTCATCACCCCAGACCTCCTAGGGCTCTAGTGTGACGCCAAGATTCAGACTGAGTTTAAACAGAGACCGAGCTGACAGAGATACAGGGCTTAAATACAGGTTATGTGATGCAGCGGAGAATGAATTGTATGGTACTGTGCTGTTAGGATAGACTAATAACTGAGCGTCTTCCCTGGGTTTGACTATTCTTATTCAAATTGAGGGCAAGAAGGAAAAAAAGTCAGTGTTGCAGTCTGGGGCAGGTTAACAGTGTATCTGTCTATGTCTTCTGGAAGGTTAAAAAAAACAAACAAAAAAAACCCCCAAAAAACCCAACCTGAGAGATTCATTACAAATTAAAAAAAAAAAAAAAAAAAAAAGCCTTGGTTGTAATCATTCACCATAAAACAAACAAAAACGTCCTTTAACTTCAGTCTTAATTTTGGGGAAGATGAGGGATGCAGGAAGTACATTTAATCTGTGCTTACTGTAGTGTTTCTCTGTGGTTTTGAAAGTAAACATTTTGCCTTAAGGAAGAAGCTAAATTGGTTTGCACAGGTGTAAAGCTTTCCTTTTATTAATATTTAAATAAATGGGGGACTGTCACTGAACTGCAATTTAGTATTTTTTAATCAGTCTTTGTTGGGTTGGAAAGCATTTATTCTGTTAGGAGGCTATAAAAAAAAAATTCATCCTTAAAATAAATTAATAAAAATCTCTTGTGAAAATGCTGAAATTGAGTGGAAAGTTTCCAGAAAAATCAAGCATTATTATGATTTTTTTAAAGTGTGTGTAAAATAATCCTGTCTTCCAAAAAGAGGCTTGAAGTTGTTTGGATAGAGTTGGCATCTGCCAGAGTAGAGTCACACATAAGATAACATGATTGACCATTTTTGGCATAGGATGGTCTGAATTGGCTCATCTGTTGGCTGTCAGTCTCTTCTGAATTAGATCCAACTCTTTGTAGGCACGTTTCCATCTGGTTAAGTTTAGGACTCAAGCTGTTTAAATATATAAAATATAAAAAATCTTTTGTACCAATAACACTTTCTGGAAGAAGGTTTTTGCTTATGTTCCTAATGCATTTCGAAACTATTTAGTCTGCTTTAGTGGTCAAAATAACCTTCTGAAGAGTCCAATACATAATGCCCATGTATTATGTTAAGACCCTTGAAACATGCAAACAAAATGGAAAGAAAGTAAACATTTTATACAGACATATTTAACTATATGTGTATATGTGCATGCATATAATTCTATAACATGCTGTTCTTCTAAACTGGAAAACCAGATTTTAAGTCTGCTAATATTTTAACTATGTGCATTAGGAAAGTAGGATGAATACATGCTGTTACATTCACATTGAGTCTTTCTAAGATTGGCCTTGCATTATTTTTATTCTGAATATTAGCCATCTGGCAGTGTGTGCTGCGGTATTTAGTGCCACAAATAATAATGAAAAATATGGTAATATCTCATGATACTTCAGCGTAAAAATATAAGACAGGATATAAAGCTTTGGACGCGTAATCTTAAAGCTGCCAAAGCGTGCTGCTCCCTCTGCCCTTGTTTTCCATAAATGATTCTTTGATTGGAGACAGCAGTGGAAAGGGGAAAGTCATTGGTTAATGCACATTAATGAAACTGCGTTTCTTGCAGTTAACGAACTGGTCCTGAAGAACAACAGGTAGAAAACTCTGAGATTTACACCTTTCTGTTCAGGTAGATGTGAGCACAGCCAAGACACACGAGAAGAAGGTATTTAACTTCAGGTATGCCGGAGAGGGCTCCCTCTTTTCCACATCAGTCAAGCCCCGTAGAAATGCTTGAACTTTAAACAAAATAGCCTTTTCCTTCTGTCTCCCCGCATCAAAAGACGATGACGAGGCTGTTGCATAGTCAGCAAAGCTCTTGTTCTCGCTGTAGTTAAGTTGCATAATAAGATGGGGCTTAAAAGAGGTGAGAGCTAAACTTTAGTGAGTCTGTAGGCTGGTGCAGAGGGGCATTGCAAGCTAACTCAGAGAACTTCCCAAGCTGTCGGCGCTTCAGAAAATAGTTTAAGGTTGTTTAGGCTCAAAGGAAGCCAGCATTTTTGTGAAGATTTGTTATAGAGACCAGTCTTGCTGGCAAGATGAATCTACCTTTACGGATTTCTCTAAGGTTGGATTTCTTTTTGAAGGGTGGCCAAGCAGCAATTGGGATGGCAAGACCCACGTGGCCATGTTACGTCGCTGCCCTGTCTGCCGCAAGAACGACCATTTTCATCAGCTCTGCGCTCTGTAACCTCTGCTCACTGCTGGGGCATCCTCTGCACTTGAAGCACGAGCGTAAAGCATAAGGAGCCTCCAGGCACAAGGAGCTTAATGTTTCCTAAAGAAATGAAATCATTTGAGAAGCATAAATAACAACCCTGTCGGCGAGAAACAGGACTTGACTTTCTTCTGTTTTCACGCAGAGCGCCCCAAGCAGAGACCACAGCGTAACAGGGAAGATGGCAAAGCGAAACAAACTTTGAGTTTCCACCCGGTAACAGAGGGTCCTCGCCAGCTCGTTTGACTCGGCCGTCTTCATCCAGGCGTTTTAGGTGCCAGCCAGCTTGGCCGAAACAGCAGCAGCTCCGTTTGGACTGTGGGACATCCAGAACCATCTACTGCATCTCTGCTGCTCTTTAGCCTGGCACACGTAGCAGAGGCGTCCAGCCTCAACTGGGTCACTAGATTTACTGCCCCGCGAGTAGATCAAATCCATAACAAATCCACAGCAGGTCCGATTTTTTCCAGGCATGTGCTGGACCAAGGATGAATGCCTGAGCAGTCAATGAGGTGTGCACAGGCTGCGCGGGGCTCACTGCACACGTGCCAAAATTCTGCGCAGAAATGCAGGAGCCTTCAACCAAGGGAGTCAGCTCCATCTATCCGTTCTATTTCATATTCATCCGTCGGACCGTGTCCCCTCAGTGGGCTGAAGGATGTAGGAGTGCGGAAGGGGCTCTGGGACCCTGACAGCGATATGGCACTGGGAGTTTCAGCCTCAGAAGCTGTCGTTCAGCAAATTGGTCCCTCTTCCCTTCGTCTCAGCTTTCTACCTGGACATATCCCGATCCTTTTGCCTGCTCCAGGTTTTGTTCTAACCTGTGTTCTGGCCCGCTGCCAAATACTCCAGATCATTCTTGACCCTTTTTTGCTGTTGCTGGTTGGTTGGGTTTTTGGGGGCTTCTGGTTTTTGTTTCTTTCCCCTCACCCCCACCTAATACAGTAGCCTCCCCTAAAGTGACCAGGCTTGTTAGTCCTGCCAAGGAAATGAGAGAACACAGAGCCTTCTGTCCGCAGAGCATTCGTCTTGGCCAAGGCACAAATGTAAGCTTTTATTTCCTCTGTTCAGAAGCCACCAATAATGAGGGTTTTTTGGCCGTAGAAACATGGTAAGACAAATGCGCAGTTTAAACAAAGACAATTTGAAGTTGAAATGTTGGGAGGAAGGTGGAGGGAATGGAGGAAGAGATCTGGACCAATCTGGGGGACCAGAGCCTATTAGCAGCACAGTCTTAATGGTCTGTTGAGCCATGGGTGCCACAGAAGTATTAACCTCAGGGCAAAGAGAAGGTACGGACTAAAGAGCAGCACTGGTTCTCCAGCTCCTCTTTGACAGCACGCTGGAAAGGGAATGCAAAAAGGCAGGAGTGTTGAGGGGGTTCTTCTGCAACCAGTGGGGTTCATAATGAACAACTGTTTGGGGCAGGGGTTTGATGGTTTTCTGACAAAGCTCTAAGGCTTGCCAGGTGCGAAAGACAGGAAAGGAGAAATTCTGTATGTGGCAGTTCATGATTCCAGCTTTGTTTCTTCTTCAGGAATTGCTTTGGCCTCAGTAAGAGTGAATCACTGTTTGCAGGTTCAGCATTATTTCCCGAAGCATACAGTCAGTTTTAAATTGCACCTCAGGACCTCGGAAGGAAGGAAGGAAGAAGGAGATAGGGTGAGTCCCTTTCTTTCTTTTCTCCTATATTTCTTTTGTCATTGTTGTGAAAGATTGGAATTATGCCTATCATGAATGAAACTTTTGTTTCAGAAGTCTTGTTTTGCTTCTGGGGTTTTTATTTGGGGTTTTTTGTTGTTTTTTTTTAGTGGCCTATCTTAAAATATTTCATATTCTTTTGTGCTCTTTGTGTGGACATACTGGAAGTCTATTTTCTCTCTCCTGGAGCAGCCAGCCAAAAAGGTAAGAGTCCAAGCACTTTTCATTCATTGAAGACAGCCATGAAGACTATAGCTTAGTAGCTACATTACTGTATTACTGGACTTTTATTATTTTTTCTCTATATATATTCTTATGAATGCTGACTAAATTTTTAATCTCAGAATCAGTATTTTGCAATCTGTTTGAATTTAGGAATCAACATTTTCTTCCAGTGCTTACTGATACATCTGACAATATTCCTCGATATAAATAGGACAGTGAAAAAAACAACCCCCACCCAACAGCTATTTTCTGAAAAAGCTTTGTTTCTGAAGCATTTTTGCTCAAAATTCCCATCTGGGACAGGGCTAATGTACCATGGTATGGGTCACCGTATCTGTGCTGTTCTCTGTCCCTGCAGACGGGGTGCTACTGCCCTTCATAGTAAGTCCAATGCTGCCCTAAGAGCTTGGGCTCCCCATGCATGTGAATACCAATCCTATGGCACATGCCTGGTATACCAGGACTTTTAAAGAGGACTTCTAGTCATTACATGTACGCTACACAATCATGTATATTCATGGAAGACATGGGAGCCCTAGGCTGGGTCCATGGTATTTCCACATGCAGAAGCATTGCTGGTCTTTCTTTATCTTTGCACCTCTCTGCTCCTGTATGAAGCTCTGTTGGCAAGCATTCTCATGCCAATGTGTTAAAGGAATGAAACATTAAAAAATGCACAAATTAACAATCCTGATAACAAATTAATTAATGCAAATAAATGCAAATTCAATGCATTACCCTGGCATGGCATGCTAATGAGAAAACAAGTCATTTAGTCAATCAAGGAAATATGCAAATAAAAACCATTCCTTTCTAAGGTGCTTTGATGCAGAAGTCTAAAAGAAATTAAATACTTCAACTGTATTTTGGGGGCATAAATTACTATTTATGTAGTTTGCAGTAAGAACATTTTACCCTCTGTTTTTATTCCTTACAAACCTGGCAACAGAAGTACACAAAAATCCATTTTCAGCTTAGAAATGCTGCAGGAAGGTGTTTTTCACGCTAATGTGAAGTTTGAAACTTACTGCAGAAAAAATCACAAACAACTAAAATGTACTCTCAGGATACTGTGTTGAGGGTAATTTTGCAGTTTCAACCTTATCTAATGCCAAATGGTACAACCAAGCAGTTTGTACTTCTCAAAAGATAACAAACAGCTCATCCTTCCAAGACCTGCTGTTGCAAACAGTATTTGCCTTTTTCAGTGTGTACACTTGAGGACCAGTATTATGGGCCAAGCATCACATGACAAGTTGCTACAGAAGATCCGCTGCCTCCATGGAAATCACTGCACAGATGTTTTTGTGGATTATAAACACATCTTATGAAACACACCAGATACCAAGAAGGGTCAGAGCCCAGTGAAAAGTACTGGTCATCACCTGCAGTAAGAAACATGATCAAGTGATGTAATCAAAGTTTCAGAATTAATTGCTGAAATACCAAGACTGACTGAAGCAAGACATTAACATTGTTAAATACCACAGTGCACAGCTGCTGTAAAGAAGAGATAAGAACAACACTAGATACTATTCCTTTCTGAAGAGTAACTTTCAGGTTAGGGGCTAAAAGGTACCAAAAATTACTTGCTGCTCCTTTGAGCTTTCCACTGTTATCTGCTAAGCCCCTTCCCCTTCTCTGAACAATTTGGGATACACTAATTACTTTGTAAAACATTTGAAAAGTAGCCATCTGAATATTTTACCATTGCTGTTAAATTACATTCTACTCTTCTGCGTCTAAAGAAGCAGAAGCAATACTTTTATGTTGAGAAATGGACAAGCAGCTTGCTGGCAAAGCCTATGCCTTCCCATTAGTCTAATACCTTGTGGAACAGCAAAATTATACCACATTAAGATGTTAAACAGTGAAGTTAAATCAGTAGCTGTGACATGCTTAACCCAAATACTTTTCTCTGATTGTATTTTGAAATTAATGGAAATAGAATTAGTACTTTTAAAAGAAAATAATACACTTCCTAGTAGATGAACAGTCACTCACTGGGCTTTGTTACATGGATTATTACCTTCTCAAGCTCTATGTTGCTGTCTCCACAATACCTGTAACTATGCCAAAATACATGGCGTTTCCTCTATAGCTGGTCTGGCAAGAGGAGAGATTTTTAAGAACAGAAGTGAACCTAGTGATGTAAAAAGGAATATTCACATGCTTAAAAATTACATATGTGTCTAAGTAACAGCAGAACAGAAGCCTAAATTTTCCTCTACTCTTGTGTCTCAAAGGGCTTCACATTCTTTGCAAGTTCAACTTTCCGATTTTTATTAGTACTTGGTATTTACTAGAGATTTAAACAAATGGCCATTGCTGTCTATAGAGCTTCCCATTTAGTAGAAGGAATAGTGTTCAGAATTTGCATTTGGAATTGTTTTATTTCATTTTGTCAGGTAAAATAAACATTCAATTTTTTGGTGGACAAATGGAGGAATGCTCAAAGTCTGTGCTTATTAACATTATTTCATTACTAGCCATCTATAATTATGCTGTACCTACACTAGCACATTTCTTTTTCTTCCTTGGTACTTTCTTCCCAGCACAACTAAAAGTAAAGGGCAGGGGGGGCTCTTTTTAGGTCGAATAACTTGAAGATCCAGCAGCATTACACATTTTCCAAGGTCAAAAGAGAAAGATAATGGAAAAAATAGTCAAGCATTTTAAAGCTGGTGTAATTCTATAAAAAGGACTGATAATTCATGGAGGGAAGGAGATGAACATGCTGTTCACCTGTAGCTCTGCAGTATAATTTTCATATCAAGTGTTAATGACAGGGAACCTCCCTAGAGATTTATTCATTCATTTTCTTCCAGGTACAGCATATTAGCCCAAGACTTTTCTGCACAGCCACATTGCCATGATGTGAATTACAATTAACGCTAAGCAGCCAGGGGTTGTTTGTTAGATTATTAGAGCAAGTGAAGCTGAATGACTCATTCTATGCTATTTACAGAAAGAAGGCAAGCAATTCATCACAGAGCAGATGTTAATGATAGGCTACCTGGATCCCTATAGAGGAACGTCGACTCTTAAGAAACTCCTCTGCTTTTGTCACTAAAATGGCCTTGTCGCTGGTTCGTATCGAGGTGCTCTGGCTCTCGGACGCATGGCGTTGCGCAGCCGCGGTTTCCAAGGCGAGATTCATGGCCTTGTTACTGTCCAAACTGTCGGTGGAGTTGTACATCCCTCGCCCGTCCTGTGGCCACGGGGAAATCCTCTGAGTCCGGCTGTCGTGATACGCATCCTGGGTGGATTCTGTGCTGCTCTGTGCTGTGACTGAGATCAGTGGCTTGGAAGTGGTACGAGGGGGTACCGGTGGTGGTGTTTTTTTGTAACTGGTGTAAGTTACAGCTATGGAAAGAATGTAAAAGAAAAAAAAAGAAAAGAAAAGAAAAAGAGAAAACAAGATTAATCTACAGCAACTTCACAACAGAAATCACCTTAACATTAAGATTACGCTAATGAAGACAGTGCAACATATCGTAGCAGGAGCAGGCTCTTCCACCGCCCTCGCAGCAGCGCGCGAGCCCCTGCTCGCACGAGCGCATTAGTGTCAGCTTTTAAATTAGCAGTTCTGGTTTGTTAGCAGAGAGAGCTCATGAAAATTCACAATCGGAGGGATGTCTGGTGTACTCCTCTAGCCGTGGTTTCTGGCAGTCGGCAGGAAGGAGCAGAAAAAGCGCTGGGGAGGGTTCCCAAAAGATTTTCCAAGATTTTCCATCAGTAAAACTTGTTCCACACATCACTTACACTGGGTGATGTAAGAAAAAGGCTGAAAATCACCATCACCATTGTACTTGGTTTGGTTGCGGAGTAGTACCCTACATAACTGTCGTGGTTTAGCCCCAGCCACAACTCAGCACCACGCAGACGCTCGCTCACTCCCCCCCACCCAGTGGGATGGGGGAGAGAATCGGGAAAAGAAGCAAAACTCGTGGGTTGAGATAAGAACGGTTTAATAGAACAGAAAAGAAGAAACTAATAACCAAGGTAAGATGGCAATGCAATTTATACCGAGTAAAGGGAGAGGATGACTAATGGAATGAAAGTCA
>JANZLP010000031.1:2995368-3009034 GCA_026930925.1 Chelictinia riocourii | reverse complement strand
ACAAGCCCAGGACATTTTAGCCCAGAGAAAACTTTCTTCAGGGGATGTTAAACTGACAGAGTATTTCTGCGCAATAATAATCTGTGGTTCCCACTACACACACAGACCTTTCCCTGACACACAGTCTTAATTTCTCAGTACATCCTTTCTCATGTGCTTCACTTCAGCATCTTCTTCACTGTTACCTACCCTGGAACCAGTACAGAGTTTTCCAGATAAGTCAGTCCTTGTAGTCTCAGGTATGCTGAAGAGCAAGAGGAGAATGGAGAGTGGGCAGACAAAGGGAGAAGCTAATCCTCACAATAGTTTTCTCAGTCAGTTGTTATGCTGCAAACTGCTCCAATTCTTCTCTAGTGTATTCTTTCAAGGTCTTCCAAGACTATTTTGGCCGAAAGACCAGGTTGTGCAAGAGAAGTCACGTACATTCTCCACCGCTCCTTAACCACAGTCCTGAGCTGTCAGACTCCAGTGTGGATTCCTACTACGATCAGATAAGTAGACAACAGGTGCCTTTTAAGGAATTAGAGCTCTTATTCTTGCAGGGTATGAAGAACCCCTGTAGAAGCCTTCCAAAAGAAGTCTGGAGTGCAGTGGAGGAGGACAGCAAGTAGTAGACTTACTGTGATGTGAAGTTTTCTCTTGAGGCCTCTTCCAGATACAAACCATTAAGAGAGCTGTGTGGGAACCAGACTGTCCACTTAATGGCATTTCTATTGTTTACACATTTGTTTTGGCCCAGAATCAACAAAAATTTAATATTTAAATATTTTCAATAGAACATAGTTTAAAAAATATTTCTTGGGAGCAGTCAAAATGTTTTTTATCATAATGCTAATTTTTTTTCCTCAAGGTAGTGCTAATTTAATATGAAACTATACTGAAATATTTACTGAAATATTGCAACAAAACATTGCTTTTCTTCAAACATATTTTCTAAATCACATTTTGTCAAAATCAGTACATTCTGGCAGACAAAGTGTAATTTTGATGCCATAGTACTTTTTAGCAACGTGGAAACAGCTACAGTGCTATTGGAATCTACTCATTATGGTGCTAAATTCTCCTAGCAAAGTAAAAGTGCATGTGTAACAAAACTCATGTCTGTATGCCTGCTGAGTCTCTTTAGTACAAGTGGGAAAATAAAGACTTAACATAGCCTTAATTTGTTTACTACCACGTAGGAGCAACAGCAGAGCTAACTCCAGGAATGCAGAAGTGTATTGAAGCCTGAGCTTTCAAGTTATTTTCACTGTTGTTTTAGACAGCACAGGTAGCATGAGTTTTTTTAGCACATGATGATCACACCTTTGCTTTGTAACTCTATTCCATGTCATGCTCTATCAAATCTCTTCTTGAAATCAGTTTATTACATAGATATGCTCAGTCATTTTTTTTGTTTGTTTGTTTATTAACTTTTTTTCCAAAAAGGCTTCTGTAGAACAGTTTAGTCCTTCGCAGTGGGATCCAGTTGCATCAGGTACTTTCAGAGAAGTAAACATTACATACCTATTAGATATTTCTCTGATAATTTATATTTATAATCAGTTCTGACTTACCAATCCCAAGAGATAGGGTCTGAATATATATACCCTGTCAGGCAGACCTTTATGATCCTTTCTAAAGTTATATCCACTCAACAAAGGTCGACTGATTTTAGATTTATTTGCTCTGTTAAGTTAGCTGAATGAGTATATAAAGAATATGTGGGTCAGTATTTGGCCATTCTCACTCTGGATAGGGGCAGATGCAAAGGGATGTTAATAGCTTTTTCCTGATGAAGTCTAGGATGAGAGGTGTAGCATTAGGACTGGTTATACTGGCCAACAGTGTGTGTACAGATAGAACAGTGTATCCTTAAACACGCAGTAAACTGGTTGAACTGAAGTGAAGCCTGACTACGTGTGGTTTTCAACACTGGGATTCTAAAAGTCATTAACTGATGCATACTTAGCTTGGGCTATTAATTCCTGGGTAAGACCAGGGGTATCGCAAAAATCACAGAAAGCCCCAGACTCTCAGGATAGACTTATTACTGGGGCCATACTGGGATCATTTCATACTCCTCAAGATCCTGCTGTCATGCTTACAGTCCAAGCTCAGGAAAGTAGCTCAAGGTGCACGCAGTGATGTGGTATCTCTAAAGACCATGTCATTGCATTAGAGTGATTGCTACTGGAGCAGCAAGTCAGTGTTAGAAATTACTCTAAAATAGAGACTGAATCTCCTGTTTGATGCATAATTTGGCCATTTATTTTTGTGATAGGTTTATTTAATAACTTTTTTTACACTTAAACCATCACAGAAAGTGTATGTTTCATATCCTTGGTAACATATGTAGCTATATATAATAGTGAATTACAGTGAGGAGGAAAATAAATATTCCAATTGAAACTGAAGACCTCTCTTGAAGTTGCAGCATTTTCAGTGCTGTCTTCCAGTGAGGCTGCTTGTAGCAAGCAATGAGCTGCCTTCTTGCCAGAACCTCCTGAATTGCTGCAGAAAGTTATTTTCCTCTTTTTGGTGCTGACACATGACATTCGTCCCAGATGCTGGCCTGTTATGCACCTGATGCAGGTGACAAACTTGTTTCTTCACTGAAATCATCGCATGACCCAACATGTGTGCCTCTATCCACAACACCTCACTTCAGAAGTTAGTGATACTGTGTCATTTTGTATCAGCTGGGAATTAGGGTTTTTTTAAGATGCTGTATATCATCTCCACTATGAAAATACGATGGTATTCTACTATGTTACATTTCACTAGTTCAGTTTAGATTCAGTGCAGTAGAACAAAGTTATGCATCTCATTGATCACCCCTCTTTAGAACACTCAGGTTTTGGTCAGGTTATTCTTTTTGACATGTGTTGCATTTTCTCCTTTTCAAGTGAAATAATTTAGTGTCAGGGTGGCATCACTTAACCTTTATGAGTTATATATGTGGGGAAAATAATCTGTTTAAACTGACTGGAATGATGACTGCAAAACACTTCTTAGGATCAATATTTTAGAAACATGTTAATCTCAGAATCATTTCACAGGGGAATACAGTAAAATAAGCAGGCAAAAATCCAAACTTCAAAAATATCTCCACTGTCCTGTGTTGCACTCAGTCTTCTGCAAATCCAGTTAACATTTTAGAAAGGTAAAACTGTGGATAAGTCTGTGTTCCCAAAGAGGAGTAACTAAGATGAACCAACACTAAATATTGTATTGTTTCACTCAACACTGTTTTTTATTCCTGTGCATTAAAAAATACTGTTTTAAAGAGTATCCACTCTTGCCTCTGCCAAGAGCAGGAAACCTACCCAGAGCCTCCAGAGACTCTTCGGGTTGCTCTGGGACTTTGGAAGTCCCTGACAGCTTATTTGGAGGGTTTTTCCTCTAGTGGAAAGAGTATCCTTCTTTCAGACCTGTAGTGATAGTAAAAGTAACTCCTGTTTCCTTTTCCACTGTGAGCATTTTTTGCAAGTACTTGGATAAGATCCTAGGATAAAAAAGTGTTTATTTTGATATGTATTTCCTCTTAGCAGAATTGCTGAGTATTTGTTAATAAAAAATTGGATAACTGGAAGCCAAATGTAGAGAAGTAGCA
The DNA here is from genome assembly GCA_026930925.1 of Chelictinia riocourii. Taxonomy (NCBI): domain Eukaryota; kingdom Metazoa; phylum Chordata; class Aves; order Accipitriformes; family Accipitridae; genus Chelictinia; species Chelictinia riocourii. Next base: position 3,005,439 of record JANZLP010000031.1, on the reverse strand, counting down.
CTGAAAAAAAAATTACTTCTTTTCATGCAATTTCACTATTATATTTAAAGTTTTCAAAACCAGCGGTAGACTTCTACTTATTAACATGTTGCAGTTAAAACTCTAAAGTATACTTTTTCATTGTTTTTACTTGGTAAGGAACTTAATTACAGTACATGAGGGAGCAGCGACAACTTGCAAGCCAACTTCTTTTCCTAATTCCTTTTGTGTATTTACTTTTAGCGGTTTGCAGGTATCTCCGCAATGTGGAGCAGTAGGGTAAATGGGTATTTTCTGCACAGACGTCACTCCAGCTATGAATCTATACCTTTTCAGGTCTTAACAAGTACTGCTTTTGCCCATGCACATGCATGGTTGGAAATGTTTATGTGCGCATGCAGTTTGAATTATGGATTTTAGTTTGGTTTCTCAGGGAAAAAAGTCATACAAGACTACGTAGCCCCTCTGTTGGGCATCTTTCCCTCTCTTCGCAATTACTTACGAACTCACTAGCCAATCTCAGCAAAATTTGACTGAAGGATTCTTAGTCCCCACAAACTGGGGAGAAATTATAGAGGACACAAACCTGGATTGGCACCTGTGGAAAGGGAAGGTCGGACTTGTGAGCTCCTTATTGCCTTTTCTGTGTGACCCCCCGGCCCGTGACACTGCTGCTGTGCACGCCCAGGTGCTGCTCCCGGGAGCCACGACGTCGTTCCAGCTTCCATCGACTTCGGTGGGAAGGATCAGCTCCTTCCAGCAGCCTGCCCCAAATACCTAACTTTGCCTATATCTATTTAATCAATTCCCTACTCACTTTCAAAAGCAATAACTAATTAGGAGTATCAGTGCTCTGCTGCCTGAAAACTTGATTGAAATAAATATGCCGCTGAGCATTTTCTCAGGACATTTGGACTTTAGTCACTCGCCGCATTAAATGCAGTGGCAGTCCAGCAGTGAGGCAGAGCTTGACATCTTCATTCTTCACCATGGTTTTATGTTTAATTTCATGGCTTTTTACATTTTGTATTGGCCTACAAGTCTGGAGAGAGAGCGAGCAATTTATATATAAATTTGACCCTATGAGATATCAAGGATTTGGTCCTCTGACATCTTGTACGTTCAAATCCTTCTGTCACCTCAAAACAAGGTGCGTAGAGGTGAACGTTGTTCTTGTTCATTACCAAAAACCTGGAGCAACTCCAGACAAGGCAGGTGCCCGTGAGGACCCCGCAACATGGGGCAGGTGAAGAGTACGCGTGCGCTTGCCCCTACGATGTAATTTTGGAGGTTTCTCTCTTCCAGCCCATCTCCTTCATGACCACACAAGGTAAAGCCACAGCTGGTGACAGCTGCTGGAGCTGCAAGGAGATTTCCTAGCCATGGTCTCCTTGTCTGATCTAATAGGTAGAAAAATCAGTGCTTACCTGCTCGGTAACGCTGGGTGATTTCTAGAACCTCATACCGCTTCCATGAAATTCAATTCATCAGGGCTTAAAAAGCACTTTAATTAAACATTGTTGTGTAGGAGTTGCTGCTGAATCCAAAGCCGTGAGCCAGCAAGTAGCTCTGATGCCACCGCCTCCCTGCTGATGGCCCTGGGGCTGGGGCTGGGGATTTTTGCCCCCTCTGACCCGAACTATAAATGGGTGCTGGGTGCAGGGAATCCGGAGCAGCTCTGGGCTGCTGCAGTGCCCGCTTCGGGCCTGGCCTCCCTCCGGAGCTGACTGACGGCGGGATGGGTCGGTATTCTTCCGCTCAGGCTGCCCTTGTGCTTTTGGGTGGCTGTTGAGTTAAACTGGAAAGATGTTTTTGCTTCTCCAGCGTTTTCTGGTTTTAACCGTAGTCTTTTGTATGATTGTTTACTTTAGAGCATCAATTGAACGTGCGCCTGATTTTAGGATGATACAAGCCCTAGAAAATGGAGTTTTGGCATTTGTATTTCACAGGAGTTAAGTTCACTTACACAAGTATAAACCTAAAGAAACACCTAGAGACAGTTTATTTTATATAATAGCATCTCTGCCTATTGAGTGCAGCATGTGAGATTGAATTTCAGCTTTCTACCTCCCCCTTTTTTGAGTCTTACAGCATTCACAGACATTCTTCTTTTATCCTTAAATTTTCCATGCTTCCTGTCAGCTCCAAGCTGATTTTTATTTTATTTTACTTCTGAAGTGGAACTGCACTGGTTAATTTGTTTTGGTGCTTAAGGAAAAAGATACCACCTCTGCATTTCTGATCTAAAAACTGGTGGGAGGGACTGAAAAATCAGCTTTTTCTTTTTTTTAATTTTTTTTTAACCCCTTTGTGAGGGAAGGGAAGCAGCACAGATTTCAAGCAAGTCAGTGGGGTCTCTTCCAAGCCGCACATGTTGAAGATGTTTACAGGCATCGCATTGCACTTCTGGTTTGATCTGTGTAGCGTTTGGAAAGTTGTTTAAAATCCTTGGAGCACCGCATGGCTCCGACTGCAGCTTGCTTGTACTGCCTTAAGACTTTACCGACGGCTCCATGGCTAAGGCCCCTGTAGCACAACACTGCCAGGAGCTTTTGGGGTGAAATTAGGGGGATTTCGACCTCCTCTAAGTTTTACGCTTGGCACGGGCAGGCAGCCCTCCATCGCATCCCACTCCTTTTCATATTGCCCACCTGCAGGCGGGAGCCCTGCGCTGCTCGGCATTTCGGCAGCACCGGCACGGTGGGCATTCCATGGTGCCGGTGGTACGTCTGCCTACGCGAGCCTTCCCTTACCAGCTGGTCTCGGTTGGCATGGGTGTCGGGGAGGCTTGCTTTTCTTATCAGTTTTGAACAAAAGCACTTGTCACGGAGGGTCGCGGCAGCCGTGTTAAGTGCCAAATCGCTTCGGATGCCCCATTTCGGGGGCATCCAGCAGGGTTTTAAAGCGCCTCCTCGGAAAGCCTGCGCTGCTTCCGCTCTCGCTCCCCCCCAGACTTCAGTGGAGCCACCGAAAAGGTAAGATATGAGCCACTACAAAAGCACCGGGCTCAGCTCTGAGCCGGCAGAGGTCTCCGGCTGGTATGAATGCACACATTGGTATATACTTTTTTAATACAGAGATATCAGAGCGTGTTCGCGGATGAAAAGACGTCGTATTTAAATTTCAAGGGTCGTATCGTCCGTTGAGCCAGAAGTCAGATAAAAGTATATTCATAACTTTATTCTGCCATAAAAGAGGGCGTCGAGGTAAAAATAAAAAATCCTTACATTATTAAAAAGGCATTTTTAGAGATTAGGGAAGAATGGTGAAACCCACAATAATTCTAACAGTAATTGCTTTAAACTCTGTGTTACCGTCTACTTTCCCTTGGCGCGGACAGTGACAAAAAGACTACTGGGTTTTTGAAAAATAGCTGTAACTTTCTGACTCTCGAGCAGTAATGTAGCTCAGGTATGTTTAAGCTGCAGACACCGCAGGGGAGATGCTTTGTTTCTTTAAGAATCTTATTTTTCCATTAATTTTTTCAATGTTAATGGGAACATTTTTATTAGGCTTGTTTTGTTTTTTAATAACCTTGTCAGATTTGAAAGGCAGTATCCAGGTAACGGTATGTATATGAGGAGGAATGAACGGATGGGTTTGGTTTTTCAAACGTACGCTGGTACCTCTTCCAGCTGGCTGCAGGGGGGAGAGGGCTCACCTCTCCCTCGCACGTCACCGCCTTAATTAAATCAAGAAGGGAAGGGTCGCGCTCTCGTGGGAAGGGCGGCGGCCGCTTCCCAAAGGGGTGGTTGGGAAGAGTCACCACCAAACCCGAGGGCGAAGGGGAGCGGGGTGGCGAGCCCCAGCAGAACGGCAAGGGTTGTAAACCCTCTCTCTTTTCCTTTCTCTTCTCCCTCCCCTTTCCTTAACCCCCTCCCCAGAATCGCACGCCCTGGACGGCGATGAGAGGCCTTGCACCGCCGCCGAGGCCGCGGTCACGTTCTCGGCCTTGACGACAGCTCCGAAGGAAAACCACCCGTGCCACCGGGCCCTGCCTCCCCTGACGTCAAAGAAGCCCTGCTTGCTGAGCCCCCCGTCCCCCCTGAGGCTCACGGATGTACCCGAGCACGCCTCGGATGACTCCTCCGCCCACGCCATCTCCCTCACGTCCTGCGTGACGAAGGGCATGAGCTCCTGGTCGCTGCCGGGCGACTGCGAGAAGGCTCCCTTCACCATGATGGAGCCCGGAGGCATGTCAGCGTTGACGGGTGACTGCTTGATGCAGCCGAGCCGGACCTGTCTGGGCTGCTTTATTGAATCAAAGGACGGCATTGATGCAGAGCCGGGAATAAGCTTGAAAGTGGGGGATATAAATAGGGATTATGACACCTGTTCGGTCTCTGATATAGGGATTCACTGCATGAGCACAGGAGAAACCATGAGATATGGGGATCAACTGCTTTCAGACCAGCTTTTAAGCTTCCCTATGCATAAATCGAGGGCAGCGGACAAAAGAGATGCAGAAAAATCTGACAGTGATTCAGAGGACCCCACTCAGAAAAATTATTACGAGGGATTACTATTAGACAAATGCAATGGTGAGGAACCTTTACTAACAAATCCCAACCAGGAATGGGGCTATTTTGAATCTTTCATTAGCGAAAGTAAAATTGAGCTGCTTGACCTCTGCTCCAAAAATGAGCTTTCTGTAAATCTGTTTTCCGAGGAAGACGTGGATAATTACATGTTCGATGACGACGATTCCACCTTGGGAAGCGATGTCTGCTCCCTAAAGATTAGATACGAATCTTTCCAGGACAACGTGCGGGAGAAGACCACCACCCTCCAAGAGGATGCCCAGTTCAACTTCTTCCCCAGCGTCTTCAGCAACTGCACCAAAAGGGACAGCAGGAGCACCCTGAAAAGGGGGCCCGGCGGTGCCACCGACCCTTCTCAATTCAAATCTGAGGAAGGCATCATCTGGGGGGAGGAGGAGGAGGATGGCGAGGAAGAGGATGGGGAGGAGGAGGAGAAAGCTGCCTTAAATAAATCTTGCAACAGCACGGAGATGGTGCAGTACATGGGCTCCAAGAGGAGCCACTTCTTGGACTCGGTGAATTCCACAGAGGACTCCGGGGAGTTCAGCGACGACAGCACTTGCACAGAGTCCTCCTACGACGTGCTGCGGGATATCAAGGACTGCAGCCGGTACCTGTCCCGGGACCACTCTGGCTCCTTCATTCAGCAGAACTATGGGTTGCGGGCGAAGAGGAAAGTGCGATACAGCGACGACTACCTGTACGACGTGGACTCCATCGAGAACGAGAAGATCCTGGACAAGAAGGAGTGGCTCCCAGACGGGCCCAAGGAAGAGGACGATGACGAGTGGTGCCCCAAGAAACGGCGAAAAGTCTCTCGCAAGGAGCCCCCCGTTATCATCAAGTACATCATCATTAACAGGTTTAAAGGGGAGAAGCATATGCTGGTGAAGCTCAGCAAAGTGGATGCCAACGAGACAACTGTTACCCTGAACGAGGAGCTGCTCAGCAAATACAAGAAGCTGGCCCCACTGAAGGGCTTCTGGCAAGAGAGGCAGCAGAGCCGGCTGGATTTGCTCAGATCGTCTCTCTACCACAAGCAGAATTTCTATCTTAACGGCTCAGATGCTTCATTCCTTCCTCACCCACGGAAGCGAAAATGCAAGCTAGCAAACAGGCACCGGATTCAAAGAATTAAAGCCATCGAGCAATCAGTGAACAAGCTGGGCTCTTGCTCCTCCGATCACAAGCAGCCTTGCAGCAGTAAAGAGGACGCGGGCCTGAAAGGGCTGCCGGCGTTGGCCATCGCCGCCCCCAGCTGTGCCAATGGATTACACGTACATGACATCACGGGCATCGCCGCCGTGAAATGCAAATCGCAGGAACGAGAGCACAAGGGGATGGAGAGGAAGGTGCTCCGCAGAATCAAATTCAAAAGCGAAGCCAGGTTGAAGTGCAAGAAGATCAAAGCTGCTACCAGTACGGCGGAGGGCTCCCCGGCGCTGGAAAATGAGGACTCCGCAGCGCGTCTGAAGGATGAAAACGTTCCTTGTGCTTCAGACAGCTCCCATCTCCCGGAGTGCCACGAGGATAAGGTTGCTAAAAATTCTCCTTTCCTACCATCCACCTCCTCTTCAGACAAGCCTCTGCCATCTGCTAATATCACCACCAATGTACCCCTGATCCCCGGAGGGTATCTGCAGACGTTGTTAGACGCTTCTGATTTGTCGAGCAACACCGGTATCTCATACTTTGCCCAGCACCCCTCTGAGCAGCAGCAGCAGCAGCAGCAGCAGCAGCAGCACCCGCTCCCCAGCATCGTCCCAGCAGAAAAGCCCTTCCCGGCTCTCCAGCCGGCGCAGAGCTGCGTGCTCTCCCCGCCCTCCGAGTCGGAGCTGCAGCAGTCGCCCGGCCACTTGGAGATGGAGCAGAGCAGCTTCAGTAGCATGTGGCCGGCCAACAAGGCTGCCGGCAGCAACCGCCAGGACTTCCCCGGTGACATGCGGGAGGCAGCCGGGCTGCCGAGCGAGTTCGGCGGCGGCGGTGCCGCGGGCGCGGACGGCCTCCCCGCCTCTGGATACGCTCAAGTCAATCTGAATAGCAGCAAATTGCTATACCAAAAAAATTACATGCCGGATAGCCAACAAGTGCAGTCTGATGATTCTTATCAGTCATGTCATTTTAATAATGGAGAGGGGCGCTTTCATTTCCAACGAGGTACACTAAGTACAGATGATGGCAGGCTCATTAGTTTTGATTCAGTGGGTTCATTGTCAGTTAGTTCTAGCAATTACAGTTCTTTAAGTTTAAAGTCTTGTGAAAAGGACGGCGAGGATGATATTAATGATGATTTCTTGGCCCACTGCAGTCCCAAGCTAGTGATCCAGCAGAGCATAGACGAAATCACCCCTTTGAAGGAGTCCACGGACCTTTTAGACATTTCCAACTTCACGCCCGATAAGTTCCGCCAGTCGTCGCTTTCAGAGATGTCCCCTCCAGACACTCCCAACCTGTCCCCGCAGATAGCTGGCTCCGACGCCAAGCCTCTGGGCACCCTGAAGGCCTTTCAGGAGAGCCCCCAGGCCACCCTCAACAGCTCTGAGAAGGTCAAGTGGAACTGCGGGGTCCTGCAGACCGAGGATCAGGCGGATAATGGGTTTGCTTTAAATAATCACCAGTTCCAGTTCCATATGTTCAACGATGAAGATTCTGTCAGCCTTCTCGAAAAGAGTCCATGCTTGTCAACATTTAATGAGCCATCTGGTCAAATTAGCACCAATAGCAAAGTGTCAAAATCGAAGAGGAAAAGTTCATCCAGCAAGAATGTGGGTACAAACCAAAGCTCTTCCCAGAAAGCCACCCGGAAAAAATCGCCCAAAACCAACAAAGGAACCGATAAGCCGCAAGGGAAGAACTCCAGGCAGGCGCCCAAATCCGCCAGGAAAGGGAAGAACGCGGCAGGAGTCAACGGCGAGAAGGCTCCGGCTGTTGGCAACAGGGCGGTCAACCAGCTGAGCAGCATGGCCCCCGCCCCCAAGGGCCTCGCCGAGAGCGCTCAGCACTGCAGCCCAGCCGGGGTGAAACTGGGCAAGCACAACGGGCTCTCCGGAGAGTGGGGGCTGGGAAAAGAGGCGGGCACGGGCTGGTCGGAACCCAGCCTGGGCAACACCACCAGCCTCCTGGACGACGATCAGAGGGAGTTCGAGGAACCTTCCAACATCCTGTCCAACATTGCCTCGGGAATGGCGGATGTCCAGAGGTTCATGATGGCCTCCATCGAGCCCTTGTGGGGGCCCGTTGGCCACAACAGCGTTCCAGACATATTCCGGTCACCGGAGTCCAACAGCCTGAAACTGAAAACTCTTAAAATTTTGGCAGGGACGTCCCAAGAGTCGAAGAAGAAGGCGAACGGCAGCTCGCCGGGGGCGGCGAAGAACCACAAGTCAAACACCAAGGGCTCAAGCAAAAACGGCAAAGCCGCAACCTGCGACCCCGGTCGCCCCAACTGCTCGACCGGGTACACCACGGACATTCACGCTCCCTTTTTTGATAAAAACTATAGTAACCTGAGCACTTTAGGCAATAACGGACCTACCCATAAAAAACTCTACCGTCATAAATCCAGTTCGAAATCACTGAGGGATGAGAACTGTAAAATAAAGCGAACGGACCGCGAACAGCCCCACAAGGACCCCCCCGTGACAGCTGCTTTTGAGAAACTGAGGTAATGCTGCACCAAACTGGCTGGAATGCCCCTTAACCTCCCTCCCACCTGCTAAGCCCGCTGTTCCTCAGTTTTTCCTTCCTGAAAGCAAAAGTTGCATGAAAAAAAAAAAAAGACGTTCCCCTTTTACAGTTTTGGTTGGTTTTGGTTTGGGGGTTGGTTTTTTTTTTTTGGTTGGTTGGGTTTTTTTTAAATGCATGAAAATACTTATTACTTGCAAGCTACCTAAAAGAATGACCAATTTTCTGGCTTGGCTGGGGTTAAAAAAAACTAACAAGGCTACTTTTGGAATCATCTATACAAGCAATAATCCATTCGAGAGTTTCTAAGTTTTTGGCTTTAATTACTCCTTGTAGCACTGAATTCTTGAGTGTAATTTTTTATCACATGAAACAGCATTTCTTTTAATCAGCCCTGATTTTGCAGCCTTTCCCATTATCTCCTGTTCTTGGTTTTGTTTAGCAGAATGAAAACTGAGGCATAGAAATATACATATTCTCATTCTTATAAAAACAACATACCAAGAACCAGTCAAGACCTGGCCCCAGTGGGAACGTTTATCATTGATTCCAGGATTTGATCCAAAAATAGTATTTGTTTAAATGGGCTACGTTGCCATCATGTACGGTAACTATTGATTTATAAAAACTTTGGCAGCGCACGTTAAAGTATTAGGAAGCAGAGAGAGTTTTGTTCCTGAGTTACTTCAGTGATTTGCAGCTATCTCATTTTGCCATTCCCAAAGGCCAAATGACCAAAAAATACACGTTGAAGATGCTGAACTTGAACAGTCTTCCCCGGGATGACGTATTTATTTCTTAAATCTTAGCAACTTCTGTCACTGGAAGGGAGAGAAAAAAAATCATACTCTCGTGTCAACACCATGGCATCCAAAAGGGTTTGGGGGTTGTTTTTTTTCCCTGATGACTGGGGCAAAGCCACTTGGCACTTGCTTTGACGCTTCCTTGAGCAGTGCATCTGGCTACAGCACTACGTGCGGGACATGACTGACGCCTCTACAAACCGGTGCACCAAGAGAAGAGACCCTGTTCTACCAGTCTGCGCGCTGGGGGTATTTCTCTTACAACCAGGGAGGGAGAGTAACAACCGGCTGGCACCAGGAGTAAATGCAGCAAATGTGTTCCTGGGGCAAAATCTTTATCAGGTTAATGGTGAAGATTGCCAAAATTGAGCTCAGAATTTGGCCATGGCCTCAAGCTGTACAATCAGACAAAGAAAAATGCAAAATGTATAGCAACACCCACCCAGGGCTATAAATCAGCCAGGCAGCAAGAGCTGCTTGATTTACCCAGCGCCTGCAAAAGCCAATTTCCATAGGAAACTAAAAAACGAGCTTTCCCGTTTCAAGTGGTTTGCACCAGGTGAAGCCAGATTTCTCCACTGTTAAAAATTGGTGGCCACGGTTCGGACAGTATTGTGTTTGTTCAAGTCACTGAACTAATTTGAAAGGTCTTGCCTGCCTTAGGCTGTTTGTCTCCAAAACTAAAAATGAATCTTGCTAGTTGAGCAGACATTATTAAAGCCATATTTAAATCAGTCCTGTAGAAAACAAGAATATTAAATGCACAAGTCATCACAACATCAAGTTTCGACAGCGCAGAGTGTGACTAGTTCTGCAGGTTAAGGCAAGAATTAATTGTCAGGTTTAATTGTCAAGAAGAGTTTTCACTGTTCATCTAAAGCAAAAAAATCCCAGCTTTTATTACACAATTACTTTTTAATTACATTTGTTGCAGCCCCTCTCTTCCAAAAGCGTAGGAAAATGCTTAGCTCTGTTTACCTAGCTATTGAGAGCCAGCAGAGTGCATTAAAACCAGGTCCTTCTCCTGAATCATTTTGGAAAAAATTGTAGCAGAGCACTGGGGG
>JANZLP010000031.1:2294805-2307054 GCA_026930925.1 Chelictinia riocourii | reverse complement strand
TCATCCAAACGCATTCTACAGACTTCCCAAGCTGGAATCGCTCATGCTCAACAGCAACGCGCTGAGTGCCCTGTACCGCAGTACAATAGAATCCTTGCCTAACCTCAAAGAAGTTAGTATACACAGCAATCCCATTAGATGTGACTGTGTCATCCGCTGGATTAACATGAATAAAACAAATATTCGCTTCATGGAGCCAGAGTCCCTGTTTTGTGTAGACCCTCCTGAATTCCAAGGCCAGAACGTGCGACAGATACACTTCCGGGAAATGATGGAAATCTGTCTCCCCCTGATAGCTCCTGAAAGTTTTCCATCTACTCTGGACTTAAAAACTGGCAGCCATATTTCCTTACACTGCAGAGCAACGGCAGAACCAGAACCTGAAATCTACTGGATAACGCCATCAGGGCACAAACTTTTGCCTAATACTATTTCTAATAAATACTACATTCATTCTGAAGGAACATTAGACATAAGTGACGTAACACAAAAAGAAAGTGGTTTATATACATGTATAGCAACAAATTTAGTTGGGGCAGACCTAAAGTCAGTCATGATTAAAGTGGACGGCTCTTTCCCTCAGGACAGCAGTGGATCTTTGAATATTAAAATAAAGGATATCAAATCTAATTCTGTTTTGGTTTCATGGAAAGCAAGTTCTAAAATTCTGAAGTCCAGTGTTAGATGGACAGCCTTTCTGAAAGCTGAAAACTCTCACGCTGCACAGAGCGCTCGAATACCATCTGATATAAAGGTATATAATCTTACACATCTAAATCCATCCACTGAATACAAAATTTGTATAGATATTCCCACTATCTATTCACAGAATAAGAAACAATGTGTCAATGTAACCACAAAAGGACTGGACTTGGCAGTGAAAAGCTATGAAAAAAACAACATAATAGGATTCCTTGCCTGCATTGGTGCTCTTTTGGGAATCATCTCTGTGATATATCTCTACAGCTGCCTCTCAAGAGAGATGAACTATGATGTTGGACACAGCTATCTGAAGAATTACCTGAAGAAACAATCCTTTTCACTCAATGAGCTTTATCCTCCTCTAATCAGTCTTTGGGACATGGGCAAAGAAAAAAGCACAGCAATGGAAGTAAAAGCAACTGTAATAGGTGTGCCAACCAATATGTCATAAATATGTCATTATATCACTTAATTTCTGAAATAAAAAGCACATGACTGCATTTGTGCTAAATAAAAAGGCAACAAGAAAAAGTATTTCTTTTAGGAACTAGATGCCTGGACTTTGCTGCTGCCGACAAATGGGAATATATACTGACTCAGCATAAGAGAAGAATTTTGACTAACTGGCTTCTAAAGGTATTCTACCAACCAAATACAATTAACTTCATTTTCTAGAACTTTCACGATTAGCCTATGAGGTAGTGTCTGTAATTCATATCTACAGTTTTATGCTCCACATTCTCCTTTATAATATTCTCATTCTTTTACTTGTCAATATGGTATATGAAAGTCCATCTAAGACATGGCATAATTACCTCTAGAAATCTGTTTGGGTAATAACGTGGAATGAAATAATTTAAAAAATCAATGAAACAATTAAAGAGTTTGGGGGCTTTTTTTTCATCCTAAGGTTTGAGGCAACCAATACCTTGGATAATGAAGAGTAGTTTTCTGTATCTTTCTGGAAACTCCAGTAGAGAAAAAAATACCAGAAAGTTCTTCAGAAATAATTCCAAAATCAGGATTTTTAGAAGAATATATATAGGTGAAAAAACCTCCACGTAATAAAATAGGCCTAAAAAATCTAGTAAGAAATAAACTTTGCCCAGCTCTCAAGTAGGAAAAATTATACAAAGTGTGAAAATAAAAGTCAAAACACACCCAAAGAGAAGTATAGACTGTAACAAAAGGTGCGTGATGCCTGCGAGCACCAGCTTATGAAAGCGCAAGGGCAGGGCAGGGTGGGAAGGGGAGTCTGCTGCACGCAGACAGCAGGCTACAGTCTTGGCTGACGCTACGGGGTGTTTGGTATTCCTAGGGAAGGGTAAATGCAGAGATAACTGGGCAGGGATATGGGTGTATAGCACTTAGCTCTAAAAGGCCAAGTTTCCTGTGCCCTTTAACACTCCTGCTATGCAGTTCTTGAGCTCTTAAACAGGAACAGAAAGGTCATCGCCGCCTTCCCTCTGACTTGGGACTGATACTTTGCTGCCTGGGGCTGCCCTAACTTACCCCATGTCTAGTGAGCTGCTGGGGTCTGGCACCATCTTCTGGAAGAGCACCTCCTCCCATAGCCAGAGCAGTCAAAAGAAGCTAAAGGGCAAGGTGTGTTCCCCTTATCTCCTGGAAATCCTGAGGGCTACAGGAGTTGCAACTTGATTATGTTTCCACTGATAATGCACTTAGGTAAAACCAGAGGCTTTGATGCAGTTTTGTGCCTTTTCATCACATTTAATAATGATTTTTCTTCTGATTGAATAATAGTGTGAATTTCCACCTAGGTGATGACGACAATAATGTAGGAACTTGGAATAAGATAGCAATAATAAGTAATTATAAGTAATAATCAATTAGTCACACTGAGCTCTCTAGACAGAGTGCTTTTCACTCCAAGTGATTCCCATGCACTTAACACGCGCTGGCCGAGATTGCCCCCATTAATTTGCTGCAGAAGCTGGGGCTGTAGGCATTGCCAGGCAGTAGCAGAATTGATCACTTCACTGTACTTGCATCTTGGTCTTACACAGATATCCTGTGCTACAGAGGACACAGATCATTAGGAAACTGCTTTTAGCTCATCTTTTACTCTTCAGCATCTGCCCTGCTTTCTCTTAACTGATGTTGGCAATTGATAGTCCATCATGTTGCCTCGAAAGAGACAGTAGGACGTGGCGCGTGGAAAGCATAGCCTGAGCAGCTGCATGATTTAAGCCTTGGGTGCCTCGGTTTTCCCACCCGGGGGGGTTGGAACACCATGAAGTACCCTGGCGCAGGAAATGCTGGAGGGAAGCTAAGGTTTACTGAGCACCAGCTAAAAATGTGTTTGCCCGCCAGTGGGACACAGCGCTCCGGGGTGGAGTTGAGCAGCTGGTGAGTAAATCCCAGCACCTTCCTGTGCCGTGTGGTTCCTTGAACCATCTGGTCCCGCCTGCGAACCGAGCCCTGCTTGAGAGGAGCAAATCAGACTAGAAATAATTGCGCTCTCTGAGTGAGTAATGTGGGATTGCTGGCCTGTCCCCTAGCATTTCATGTTAATGATCTCTCCTGAGGAGCAGAGAGGAGAGGGGGAAGAAAAATTGCAGTGCAAAAATGAGTTGCTGGAGGCAGGTCCCTGGCATTCTTCTTTGGTTCATTTTTTCAACTTAAATAAACAGATGTAAAAAATGAGATAAATAGAGAAAATGTTTTTTCTCCATTCTTTTTGTTTTAAATACTTATAGCATCAATCAAATCAGGCTTGATCATAAGCCATGTGGCACTGAATGAATAACACAGAAATTATATTCCCAGTAATTCCAGGTGGGCAGTTTACAGTGAGCATTTTAAATTTAATAGGGATTTTACTGGGGAATGCATATATATACACACACACATATATATACATATTTATATAAATATATGTATATAAAGACAGATCAACCACAGGACCGCTAGTCCCACCAGTGGCACAAGTAGACACTGTGTTTTTCCAGAGACCATGGAAATGCAAGCATGACTTGGGGGCTTTGAAGTCAGGTTGATATCAATTAACGTAGGAGCAACAGTTTCCCATCTTTCAATAAACTGGGGTGTTGTTCATAAGTGTGACACCCCATACAGACACTCAGCGTGCATCTGATTTGTGTACCAGTCCTTTGGAACATACACCCTGAAGATAAATACATTTTGATGGCATGCATGGACTCTGGAGAAAAAGATAAACCATTGTTTTCTCTGCACTCAATTTTTGCAGGGGAGAAATGTGTCATATGCTGTTGCTTGATTGAAAAAAAAATCAAGTAAACCAGAAGCCGAGAAACTTTAGGACTGATTTCTGACAGCAGTGACAAGAGGCTTAGTGGGATGAACTTTCAGTGTTCCAGTAAGATAAAGTGGAATATAAAATTGATGTGATAAAAGAAGAGATTGGTGAAATAGATATTTTTGATGTGCCACCCTGAAATATACTGTATTTCATTAAATTATTCTTTCAGCTGAAGGAATAACATTTAAGTGCAATAAGATTAGGAATTTAAAAGACTTCAAGAGAGCTTCATTTCTCAGAGAGCACATTCAGGGACATTCTGACATTTAATTTCTTAGCAAAATGTAAAGTGAAGCTAGAAAATGGGACACAATTAACATTTACTTGAAACTTGGATACAGTTTTGCATCGGTTCAAACAATGCAATCAGAGTTGAGTGAATAATTTGCTCAGTGACTTTGCCTCTATTTCTGCTTACAAATATTTTGTGACAGCTTGCAGTTTTCTCAAATACACCCATTTTTTTCTGGGAGGTACTAGTTATTCATCAGATAAGTTTTATGAGTAATTCTCAGTCTTCCCTTGCCTGGTTCTATATTTAGATTTTCTGCTGTGATGGCTAATATTGAGTCAAGGCTTAGGTCACCCATTACTATTTCTATTGTCTGAGTGCAAATACATAAAGTTCTGAGCACCAGACTTAATTTCAAGTGTCCTCTAATTTCTGTTAATATACTCATCCTCTCCAACACTGGTCAGCAATGAATTTAAAAGAAAAGTGTACAAATATTAATTGACCTCAGTACCATTTTGTTCTGCTGTGGCATATATTTGATGTACTACTTTCTCAGTTCTAATTTTAAAAACTCTGAATACAAAAATCTGAAGCAACATTTAGTAGAGGTGGTTGGAAACTGCCTCTCAACCCAGGACTTTTCTTTGCCATTGCCCTCTCTAGAGAGCAAGCTTAGATGACCAGCCTCGACTGAAAACCTTATTTTTAGATATCCAAATCTACATGAAATGAATCCTGTTTGAAGTTAAAAAAAATACTCCCAAAATCTCAGACAGCGTTTTGTTGAAAAACAACTTCCCGTCAGAAAAAAACCATCTTACCAGACACATTTCAGTCGCTGGTATCTGGTTTTGTATACCTGCAAAAGCTGACCCTCTAGATTTGCTACAATTCCTCCTCTTTCAGCATGGGTCTGACTGATAGGCACAAATATCTGTTTATATTCTGATGAACCCAAATTAGACCATCAGCGCATCGTTGCTTTTCTGTGGGCTACTGAAGAGCAACACTGCTGTATCTCCATGCTGATACCCCCTGCCATTTAAAGCCATTTTTTGCTATAAACTATTAGGGGATGAACGGTGCATCATTTGAAATGGAGACATGACTGCTCAGGAGGTTTCCTGATATTATTCAGGGCTTCATGTGGAATTCCAGCTCCATTTACATTGCCAGCTACCGCACTGGAAATGTCAGGTGCTGTGTGCACCTGCTGTATGTCTCCACAGGGGTTTCTCTGAATGCATGCTTTCTGTTACCCAATTTAGATGCTGAACATTGAAGTCTTAAGTGTTTGATTCAAGATTCTACAAATAACGAGCACTAAGGGTACAGTTCTACATTGCATTAAAAAAGGAAATCTCCTTTGAGCTGTGAAAAACAAAGTATTCTACAATTTTACCTCGAATTCTCCACCTGAAGGAAGTTTTGGGAGAAGGAGCCAGGCTGGCATGGTGCTATGGCACCTGCCTAAGCAATGAGAAGGGCTGAGGTCTGCTCCTGCTTCTGCTCCGTTGTAGGCTGCCCCGTGTCACTTCACTGCGGAGCGAGGTTCAGAAACTCCGACTTCGCAGACACCACGAAGGAGGGACGTGGGCCGGCGGAGGTTGGCTTGAGTCTTGGAGGTCCATGCAAGGAATCATGGCTGTCCTGTGGGACCTGAGGGGTTTCCTTCTCAGCCTTGTTTCCTCACCTCCAAAATGTGGCTGACCCTATCTTGGGGGCAGTGAGGTGGTGCACACTGAAGCAGTGAGGCATTTTGGTACACGGTGGCGTGTGTTAGCAGTGGAGTGTAGACAAGTCTACGCTGGGTTTAGTCTGACTAGCTCCAGGGTTGGTAGTTGCCTCTCTGCTCCAACAGGCCAGGCTGGTAAAGGTGTAATTCCTGCAAGAATGACTTTCAAGAACTATGGCTATTTTTTCTGCAAGATAGTTGTGAGCAGACATCTTTTTTTAACTGTTCTTGGCAGCTGGTTGTTTTCTTAAGGTCCAGATTCCTCCTGCCTAAGTGTAGATACTTAACTGAGGCACCTGAGGGAGATGTGCACTTGCAAAGGGGATTCAGGTATTTGATGGACTAAGGTTCTGTTTCCTGATGTCTCTCTCTTCACTGACAGCATGGGGGTGGAGGGCACCTACATTCATAATTTGGGTGGCTGTTGTAGTAGCTTGCAGCGTGTATTTTCAGCTGGCTTCTGCCAGATTTTTCTACACAACTTAAACCAGTTGAGACTCATGGCTACCTGTGTGCTAAGGCTTAAAATCCCAGTGGAGGTTGTGTCCAGCTCACTGGAGAGGTCTTCATCTACACTGTGCTCACTGCCATGCTGTTAGTCTTTCCTTTCAGTTTTTCCTCTTTCATGTAGTTTCCTCTAGTAGACCAAATCAGAGATTTATGCAAAATCTGTTTAAAAATGGCTGTGCTGTTCTGTGGCTGTGTCAGAAAACCTGTGCAGATGTTCCTGCAAAACAGCTTTTTTAGGCTGATGGACTGCCTGGCTGCTACAGTTCTTATTGGGTTTTAAGTTGTTCACTGTTTTCAAGGAAGTTTCTTGACTCTACTAGAAAAAGACATGGAAATAAATATCAGATGTTATCACAAAATCTGTTAGTAAGCAGTAGGTTGAACTGGTCTGGACCATCTACTTTTATCATGCTTATATGCTGGAAACTTGCAGGACAGACCATGTTTATAAGTTTCAGAATTTTTCTAAGGAATCTCATTTAGTAAAGACAGTGAGGTGAGCTAAAAAAAGACCAACAGCTCTGAGATTCATGGGTGGGTTTAAAGAATGAATAGGAGAATTAGTGGTCATGACTCACTGGCCAGGCCTGCTGTTGAGTATTTCTAAATCCAAGATGTGCAAGCTCAAGAAACCTGATAACCAGATCTGACTCTGAACCACGCTGTTAAATGGAGAAAGGTTGGAATCCCCATAGTGATCTCGCGAACGCTCTTGACAACAGGAGAACTGAACCTCACTGCTGCTTTCAGGTGCTTCTGTTCAATCCAGATTCAAGTCCAGAGCTTGGTCCATCTTTGTTTTCCAAGCTTTTTAGAAAAGAGCAGTTGATGATGAAAAAATGCAGTGGCACAGAACCTGATGCTGTTTGTCAGTGGTGGATCAGAGCAAAGGCCAAAGAGAAGAAAGCAGTTTTCTATGCTGTGTCTTTCATTAAACAGCCAAGTAAGAGAGGTACTGTTGAAATGAGAAAGCTGTGATGTTTTGGAGGAAGGGGAATTGCAGCTAGCAGTCCTAACCCGAAATGACCATTATCATACAACTGTAACCATAGCTACCCTCTTTGAAAAGAAGTGCAGTGAGATGTGTAAAATCATCTTTATTAATGACAGACTGAATGACTGTCATACCCGGTTGGAGCAAAACAAAACATCCTTTAATACAGCTTTTGGTACAGCTTTGTTCCTGGTGTACTTTGCTGAGAAAATGGAAGAGGGAAGGTGAGGGCATGATAAAAATGAAAAGACCTGCCATGACTCTAATCTATATTTTAAGTTAATCCATATAAGAGGGGCATATTCCAAGAAAATGTGGCCAACAGTAAAATAAAATTCAATCTGTTGCTACACTAGATAAACTGCAGAGTGGACTGTGCATAAACACATGTAGGCAGCATATGACCAGAAAAAGTCTCTATTAGTAGACGAGATTGCATGACAGGCCACTTCTTAGGTGTTCCTAGAAGAATGCAGTATTACCATTTTAAATCAACCAGCCTGCTCATAATTAAACCACGGTGAGTCAGAGACGACTTCACTGACCACAGCATGGTGATCGCTCTTCACATGGTCAGCTCAGCACAGAAAGTCATCCAGGAGCAGGAGGGAGCATGGCTTTTATTCCTGCAAAATGACCAGCAGGAATAAAAATTCTGAGAAGACTTTCTTTCAGCCAGCAACAGTTTAAGACTTTGGGGTTAGAATTAAGAAATTCTTCCAACTCCAGCCAAAAGACAGCAGACCGGGTGTTTACCAATCACCCTTGGAAAAAAAAGAAAGAAAAATTCATCTGTTTAGCAGTCTATGAGTGACTTTGAAAAAATCCTTGTGTCCTGTTCTTGAAAATAAAGCACGCTGAGAGCTCAATTCCCAAGGCAATAGGCAATATACGCTCATAAAAAGGCAGGTATAGCAATAAGATAAGTAAACCATTGTAAACTGCAAATAGATGTGGATAGAACAAAAAGGATTAAGTAGAAAGAAGGGGTTTTGTCAAGAGCACAATTAAATATTTATCTTTTGTGCTCTGTCCTTAAGGAACTGCAGGGCAAACTGAACTTAACATTTTTCAGAGGATGTGTTTAAAGAGATTTTTTTCTCCACTGCTTTTGAGTCATATATATGTATTTGCTACAGCAGATTCATTGTTTCAGTGTCTGGTTTGTATAATCTAGTTATGGTGGGCATCCAAGGATGAAGAAAATAGTAAATAGTGCTTGCTGTTTTAACAGAGAGTTGCAGATTTGTGGTGTGTATCAGGGTGCTGAGGTTTTTCACAGCCTTTGTTTTTTTAATGCAGTATTGTCCACCCCAAGCCTTCCCAGACCAGCTGTTTCACTGCTTGCTCCTCTCCAAAAATCATGATATTGGCTTAAAAAAACGGAGTGAGATCTTCACTAACAGGGCAATGAGCTGAAGGGCTCTGTGCTTTGTAGTCGATACTTGAAGGGAAGCTATCTGCCTCAAATGTGCATGAAAGGCTGGAGACCAAAACCTGGCTTTACATCCCTCTCCCTGTGAAAATGTGTCCTTTGCAGGGACGGGAGAGGATGGCCCCTGGGTCTTGGGGGCCACCGCGCTCTGTTGCAAACAGCAGGTGATGCCCAGGGGGGGCCCGAGCAGGCTGTGCTGCGTGTTAAGGGACCTACCAGGGATTGCCCTTTGCAGGCATTGCCTCCTGGTTTTATACAGCTTCATGTATCATTTCTTCATGCTTTGGCCCTCAAATTCAGTTGTCCCCAGGGCCAGCTTGCTGTGATAAATCCTACTAGCTACTAGGTGACCATTCAGGCAGCTTGTGTACCTCTCAGCTCTTCTTTTTGTTTTTCAGAAGTCAGTACAGTTTTCCTCAGAAACTGTCCAGGGCCAGACTTCAGGCAAGGTTCAACCTTTCGGTATACGTGAGAACACCACCTTTTTTCTTCCCCAGCCCCCCCCCCCCCCTTTCCTTTTCCTCCCTGTGGAAGTGATTGAACCTGGGTTATGGCAGGTAGTTGAGAACCAATCTGTGCCACCAAACTGAACTGCTATTCAGTTTTTCTCCTTTGCCATGTGCACTTGTCAGTACTTAAACAAGTGATAAAAACTCGTCATATGTTGCTCTTGGTGGCTTTCTCGTGTGTGACTTTTCCTGCGATCCATGTGTTATTCTACACTTTGGCATAAACTGTATGGCACAGTTCTTCTTTCATGGTCCAGAAGCTTTTTTGGATAGCTAGGAAGAATTGGGGCTCCCTACCTTCTCCCCTTCTGTTATCCCTACTGGAATTAGACCTTACAGCTGGGAATAGTCATCACCCCTGTGGTGGTCTTCAGGAGTCTAGGAAACCTCCTGTGAGTCTTTCTTTTAACAGAAGGGCACCGGGATGGCTGTCAGGTGGGACCATGCCATCCGGCTTCCCCCAAAGCAGAGGCTGACCAGCAGCTGCTGGTGAGGATGTCCTGCGTGAACCCAGCCCCCTCGGAGGGGCTTCCTTTGCACCTTGGCCGGTCCTTGCAGTTCCACACACCTGGGGGCCTCATGGGAGACAACGCATTATTCCTCTCAGCTGTGCGGTACTAACCACTTATTGGAAACACTTTGCCATTTCTATTGTTGGAGGCATTGGTGACCACAGAGAAAAATACGTCCTTTCAACCAGATCTGTAATTACTTACTGTGCTGAAAGAAAAGTAAGTAAATTCTTTGTAATGCATTAACCTTTGTCCTAATAATAGGTATCACTTTAGCTGTCACTGATTCTTGGAAAACAGCACTATTACATTACAAAATTAATTTAGTATCTTTTGTTTTCACAGTTGCATGTCTTTTGCTTGTATTATGTTCCACTTACTTTTTCTACTAGATACATTGTCATTTTTTATATTTTCTCAGTACTTAACAATGAAAAAATTGAAGATCTTTCTTCAGGGAAGTTATGCTAGAAATACTTTTGTGATCCATGCTGTTTTCTGTGCTATGCCTGCCATGCACTATGAGTAATTCTGGAAATTCTTCTGCACCAATGACAGTAAATATTGGTGTCCGTTTATTTCCACAGAAAATGATTTCTGTGCTTGTTCCAGAAATTGAAATGACTCTTGTTTCTTTGAAAGGAATTATCTTAAATTGTTATATTTCCACCACTGTTGTTGTCAGGATCACATTCAAGGACAGGATGTGATTTTTTTTTTAACAATTTAAAAATACAGAATCGTTTGGATTCAATCTGCCATAAAAATTGTGTGAACTGTTCTGCAGTGCATTTGATCACAAATAAGATGGCTTGAGGAAGCTAAACAGTCTTTAGCAAATTTAGTTCCTTTGCAGCCACTCATAATCCTTCTCCCAGTCATTCCCAGTTCACTACTTTACTTTGATTCACGAGTACTGCAGCGGCAAATATTGTATGGGCTCAGGATGACAAGGCTCCGTTGCAACTCTCCGCTGCAGTGCTCGGGGGCTCCTTTCCTGAAAGCCATAGTCTGTTTTTATTTCTATCCCAGACCCACAGCTGAGACCTGTCTCTAGCACATGGGGACACTGCAGGTGCTGCTGCAGCGTGGGCTGGATGGGGCAGGTTGCTTGGGCTGCTCGGTTAGGAGCCTGGCTGTGGAGGTTGTGTCATTCATTTTCCATGTGTCTTCGGATACTTGGTTAAACATCTCTGAAGGACAGCGATGCAGCACTTCCATCTCCCTCTGATGGCTGGGACACTTTCTCCCACAAATGGGAGAATAAGCAGATAAACTGCTTGGAAGCAACACTCCAGACTTCTTGGTATTATCCTTCAGGCAGAGACAGAAGAATCAGAAGAACATGGGGCAAGCACAACATTTTGAAATAGCAAAAGGCCAAGTTTCTAAAGCCTCACCAGATAACTGAGTGTTGTCAGGTAGGAAGGGACCTCTGAAGCTTGCCTCATCCAGTCTGCTGTTCAAAGCAGGACCAACTTTAGCCATAGACTGGGTTGCTCTGGGATGTGAAGCCTCTGTGTGTCTTTGTCTCCACCGCTGACTACTATTTTGAGTAGATGCAAGCTGGTGGGGAATTTGAACTCTGGGTGGACATGTTGAAGTTCATTTGCATTTTTTGCTTTCATAAATGCTCCTCTGAATTGGATTCTTTGAGGAAACGCTTCTTACTGACAGATGTTTTAAAATTACAAAATTAAGGCATCTGCTACTGTTGTGGCTGGTGTTAGTCTGCAGTTTCTATGCTGTGCCTTTGCATTTTGCATTTCACTTACTGTGGTCAATAAAAAGAGAGGCTTGTTTTATTTTCATTCGACTTCTTCCTGTTCATATCCATGTTCTCCATCTGACTCCCTCAATGGCTCCCTGCAAAGTTGACACCACAAGTTTTCCTGCCCACGTCCATGGCATAGTTCATCTGGTTTTAGTACTTCTACCAAAAGTACATACATTGTTAGTGAAATCTTATGTGTTGCAATGCTCTTTTAAAAGGAAGTTTAGCACCAGTCTTTGGCCAAACTTTAAATATTAACAGCCAGTATAAGGAATACAGACAACACCAAGCTGGGAGACAGGGTCGATCTGCTTGAGGGTAGAAAGGCTCTGCAGAGAGATCTGGACAGGCTGGATCGATGGGCCAAGGCCAACTGTATGAAGTTCAACAAGGCCAAGTGCCAGGTCATGCACTTGGGTCACCACAACCCCATGCACCGCTACAGGCTTTGGGAAGAGTGGATGGAAAGCTGCCTGGCAGAGAAAGACCTGGGGGTGCTGGTTGACAGCCGGCTGAATATGAGCCAGCAGTGTGCCCAG
>JANZLP010000031.1:2131839-2142694 GCA_026930925.1 Chelictinia riocourii | reverse complement strand
CCCCAGCACAAGCCTGTTGCTCTGACACTTCCAAATGGCAAAGTCCAGATAAAAACGTAGAAGCCAGAAACCAAGCGGCACGCCTGCCCGCCGTGCTTCACGGAGGATCAAGAGGTGGTAGCACAGCCAAGCGGGCAGAGCAACCGACGGGCGCCTGAGCTTTGCTCCCGCTCCCAGCTCCGCTCCTAACCCCCAGCCCACCACACGCTGCTCTCCGACCACCACATACCTCCGTTTCCCTGCCTCTGCGACGGGAGCTCCCCAAAGAAGCGCTTTTCTGTATGAATAAACCAGAGGCAGCTGAAATCCAAACCTACTTCTTTAAATACCTTCATGCGGGTGCTCCTTCACCCTCTAAGGCCCTCTTTAATTTGGATGGTAAAACTTCCAGGCCCGCCCAACACACTCCTCAAGAGGAGAGCTCTGAGGGCTTCTTGCCCGGAGCTCAGAGGTCCTAGTGAACACACACGGTCAGTGTAGTGTTTCCGACAACGCAGAAGCAATACTCTGCAAAAACTGGAGATAAGGATTTCAGGCTGCGTGGTCCTTTGCTGGTGAGGAGGACAGCAGGATTAGAGACAACCTGGCCATCTATGGGGCTCTTTCGGATTAAGACTCATTTCCACTGAGGAAAGAAAATCAACCATAACCAATAAAATAAAATCATAAAATCATGGTTCCTCCAGCAGCTCTTTCTCCAGGAGCATCTATTTTTAGTGAGAAGCATAAATCACTACAGCTTGCCGTCTACAACAGTTCCAGCAGGCAAAATCCAGCTACGCGTAGTTGGGCCAACATGGGCACACACACGTCATCCACCCGTACCGCCATATCCCTGCCGCCTGACCAGAACAACAACGCTTTGCAGCTGCAGGACAGTGAAGAAGGGAAGAAATAGGAGCCAGTCGGTCATGGCTATGCCTTGGTAATGGGTGATGTTCCTCTTCTACAACTGGGAAAGAGGACTCACAAAGCGGAGAAGGAACGTGCCCAAGGCCATATAGTAAATCAGTGGCAAAACCAAGACCCGGCAGAACTAAACTCTGCCACCGCTGTAACGCCCGAAAAAACATCCTCTTCACAACAGGACAATTATTACACAGTTATTAACAACAGGGAGTTTTACTCAAGCTTCCTAACTTCTGATCATTGGAGATTCCGCACATAAGAGACAATCCCTGCATGTTATCAAAATAGCTCGCATAACATTTCACTGGGAGATACACATTGAACACGATTATCACACCCAGTTGAGAAAGATACACATTGCAAACGCAAAGTATAGAACCCCCCCCTCCTCATTGACACAGATGCATTATTAACAACATATAGCACATACAGATACAATACAGGCATAATACATACATACATGCAAGCAAGCAAGCACTGGTCACAAAGAGCACCGGATCTCCCATCACAACCAGCATCCATTAAATACAGAAATCAAAGAACGACAACAAAATGAAATGAACAATACAGAAGAGGGGTTCTATTCACAAATTAAAACAAAACAAAACGAAAAAAAACTTACATGGATTTTTGGCAATTTTCCTTCAGACATTATACACAGCAGTTGGGCTGTGTACTGAATACCTGATCCAAAAAGAAATATAACCACATTATGCAAACAGATGGGGGCAGGAGTCAGGTGAACATGCAGCTCTTAACAACATTCATCTACGGGATGAGAAAGCACCTCTGCATTCCCACAGAAGGGCTCGAATCTGGGCAGATCTTCATTCACTACAAAGCATAAGCAAGTGCTGTGCTGCTGCCATCCCGGGGGAAAATCCAAATGGCAGGACAGAAAAGAGCCATCACGTCAGAGACCTCTGAGCTGTCCCGTCCCCCTTTTAACTTGTCATGTGAGGTTTAAAACAGAGGTGGGAAATATCCAGGGTGGGGGAGGAAGCCTTTAAAAAAAACCCGAAAGGAAGCCCTCTCGTTAGCCTTAAAGAAAGAGCACTAAAACCACAGTGAACGCGGGACTACCAGGGATCATCCTGACACGTATGCTTTTTCTGAAGCATCCAAAGGGGGAGAAATGCACCCTTTCCCCATGACAAGAAGGGTGCCTGAATCTTTAAGACGGCGGATTGCCGCTCAGGAGGAATGGACTTTCTATGGACTGTGTGAAACAGGGTTGCTATGATACAGTCAGAGGCATTTTCATGAATCCTGTGGCAAATAACATTGAATCCTGCTTAAGCAGACAGACAGCAAGGCAGGTCTCCCCTCACCCAGCCTTAGCAAATACACAGGAGCAATCACTGAAAGAGATTTTATGCATTATAAATATGCTATTTGCATACAAATGAATATTTTTTTCTTTGGGGCTGTATTTTCCAGAGGGTCAGTGCTTTGATTTATTTAAAGGAATGATCCCTCTTCCCTGTCCCTGGGCTTGAGCATCCCCACAAACGTGAAGAACTCAGCGTCCCCAAACGGCGGGGGGAGTTACGGGGCTGAACTACCCCAGGAACCCGACCGCGACCGGCCACACACATGACCCAAATCGTCCCACGGAGCTTAGGGAGAAGGAAAGCTCCACTACATGTAGATCTTTCACAGCGTGCAAATTACACCCCGAATTTTGCAAGCACAGTCACTTACGAGTACAGGGGTCTACTGCAAGCAACTAGGAACGCTGTCGCCCCAAAAAGCTGCTAGTGCAGACTCTCATGGATTGAGCCGCTCCTGAAAAGTATGGCAAGACGTAGTTGTTTAACTAGCTAATTGCTCCCGCAAAGCAGGCAGTTCGAGGCACCCCTGCAGGCTTCAAAAATGCAAAATTGCAGGTGCAAATCTACGAAAACGGGGTTGGGGCAGGTGGCTGAAGGCCCGTTTGGAAAGGTGGCCACTGAGGACTGGGGGTGGGAAACAGGGATCAAACGAAACAAGCAGAAACTGCAGCCCTTGCTCACTTTTTAGGCTTATTTCCTCTCTCTCCCCCCAAAGTCCAACGGGAAGCCTGATATAACAGGAACAGTGTTGCTACGATAACAAAGTTATCTGCTCCCAACTTTCACATTCATATTGGTCTGCATAAAACTGCATTCTTTGACTCCACCAGCCTTTGGGAGAATAACAGGTGAGAAAGTTGTAATAAAATTACATTAATCCTCTCTAAGCATGTTCCATGATGGAAAAAAATAAGCTCCAAGCGATCGCTCCCCCCACAGCTGAGCGTGCACGACACCCTCGTCCTCCCCATGCACCCCACCAGTCGGAGATGCCCCAGCAACACACAACTCCACCGATGGAACCAGAAGGGGCTCACAGGAATTAGCAGTTGGACACGGCAGCTCCCAACACATGCGATAACATACGCTGTCGCGTACACGCGCACCTCCCAAATATCACCCGAGAAGTACAAGCTCCGGATCAAGTAATGCACTTTGCACGCACTAGAAAACGATGTTAGGTACACCACGCATTCCTCGTAGAAATCTTATTGAAAGGTAAACCTTCACACCAGAGAGCTAACCTTAAGGAAAATAAACATTCAGACACAGTTGTATTCCATTATTAACTCACTGTTTGGTTTTGGGGTTTTTTTCCCATTTTTCCACCCTTAACTCCTCCAAATCACTATGTCACTTAGAACTGTTTCACTGAAAGGATTATTTTGGCTGCTGTTTGACTGATTCCCTTTCCATGGTGATCTTTGCTCATTTATTATATTTCCAGGAGATTCTGCAACCTATGAAACTAATGACATATGATAGCTACCAGGAAAATAAAGCAAATTTGAGCTGTTTAACAACCCAAATAATCCTCAGCATCCTTTTTTTTTTTTTTTTTAAATAAAAAGAAGATTCACTCAGTCTCTTAAGAAGTGCACAGATAGCTACAAGTGAACGGGGGGAAACGGAGCCAGCAGGCACCGGAGCATCTTTGCTGGGCTGGTACCACTGGGTCTTGGCTTTTCTACCCACTAAAATGGGGCACCGCCACTAAATACTTCCTGTCAGCTTTGGGGGCTGACTGTTACCAGCCCGCGACTCAGGGAAATTTTTTTTTTTCCTCTTCTATCTACAGCTAAAGCCACTTTGAAAGTGGCAGATTTGCAGCATTTAACTCAATTTTCAATCATGCCACCAGCCGAAAAGAAATCAGCTCCTTAGCCCAGCTATGCATGTAACTTGCAGCAGACAGACTCTCACATGGAAATAACTATACGTCTCCATCTATAAGCTCCAGAGATGTCTTTATGAATCAGTTACATGGTATTTTTTTTTCCCTGATTAGTAGAGGACATCAGATAAATAACAACTGGAATTAGCACAAACTAGTTAAATTATCAAAGCGATATAATTCCAGTGAACATTAGCAAGAGATGTAAACATTATCAAACTGTGATTTCTTTTTGTTGTTGTTGTTTTGAGCAATTCTGATTTTTCCGGAGGGGAAAATAGTATACAAAAAAATCCTGAAGCCTTCTAACAGAAACACAGTACAGAGATATATTTTCAAGAGGAAAAGCCATTACTCTTTTCAGACATTCCCTTCATATTGTCTCTAAACTTCATGCACTGACACTGGAACCCCCCAGCCAGCTCTGCTTCCAAGCTGTAAACATTGCAATTTTGGTCTAGACATCTTTCAACAGAAGGACCTCTAACTAGTGGACACCTTTTCAGCAAGCCTATAATATACAACTTAGCACTTCGTTTTCAAGAAAATCAATGTAAATAAAGTCACGCAAAACAACCCATCTCAAAATCTTGTTATCCTTGAGGTGGGCAAAGATTTTTCTTACATAAATTACCAAAAATTATAGATATAGATATAGCTATAGATACAGACACACACACATGAAAGAAAAGAAAGCCAAAATAAAATTTCTAGAGAAATCAAAGCAAAACCCAACCCCTCCGTATCTGTTGCTTTAGCAAAGAAAAACAAAGCATGCATTCCCCTTTTTCTCTTTGATCCCTCCTTCCCAATTTGCAGAGATATAAACCACATACAAACAGAAAAAAGCAGCCCAGAAGGTTATGTTTTGGTCCCTCTCACATCTTGAAAGAAAGGAGCTAGGCTACATCAGTGTGGACGTAGAATTTGGAGGCTTTGGGGCTGGATATTGAGAAATCAAGTCAGATCATCAAGGCAACACAGCAAAATAAAGTAAGTAGAATTTCTCTCCCTTTTTTTTGTGGCTGAATGTTATTTTAGCAAAGATTTAATCCTTTAATAGGATTTCTCATCCCCCCTTAATAATGTCCAGAGCTCGATTCAATTGCACACACCACCACCTCTCACCTGGCAGCTACACGGTTACTCTCACAGACATTGCACATTAACTGCTTGCTAGAAATTTCACACAAAATGACTTATTATTAACTTGAGTCTCTATTTTAAAGGAAGCAAAATAACACAGCCAGTGCTTACCACAGAAAGATACTTTCACTCTGCTTCTAACTAAATATGTATAGCTCTATCTCGCTAGCACAGAACGATATATGAATGGATTACTATTATTTATCACATTTAAAACCCAGGCAAAAGCAGCTACACTTACAGGCATACTTAAAAGACAAGACATGACAAAAGATTTAGGGAGAGATAATATACCAACGTCATACATATCACAGCGAGGCCATGTTGAAGCTCAACGCGTTTCCCCCCTCAGTAAGAAATCTCTCTCTCTCTCTTTCTCTCTCTCTCTCGCGCCTTTCGCTCTCTCTCTCTCTCTCGCTCGTGCTCTCTTGTTGAATTGCTAGTGGTAGTAGTAGCCCCCAACAGCTCAGGAGAAAAAATCCATTTAACGAGTGCCCAGGAAGAACATGAGTATGACATTCACAAGCAATAGCACCACAATCACTGCAAAAACGACCACCGTTTGAACATCCAAGGTCATGGTGCAATGCAGAACACTGTAGTGTTCAAGATGTGGGGCTGGTAGATTTGGAGAAGTCAACCTCTGCTCTGTAAGACTGTCCATACATCCACCATGCTAGAATAGAGGAGAAAACTGTTCCTGGTTTTGGTTTTGTTCGTAATGCTTTGTGGTCTGCTTTTAGTTTATCCCCCTATCTGCTGTCTCTAGCTCATTCTGGAGCCCGCTAAGTGAAGCATCATCACAACCAGTGAGCACTTAAGATGCAAAATCCTTCCTTTAGGAAAAGAAAGCGAGCGCTGTCTGCAAGCTTCTCTCTCTCTCTCTTCCCCCCTCTCTCTCCCGGTCTCTCTCTTGCTGGCTGGCTTGCTTTTTAATTCGTCAAGCCAGTGCAGATAAGAAGCCTGTGTGAGTGTGACAGCTCTGCAAGCTGCTGCGGCTGCATCTCTCGGTGCGAGGCGGACCCTTTCGCATACTAATCAGCTCCAGTGACCAGGCAGCGAAGGGATCCTGGCTGTCAGTCAAACGCAAAAGGAAGCGCTGGCTCCATAAATACGCGAGTCTTCCGCCCGCCGTGACAGGGAGCGCCATGCAGGCATGTTTTTCCCCTCTACTTTTGCAGCAGTTCAGAAAAGAGAGCTCTGCGGCGGGCTGGGAAGCCGGCGTCGTGGTCGGATGCCAACGCTGAGCTCCAGGAAGGCGTCTCCGGGCTTTCTGTGCAACGCAGATCCCGTTCCTCACTGCCTTTGTACGGCGGGGACACGTCTGCCCCGTCTGTGCCGCCTGCGCTAAGCTTCGGATGGAAAATATTAAACGCCAGCAAAAAGAGCCAGTGCTGCTAGGAGCCTGCTCAGACCAGGTAGGGGAGCAGGAGAAAGAGCGGGAAAGAAAAGCAGCCAAAATAACAAAAAGGGAACCCTTGGTAGCTTGGAAATGCATTATGAGCCTGTAACGTGGGAATTTTGTAAGGGGAATCACTTTTTAGCTCTGTACAACAGTATGCACATCATCCCATCATAAATCTATCGCACAGCCTCTCTCCTCAGCACTGCCACTGGGTTTCTCCATGCTAAGAGTTAAATTGAATTCTGATTCTACAGATGGAGATGTATAAAAGGGGGGTGGGGTGGAAGACAGGATGGGGGATCTTTATTCCTTCCACAGCAGCCAGAAAAGCTCATTCCTACGTTAAATTCACATACACACTCAGGGTTTATGGTCCAGGTGCCAGTTGCTACCCCAAATCTTATTCTTAGATCCCAGAACCAGCAGTTACCTTAGAGAGGCATCACACACACACACACAAATGTGCTCAGCTGGAAAAAGCAAATGATTTTACAGAGAAAGACAAATATAGAAATGTTGCCAATGCATATGCATTATGCACTAAAATGTGCATATGGAGGCTGATCATCAACACCTTCCAGGAAACGTGCTCCTCTGAACGTACCTGGGACATTTGCATACAGACACTAAGGCCAACATGCACCAAACAAGCACTTATTTTGTTCTCCAGTAACAGACAACAAGAGTTCAGGAGGACTTTAATATTTAAACCTGAACAGACAAGGCATGGAGTCAGCTCGCCCCAATGAGAGGCCTTTCTTCCCACTGCTGCATCCTTCCAGGGCAGCTATTTTTTGTCACCAGCGTTTGGGGAAGGAACGCGTAGGATTATGCTCCTACCCCACCTTACCATTCAAACCAATACTAAACCCAGCTGTTTACTGCAAGGCTTATTTTATTTTTCTTCCTTTGCTATTTGGGTTGCCAGAGAGCTCCCTCAAAAGGAGCAGGCTTTTCCCATACCCACCCCCAAACACCATCGAAGGAGAGAGCACCTCGGGTGGGTGAGGACTGAGTCTTCAGAGTACCCTCCCTCCTCGGCCTCCGCTGAGACACGCTGGTTTGTGCAAGACCAGCGCTCGTCCAGCACACCATCCTCCTCATTTCTGACCAGCTTTGTAGAACGTGTGGGCCGTGATGTGTTTGCAGACGCAGAGGGTGGGTTGTGTTGAGCAGCATTAAAATAAGAACGGTCTGGGTTAATCAGGTGGTTTCTTTTCCTCTCATTTTCCTTCTGTGTGATAACTAAAAGCCAGAGGCTGTTTCCAGAAACTGAGACCCCCTGCTCTGTTCAAGCAGAGAATTTCTCATTCAGGAGGACAGCGAAAGGCGATTTTTCACCTGCATATTTACAAGAAGCTGCTTTAAACATGCCCCAGGCAGGCAGCCCGGCTGCCCCATTAGCACACATGCCAGGCTGTGCCCAGCTGATGGATCTGCCTGATCACCAGCTTCCAGACCTGCATTTCCTGTCAAATATGCATTTTTAGGATAGTCAGTCTGTCTGATGCAATTTTAAACTAATCAGAATAGCAAACATATAATAGATGTGGAGTATTTATTATTGTTACCACCCTTTCCCAAAACAACAGAGGCAGTTTTCTAAAACCCAAGCCTGAACTCCCTCAAACATCCAGGAAATTCCAGTTTCCGTCTCAGTGATAACAGTGACCTCTCCAAAACACACAATGGGCCCAGATTTAGAGGCATCTTTACGGCCAATTAATCTTTTCCTCTAAACTGCAGTGAGCACAGAGGGAGCCTGGGTCTAGACCCCAGCCTCAGATTCAGCCTCACTTTTACAGAAATCACAGCGGAGATTTTCTACCTCTCCCCAGCAGCCCCAAGGGCCCGCAGACACCTCCACGGGCACAGCCCACCCCTCGCCTTGTCCTGCGCTGTTTGTGTCCTCTCAACGCCAAAAACGGGAAGCAAACAGCAGGGTTTCAAGGCAGCCTCCTCCGTGCCTTTGCATATAGATGGGGGAGCAAAAATTGGGCAGGTAGAAGCAGCAGAGGCCTAAGAAATATCCAGAAAAAAAAGGTGCAGTAGCTATCACACATGCTCAATAGCTACTTCCGTAGCTGAAAAAGAGGATTTCATTACGAGCAATGTGCCTGGCAGGTCTCCGGCAGTCATTCTGCAAGAGCTGAGCCACTCACAGCATAGGGGAGGGCAGAGATTATAAATAGAGGCAATGAAGCCAACCCCCTGCCTGTAAGTGCCCGTCAGCTGCAGGCAGGAGGTCCCCGCTCTCCTGCTCACCACGTACCTTCTGCGTCAGGAGCAGCTGCAGCGCGCAGGGCGAGAGCTGGGGAGACCTCTCGGCCGTCCTCGCTGGCCGGGGGTGCTGGGAGAGAGGCGCCCGGTGCTGCTGCAGCCTGGGGGGCTCCGGGCACAGCATCCGTCCTCCCCAGGTCAGGGTCTACAGCAAACGCCCCAAAAGCTCGGGAAGGAAAGCGGCGGGTGCCTCCGCATCACTGCAAAACCCTTTCCTGTCTTGGCACAAAGGATTACTCAGCCGCTCCCTGCCCGCGCTGCCCCCCCCAGCACGAGGGCTTTACTGGGACCACCCCCTCACCACCCAGCCGTGCCTCCGCAACCCAAAATCCAGGGATGCTGCCTCCCATGAGCCTGGCTGTGGTAGGATGCACACAAAAACCAGCTGGTAGTTTTATAACTATCCAAATAACGAAATGAAATACAAAGAGGCGGTCGGATCCTTCCCTGGGTGTAAACTGGCAGAGGTCCACCGCCTTCACAGCCACAACCCAAACACATTTTTCCTTTACTGGGATGAGCGATAGGATGGTTTTAAGTAGGGGAAAAATTAAACTGAACCTCAGGTGGAACTTCCTGGCTGCGAGATTTATTAGACAGGGAATGATCTCATCAGGGAAGTGGAGGAAACTCCGTCGCGCTGGAATTATTTAAAACCGTGCAAAGCCCGGAGGAAGAAGGCGCGGGAACAATCCCAGCGACAGCCCACGTGATGGCCGGGGACCGCGCTGGTCATTCCCGTTTCCTGGCCTCAAGACTAGACAGTCTGCAAGATGGTTTGCTGGGGTTTTTTAATTCCTCAATAAGATATCAATAAGGAAAAAACTCCTTGCACCACCTTTGCAGGCAGACGGTTTTCTTGTCCAGGGAAGGTTACGCGATTGAAAGCGTCTTTAAGAAAAGGCCTAGCAGCCCCGGGGGTGCAGTGGGAGAAGGGGGTGCTCGGCAGAGGCGAGCGCTTTGCTCCGGTCCGAGAGGCAGCGTGGGCAGGGACGGCCGGGGAGAAGTGCTGAAAGAAGAAACTCCCCTTCCCTGCAGGTCTAAACGCTCCAGGGAAAAGCGCAACTGCCACAATCTCAATATTTTCAGAGACCTCCTTCTTATTGCATCCCTCTCCTCTGCCCTCCCTATCTTCCCCTGCATTACAAGCCAATGAAACAAAAATATCACAGCGTGTTAACAAGGGACAATGCTGGGGAAGCGTGAGGAGGGAGGAACTCTGAAGAACAGGTATTTACTCTTTCTTGCCTTTTTTCTGCATCAGAAATAATTTTTAAAACAAGTTTCCTCCTTTGCGCAAGGCTTTGCCTGGATGCAAAAAAACCAGCAGCAAAACCTGCCCGGCTTGCGGGTGCTGAGCCTTTACACACAGCGCCCGGGGTGGCTGGATCAGGCCCATGGTCCCAGTGATGCCAGCAGCGGCCGAAAGTCCCTGGGATGCTCGGAGGAGCCTGGGACCCGGTGGCTGTCCTTGGGGCTGCTCCCAAATTCCATCCCGCTACCCCAGCACAGGCATCAGCTCGTTCCACCTCCACTCCCGAATTTAACCACTTTGTATCGAACAATCAATTACGGGAAAGAAATTTAAAAAAATCAGCAAACCCAGAACAAATAAAGATCCTCCCCAATATAGCAGGAGGCCAGCAGAGCCAGGAGGTGAAGGACAAGGATAACTCACCCAGCCGCGGCAGGACGGCGCGGTGCGGCGAGGGAGGGCGGTTAGCACATCTCCCTCCTTTTCTTCACAGTTTCTGTCCTCCTCTCACCCAAAAGCGGCCCTCGGGCTTATCGAGGAGGCCGATCTCGGTGTCGTTTTTGTGTAATTTCACTCACTCAGCGTTTCCAGGCAGAGCGGAGGGCACGTTTGACTCGGCTGCTTCGTAAACA
>JANZLP010000031.1:1582570-1600828 GCA_026930925.1 Chelictinia riocourii | reverse complement strand
ACGACGTGGTTGACAACTTTTAGGATAATGTAAAGGATCAAGTTGTGGTTGTTTTATTTTGTTTCTGCAACTTAGACCTAGGACATGGTTGTGTAGGGCAGATCTGCTAGAAATCCCCCTCCAAATAATTTGGGATTGGCATCTCAGGGCTGTTCACATGTCCAGAGCCTGCTGTGTGCACTGTGGGTGTGGGCTCAGAGTGGGACATACATATGTTCTTACATACACAGCCCAGAGCATGGCCCATCCCACTCTCATCCTTATAGGTCCCCTTTTTACTCTACAAACACATATAGCGTGCTGGAAAAATAGGTTGGGTCTGGCAGAAAAGGTGTCAAGGGTGCTGGCATCTGTGCTTGCCTGCATCTGCACAGGCCAGAGGCCTGGTAAGCACCATCATATCCCTATTTTCTCCCCCAGCTCCCACGCGTCCACACGCTGTGCGCTGATACTGTACGGCACACAGCCACGCTCTTGCTGTGATTTAAATATTGCAGTGCTAAATACCCCACTGACGCATTCGTGTGTGTATCCAGCACAGGGCACAACACAGCCCTGACCCAGCCAGCTCCCCTAGGTACACCCACGGTGTCCACCCATCCCCACCAACGCTCTTCCCAACTCCATTTTCACACAATTTAAGCTGCAGATATCACCCCTTCTCCCAAACCCACAAGCTAAGAACCACCGTCAAACAGCTGACGACCAGATTCAGACCAGAACGTAGGCATCTCACTCATCCAAGATGGCACCTTCACGTGCCATGCTGGGAACAAAGCTTGAGCTCTCCCTTTCCAAAAGCTGGACCGCTGCTTGACCCACTGACACGGCAGCTAAATGGAAATTTCTCAGTGGACAGCGGCTGAGTCTGCCGTGCAGGTGGGACCCTTCACGCACAAAGCCCTCCACGAGCCGCCCTGCAGCTCAGCCCTCTCTGTAGAAGGAGAAGAAGCGTTTGGCCAAGGTCACCCTGATTTGGCGTGCAACCAAAATGTGCTCCACCTTGCCATGGGAAGTAAGGGGTGGAAGTGGGTGGCTCAGCCTCTGAAAGACCGACCGACGAGCAGCTTTCTAGGGCTTGTGGTTGCTAGAAGCCAGGGGCCCACCTTGCAGACCAACTGGCCATGCTTGACCTTTGTGGGCCAGCACTGGTGGGCCAGAAGAAGATGCTACATCCAGGAGAGGGCAGCAGAATCCCAGCATGCTCCATGCCTATTGCCACTGTCATTAACTGTGGTTTCTGGGAGTCAACGCCTGACTCTTTCCGAAGCTGGAAACATGGCCTTCTACTTCCCATGACAATGATCTTCACCCAGAGACTCTGGCAAAGGCTTTGTGGTCACTGTCTGTCAGCGCATCTATAAAGGTAGAAACCTTTAATTAATGTCCCAGAGTAGCTATTTTTGCAGGAAGACTGTTTGCATTCCCCAACTGAGATCCGGAGGAGGAAGTCTAAGCCAAACTCAACGCCACAGAGCCCTTGCAACCCCTTTTGGGAGCTGCGTGGGATGAACAGGGCAGAACTCGGCCACCCAGCAGCCACGGTGAGTGATCTCCTTTGCTGGGAGACCTGTCCCCTCTCTCCTGCGGTTACGGATGCCCTCGGCGGCAAGGCACAGGGAACATCAGCCATCACCTCCATATGGAACAAGGGGACACGGTTTTGAATTGAGGTCCTGGCATACAAGTGGAGGAGGAAAGAGTTTTTTTGATGGAGAAAGAACGCATGTCATGCAGCAGATGAGAGTGGCTGTGCAAGCCAGTGCTTATTAAAGATTTAAAAGGCAAGCCGTCAGCACTGCTGCTAAAGATGGGCTTTTCCTCTTATAGCTCTATCCCTCTCTAATACTAATAGGATTGGAAGGAGGAGGAGAAACGGCAGCGTGCCGACCAGCTGAGGGTGAATGGTTTTTTCCTTGCAGATGCTTTACGCACCTTGGGCAATCTTTCTAGCGGTTTGCTCATCTTCCGGCACTCCTCCTTGCTTCTCTGGGATTTTGGGTTAATCCTTCAGGCTCTGAAAGGGGAGGTGGTGCAGCCTGGGAGCGGGGGCACAGAGGAGAAACCGCTCTCTTCCCGCTGCCCCTCCTCCTGACACCTCCGCCAAGGGAAAACAAACCACCCCCTTCCTCCCTGGGAGCTGGCAGAGGGTCTGTGCTCCGCTCCGCATCCTCTGCCGGAAGAACGGCATTAAACCCCATTTTGTTTAAAATTACAGCTGGGCAATGGCTGGAGTTTCCATTTTTGCAAGGACTTTTTGGGATCAGAAGCCTGGATTTGGACCAGGCTGGAACAAACACAAAGAGTTTCAACTTCTCTGCAAAGGAAGATATTAAAATAAAAATGCAGGCCAGCATTACTTTTTGAGCTATTAAACTTTCTTTTTTAGTGATGTATCTTACAAAAAAATTTCAAAAGGCATTTCAACATGATGCAAACTGCTTGAACGTGTGATTTCCTTCTAACCTTGGGCAAAACTAGACCAATTTCAGGATATAGTTAAGACTGAATCTGTGTCAACAGAAGCCTGTTTCATCCCAGTTTTTCTTTCCAGTTCTACTTAATACTTCCCTCTCTCATTCTCCCTTTTGGTTAAATTAATTAAGTTTGTGAATCACTTGGACCAACTGATGTTGAAGGACATAGTATAAATAGTTTTGCTTAATTGCCTGGAGCCGAAGGTCTGGTAGCAAACTCCATGTCTTCTTCACAAGTAGGGTTGGGGTTCTTTTTGCAAGGAGTCACCAGGGAGGATAACTGGCAAACTCTCCACCCCATGTCCCTGGAATCAGCCTCCATGTCCTTCAAGGCATTCCTCTGCTCTCTGCATCCTCCTTCCGGCTTGCAGGATTTCTCCCATTTTCAGGCTCACTCCGTACACTGCACAAACCTGGAGCTGCCACAGCTGCTCAGCAAGAGCTACTGAGAGCACCCGTGCTATCAGCTGAGCAGGGTGAAATTCCCTGCTGCATTGGCCTGGATGAGGAATTGCTGCCAAGAGAGCCGCCCAGTTTGCAGCATCCAGGATTTCACCCACTGACGCGGAGGGAAAACAAAATGCCCATGGTCACATAGGGATGCAGAAGCAGAGTCAGGACTGAATTCAGATCTCGTGATAGGAAAAAAACCTAGTCTCATAAGGACACCATAGAACAGTGTCTTGGGTGGTTTTGTGCTGCGGAGATCTCCAGGCATATGAGGGATTGCACGTGTTCATAGCAATGACTTCAACACCATTAGCTCATCTTGCTCTTTAATCAGTGCCATATGTGCAACGTATAGGCAGGCTGTATATCACATCCAGTTTATGGTTTTATTGGAGGTGATGGCCTTGAAACCATAAAATGGTAGTTAAAGTCATCGTAATTCTTTTCCTCTCTTTTGCCTCCTAAACTCAAGACAGTTGGCTGGCACTCTTGGTCTTAGTTGTGGGGTAAATCCTTCTTTGGTGATGGGCAAAGCAAGACAGGAGAGCATAGGAGAGGAGAGAAGTGAAAGGATGGGATGGGGAGGAAAGCCAGGAAATGAACTCTCTGTTGAAGTCAGCCAGAACAAGGCTTAAGGAAATCCAGATCCTGGCTCGTCCATCTGGCAGGACTGAATCATGAGGAGGCAGTTATTAAAGAAATACAGATTTTTGTTGGTCACCTGCCAATCTCTTTCCACAAGGAGGCAAAGGATTCTAGCAAATAAAACAGAAGCCCCCCCCTGGTTTCACGGACACCATGTGAGGAGTGAGGCCACCGGAGCAGCGTCACCTGTGCCTGCCGGTGCCAAAAGCCTTGGGTCTGTCCATCCCATGGTGAGAGGGTCAATGTTTCCCCCACCTGACAAGCAGGGAAACGGAGGTCAGGAGGCACCAAGACCTGTCCTGGGTTGAGAGGGACCCTCCCTCTCCTGAGCTAAAACCTTTGTTCGTTTTCCTTCATCAAATCACAGCTTCGGTCATAATACCTGAAAAGTCCACTTGAGCAATGAGGAGATGGCAGAAAGGACAGCGTTGGCTTGGCTCAACATTTCCACCTATCCAAACTCCTTGTTATCTCTAGGGAAAACTGTTCAGCTTGTCTGACCTTGCTGTTTTCTGCTGAAACTCAGCCATACTTTGCCCTTTTGTATGGAAGACAGCTCCCCACCCAAGTGCTTCTTGTTCTTTGGGCTCAGCAGTTTACAAAAAAACCCAACTAATTTCTGCTGACAACCCCAGTATGCAAAGTGGAAAGTTCCTCCAAGAGCATCAAGGCAGCAATTGTATGGGAGTCAATGAGGAAAGGTGGGGAAGGCGTTCCCTGGGTCGCAATTTCCATGAGGACCGTACATATGAATGTGTTGTTCCCAGCGATTGCTCCTCGGCAGTGTCTGCTGCACAAAAATGGCTCCAGCTGTCTTTCTTTACACAGGAATCTGCTTTTCTCTGTATTTTCCAGGAGTCACTTTCAGAAAGCAGTTCCATTGGTGGCTTCCAAGTGGATGTAACTGTACTCGCTTCCTATCTAGGTATTTCTGCCAAGCAGAAAATCCACAAACTAATGGCCTTGTGGGGAGATCCCAGGCAGGGTTGGGAGATGGCTCGGTTTGCTGGCCAAGCTGGGAATGTCAGTGGCAGGAAGGCAAGAGGGAAAGGTAGGAATCGTTGCAACTCTTAATATATTGGGGAAAGAGCGAACTGGAATCCTTTCTTCATGCCAAACCAAATTTTTTGCTCAGCACTAAAAGAAAGAGTTGCATTTTGCATTTGGTTAAGAAAAGCAAAGGGCTTAAATTCCCCAAAGCAAGGCGGCTGCCCAGGAAGGGCACTGCCTGTCCATACAGAGCAGGGGTTGTCCATACAGGTAGCATGGGCCCACATTTCCTTCATCCCAGCAGTCTTAGCTTCTGGGTGAGAAGAAACGGGGAGATGGCCTCTCCCCTTTCTCCTCCTTCCAGAAATTGTCCTATTTTGCAGAAACGTTGTCCAGTTTGACCCAGATCTGTAAGTCCTTTGGGGTCAGACAACACAGCAACATGCCCTGGTGTGCTCTGTGTGTTGGTGCTCCTGGTGAGCCTCTTCCTCTTGGAGACCCACACTAGACTTTAGGGCTTTCCCTTCTCTTCTGCTGTCAGTTTTGGGAGCTAAGGTCTGCCAAAATCACCGCAGCTGCATCAATTACATGAGCTGAAGTCTGTCCAAATACATGGAGATGCACCAGGTAGACCCTTGGGTCCAGCTGAGCAACCCATCCTTATGCCGGGGGTCCAGCCTATATGTGCAAACAAATACTCCTTCTCCAGCCAGAGTAGACAGCAGAAGCTTCATTATCTCTTTCCACCAGTGAGCCATGGAGCGGTGAAGCAATTTGCAGGGAACTAAACCCACCTCACTGCAAAAAAGAGTCAAAGCCTACAGCCTGCAAAGTCTTCCTCCCACTTCACCTTTCTCCCCATCTTTGCGCCTTTTCCTACTCAAAGAGAGTTTGAGGCCAAGATACCACTCATTGGAAAATCTGCCAGAGCCTAATGCAGCCCTTGGAAGCCTCCCTTCCACGATACAGCTGCAGTTTTCCCCTTTCCATTTCCTTTTTGGAGTGTTAAGTCCTTTGGGCAATGATTATTTGTGGTTCTGGACTATGGCCTTTCCCAAAAGCTGAGGAATGTGCAGAATAAAATATTCCTGTGTAGCTCTGGGAGCCAAGCACAAGCTGAGCAGTGCGAGAGGGAGGCTGTGCTTTCAAATGAGATACAGCGTCATTCAAACCGCGCTGTTGGCCAGCATCTCCATGCATGCAGATGCTCACTGGAACGTCTTATTAACTGTCCCTGCTCAAATGTTAAAGGCTTGTACGAGAGGTGGCTGTCTGTCCTTCACGCCTCCTCTTCAGCTCTGATCCCCTTTGGAAAAGAAAAAAAAAAATCAGGATTTGGGAAGACTTTGAAGTCCCCACTGAAAGGTGTTGGCTCAGCTCCACTTTTGGTCTCAAACCCAGTTTGTCCAACAAACACAACAGCTTAGACGATATCCTACGGGTGCGGTGAAGGGACCGAAGCCACCGAGGAGGCTCTCATGGCCAGTGACACCAAGCACTGGGCCACCTGGGAGTCACGAGCAGCACAGAGCCACTACTGAATCTCAAATCCGCTAGACACCTCCTTGCCCAGACAGACCTGAACCCTCGCCCACTCCCAGACTTGCCCTATGACATCCCTTGTAGGGCTTTTACCTGGAAGGCTGCAGTGCCTGGAGAGCTGCCCGGAGAGTTCTCCTTGCACAACAGGACCTAGAAACAAAGGAGAAGGTCTGGGTCTGGCTCTCTGCTCCACCACAAGGGCTTTCTGGTGACCCCTCTTCACATGAGCATTGAGGGATGCAAGGAAAGAAAGAGTGCTGTGGTCCATCCTGTGAAAAATTATTTATTTCCAGGGAATTTCCCTTGGATGTGCACTGTGAGCCCAGCCAGGTTTTACAGTGCATGACACGTGGCCTTCTTTAGAAATGTCCCTGGTGGGTATCCTGCTGCACTCCTCCCGAGCGTTTCATGCCTTTTTTGACACCCCACCCCAGCCCCCTTAATCCAGGAAAAAGTTGACCAGCTCAAGCCTGTTTTACTGTTTCAGTTAAAGAGATGCCCTTGCGCTAGCAGAAACCAGCAATTTTTTGAAGGGAACATTTTTTTCAAGGATGTCCTGTAGGTGCAGGGACAAGGCAATGGGCTAGTGCACCCCTGAGATGAGGAAGATTTCGGAGCAGACCAAGCCCCTGGGTTAGGATGTCTCCCTTGGTGCTCTTGAAGGGGTCACCACAAGCCTGGGCATCATCACAACCATGTCTCTACTCGTGCTTTTTCCACCTGGAAGAGCGAAGGAGTTGCCCTCTTGCTCCTTGGAGGCCTGGAGGATAGACCCTGGTTTCCCTCCCTGAAAGCCTGAGCTGCAGGAAGGTATAAATAACCTGTTTGCTGCTTGCAGGAGAGGAGGGGAAAGTCTGGAAGAGCCTCAAAATGGTTTATTAATTCATTTGGTTTTGTTGCGGAAGAATAGTGGGCTGAAACAAGACATCTCTCCCTCTCTGGTTTTAGCTGGTTGCTATTGAGAAGAAATTTTCCCTAGAAACCCATTAATACAACGTGGAGACGCAAGTTAAAATTGCACTTCATCTTGAAATATTGTTTGAAAAGGGGAAATTAGAATATTTTGTTTAAAAGCTGCAGAAGGAAACATAATTTTCACTTGCCAGAAAAAGGTTTTTCAGCACTATTTCCTATACTTTATGATGAATTTGCAACTAGTCTTAATTAACCCCAAACCTGCATTTTTCAGCAAATAAATGGTCCACCTGAGCATGTTTGCAAGGATCCATTTAGGAGCTGTAACTGCTTCTGTACGTAGCGAGCAAATTGAAATAATAATTAAAGGCAGAATTAAAAACTGCCTGTGCGCTTCTAATACACAGGGAAAAAAAAAAATCTGTTCGTCTTATGTTAAGTCAACAAACTAGTAGATAATGGAGAACAGTTAATACATTTTCCTGAGGGCTTTTTGATAAAGGCCATCAAAGAGGCTTTTAAGGAAACTCAATAGCCAAAGGGGGATTGTCTAACTTCCACAGTGTATTAAAAGCTTATTAAGACAGAGAAAAGAAGAAATGGAATCAAGAGTTCATTCTCAACATATAAATAATATAATAATAGGACATCCCCGAGAGTCCATCTTAGGATGAAAGTCTTTTATTAACGCTGCAAGGGGAAAAGGGCGAACAGTCAAGTGGAAAAATTTTGCAGGGGATAGAAAATAATATCAGCTGGCTGAGGCCAGTATAAGCGGCAAGGGGACCTCGTGAAGGTGCGCTAACGAAGAGCCTGCCAGTGGGGTAAATGAAACGGCAAGCAGTGAAAAGAAAGGCACGTTAGAAAATGTCACTTGAACTTTTCATACACCTTGGTGGGTTTTAAATCAGCTTTAGTGACTCAGGAGAGAGAAAAAAAAAAGATAAGACCCCGGTGTAACGATGAGCAGATGAAGAAATGCTGGCTCAGCAGTCAGAGGTGGCACTGACAGTCGACTGCATCGGGCAGGGGGATAAGAAACCGCAGAAAATATAAAAAATACCTTTAGGGAATAGAATAGTGCTCTAAGTTTAGTCCTGGCCACTTCCCCTCAGGACAGGCAGGCAAGATTAAAGACCGCCCAAAGATTTTCAGTAAAACTGTGAAAAGCATAAAGGGGGTTTTACGATGAAGAAGGTGAGATCAGGATAGTCAAGGCTAAAGAGGAAAGAAATAAGGAGAAAGCTGATGGGAGCGTTGCCATTGTCATAAAAGCACATGCCTTCTTTTAAGGAAGTCTGCCTTCCAAAATTAGTTTAGATAAGACCGAACGCGATAAGAGACAGAAACCATGATGCTGCAGGGTATTGGGCATCGCCCACAGGCTGAGGTTAAGGAGAAATTCCTCCGGAGCGGGGCCGATGCAAACCAAAGCCGGGGATTCTTCCACCTTGCTCTGAAATCTCTCTGCCAGGCACCGTCAAAGGCAGGACACGGAGCTGGACACGGGCTCTGCCGGCTCCTGCCTGCTAAATCCTCTCCTCCGCATCTTGTTTTCTAATGTAATAGTTTGCATTTTCACTCTGCCCACGTATCATTTCTAGATGGGCCAGGGCACTTAATCCCTGTTGGTTTATTCATTATTAGAAAGCATTTCAGTTTTCCTTTAACATCATTCAGGTCTGATTTGATTACAGAATACGTCCAGTGCTGCGTTCGTATTTTTGCTAAAGGAGTGATAATTAGATGACGGTCGTGCAGCCTGAAGTGAGACGGGCAGGAGACGCCCGGGGAGGAGAAAGGGCAGGTGATGATGAGGAGAAAGGCTCCAGTGTCAGAATTACTGCGAGCGGATGAAGGCTGCGTTCCACCTTCTCCTGCCTCTGCCCACCCTCAGAGGCTGACCCTCTGCAACGCGTCTTTAGCAGGAGCAGGGGCAAGGCTGCGGTGTTTTTTTTACCCCTGTTGTTTGGGGAAGAATTAATCAGAAAATTGCAGCCCACCAGGCTTTAAGGTTGGAGCTAAATCCCTTTAAATCGGTGTCACTGAGCTGCCATCCACCGATTATTTAAATAATGGCTTGACTTTTTTTTTTTTATTTGATTCTAGTCTTGAGACGAAAAAAAAGCAAAAAAAAAGCAAAAAAAGCCCTGGATCAGATGTAAAATGGCATGAAACATAAAACACAGCTTTGCTGCATTACATCTCCTTGCCAACTATGCACGTAGGTGAGGGCAGGCACTACCCTGCAGGCAGGGAAAAGCCAGCCTGGTAAACACAAGCAGGATCACCAGGAGGAAAGACAAGGGAGGAGGACAATCCTGTCGCTATCTCATCCCTGTTAAAACTCCCATCAAGGCTGATTTCAAAAAGACGCTGCTGGCCGTAAAGGGGTACCTTCAGGTGGCCCTCCGGTGAGCCACAGCTTCTCCTTAGGAATAAGGCTCTAGGCGGAGAAAACCACCAGTATTTTGTGAAGACACGAAGGAGAAGGCACCTGGCTCGGAAGCGGGACTCCCCATTCCCTGCTCTTTCCCACCTCATCCCATGGGCAGGAAAGGCTGTGGCTGGGGGGGGTGGTTTGCAGAAGCTGCCGAGTGGAGGGGACCCCACCGCTGTCCCACACAGTGCAGACCAGGCTGGGGAAATCCGGGACAATCTGGGATCCCCTTGAAGACCCCATGAGCAGAGGCAACCCCACAAGCTACTGAGGTGCATGAATTCCCCGGCAGGCACCGAGAGCCTCATTTAGGCGATTTCAGTTGCTTGCTAGAGTTCTCCGTCCTCCGTTTATTATATGGCAAGATGTTTGAATTTAGGTGCTGTGCATGTGCCCCCAACCCAGCTTATTTCCTGCAGGAAGCCAAAAGAGATGCCAGTTCCGATAAAACTGTGGGCGGAGGTGTGGGCTAAAGAGAGGACATCCCAGGCAGCAGCAGCAGAGGGGTGTGCGGGTAGGCAGTGGCAGAGAAGAGGAGGAGAAGGCAATATAAACCAGCAGAATCGGAGATAAGGCTGAGATGGAAAAGGGAACGCAGCACCCTCTTCTTGGTCACACTCGCAGGGCTCCGGGGTGGTCTAATCCAGCGGAGCGGCGGATGCAGGCAAAGAGCATCCCTGTGTTCATCCATGCATCGGTGCTGGGTCTGGTGAGAAGCCATTTGCATTTGAAATGCTGGAGCTATTCCTTCTCCTCTGGCAGGACTCAGGCGTGGCAGGCTATTTATTCCAGGCTACGGCTGGATTCAGTGGCATCCCTTGTTAAAATATCGGCAATGTTTCTTGCCTTGGGACACAAAGGTCTGGCCCCTGGTTTTATGGTCAATAATTTCAGGGGTCTGCCCAGGCGGTGGGAGTGGGTGGATGTATTAATCCTCCCTTTCTCAGCTCGTAGACGCAGGATCCTAGGGGATCATCTCTGATGGATGTTAGTCTAACCTTAAATCTTCCAGGGAGGAGATACCAGTCCTCCCACAGAGACCTGCCTCACTGGTGCTGCACGTTACTACTGAAAGCTTTTAGTAATGTCCAACCCAAACTTTTGCTGAGTGTTTTTATTCCCAGCCTTTCTCCGGTGACCTTACAGTACAATTGATTACCATCCATTTTATAATTAAACTTTGCCTGATGATGGACTGCCTTCATGTCTTCTACTTTCCAGACTAAACAAACCCCGCTTCTTTAACATTTCCTAATAAGCCATGGTTACTGAATCTCATCTTATTATTTGTGCTTCTCCTCTGGACTTCCTCCAGCTCATCAACATCTTTCCTAACCCCTTGTCCCAAAGCGAGCAGGGTGTTCCAGTCCCAGCGTCAGGCTGAGAAGAACAACATATCCCCATCTCCCACGGCTCAGGCTCCTGCAAACACATCCCTATCTGACACACATCTTTTTTCCAAAGGCCCCCACCCTTTGGAACGCGTGCCCCTTACCTCTGGCAAGCCCTCCCAGCTCAGTTTTACACGGGTGCCATCTCTTCCATCGGCAGAGCCGTTAATGAAAAATATTGACTACGGCCGCTCCGCAGGGAGACTCCCGTGGTGCCCGCTCACTGTGTTTTCCTGCTCCGATAGTGAACTGGTGATAACTGCTCCGAGACCCATTTAAGAGCTGGCTGTGCATTTGCTTTCTGCTGAATTCATCTAAGCAATGATTCTCAGCGTACTGCTGCAAAATCTTCCTTAGGAGAAGATGAGTGTGTTGTTCCTATCCCGCTGCGGGAACTTTTTGCTGCCGGTTTAGCCGGGTTAGCTGTAGCAGGGACCACGTTTGGCAGAAAACCTCAGAACAGGGGAGAAGTGGTGAAAAGTGAGAAATTGGGGAATATTTGTGTGAATCGGGCTGCAGAGCTGGGGTCATGCTTTTGGGCTCGTGGGCTCGGGTTATTAGTTAGGGGTTTTATCCAGCTATTTGCTGCGTGTGCTCCTGAGCTCCGTAGGTTCTCGGGATTCCTTGGCTGCAATGCCACCTGTGGGGCTGAAAACGGTGTGTTTTCAGCTGGCACGCTTAGGAGGCTGATAACGGTGGTGAGGAGGAGTATGGAGCAGCACAGTAACAAGGCAAACCCCATATCCCGGGCT
The DNA here is from genome assembly GCA_026930925.1 of Chelictinia riocourii. Lineage (NCBI taxonomy): Eukaryota > Metazoa > Chordata > Aves > Accipitriformes > Accipitridae > Chelictinia > Chelictinia riocourii. The sequence continues at coordinate 1,589,226 of JANZLP010000031.1, read as the reverse complement.
CAGGGAGAGCACAGCCTGCTCCAGCTTTGGACATGGCTTGTGGTAGCATCCTGGCACAGCTACGGGGCTTCTGGGAATTACAAATCCCAGCCAACACCAGGGAGAGACTGAGGATGGTCTTACTTGCAGCGTGTTGCTATTACCCAAGTTAAACCGAGTCCGACAGATCTCTGGTGAACAGGGAGTGAGGGGGTATTAACAAATACCTTTATTTTGCAGGAGCTGTATGTCAAAAATCTCCGTATCCACTGCAGCTTGGGCTGGCTGGACAAATTGCCACTGGCTCTATTTTTACTAATATAAACTGCTCAAAGTGGACAGCATCTCATGCACTTAGCTTGTGGCCGCAAGTTCTAAAATATCTCTGCCAAATAGTTTCGCAGGCATCTGCACAGCTCCAAACCAATGGTTTTTAATTTGTATGTGTGGTTCAGGATGGCTCCAGGCTGCAGGGGCAGCGATGGGGAGGGGGTGGCGGTAACTCCTGCCAGATCGCCCTGGGAAGCCAGCCCCCTTTCTCTGTGCAATTTGGTGTTTAATGTATAAATTTAGCTCTGCTTTGCCTCTTGTGTAGTTCAGTTTGGCTGGCAGCAGGCTGGCAGGCTGCCCGGGCATAGTGAACCACGCACGCCATGCCATGAGAAACACCTTGGGCAGCCGGCAGGTCTGGAGCAGCCATCCCATCCCATCCCATCCCACCCCACCCCATCCCATCCTCCTTGTTGATGGGCAGGAAGGAACTGGCAACACTACGGCTCTGCAAGCTTGTTTCCTAAATGAGGCGAGCACTGTGGGCTCCCGAAGGGAGATTAGAGCTGCAGGTCCAGTCTTGAATCTGAAATCATTTATTCTGGATTATTTTTTTTTGTTTTTCCTTCATCCTCCCTCTGTGATTTCAAGGTTTGCTCCTCCACCAGCAAGGCTCAGACCCAGTTAGATGTAAGTTCCCTGCGTCCTCCGCAGCGGGGATGAGCCCCAAAAACTCATTTCACAAGTGGCTCACCCACCGACCCCGGGGTCTCCAGATTACCCAGGGCTGAGCTAATGCTGAAAGCTCCCAGACAAGCAGCTTTCTCGGGAAGTGCTGTCCTGGAAAATGCAGCCTGAGAGAAAATAAACTCCCGCGAGCCACAGAAAAAGACCCAAGCCTGCAATTTCTTCCTTGCTGTCTGGAAAGGGCTGGGGCTGTGTTTTCCAAAAGGTTAAAACACAGGGTAGGGATGTTATTTTAGTGAAGGGCTGAGCCCCTTCAAACCTCTCAATAAATGGATACGTCCCCGAGTCCTGTTTGTGCAGATGCAGTGCTGGGCTGGGCTCCAGGCCCCATCCTCCCCCCGCCGGGATGGCTTTGGAAAAATTATGCACAAGGGGAGTGGAAAAACGGCTGTTTTGCAGGTGGTGCCGAGTTATTCCAGACATGGAACGCAAATACAATTGCAAGTGAATGGAATTCCCTCCTCCCCTCTCCAAAAGCTGGTCTGTGCTGGTAATTAAGGTTGGGGATTACTGGTGGGGGGCACTATGGGGGTGGATTTTGGCTGTCTGCGGAGAGGGGATGCTCTGTGGAGGATGGGGCCCTCCATCACGGTGGGCACCTTCACTGTGATATTGCTGGGCTGTTTCCTGAAGCCCTACGGAGCCCCAGGAGCTGATTCAGGACAACAAGCCTTCCGGAGGCCGTGCTTTCGTCCTTTGCTTGGCTTCTCCCAGCTCAGCCTCCCCTTGCTCCAAGCCTCAGTCTTGGTCGGCACCAACCCTTCCCCTGAGGTCCAGCCTCAGCTGCACCCCAGGGTGCTGGCATTCACCTGTTTTTGACAAATTCCCCTTGAAAAAAGACATCCTCAGTGGCTTTGGCTAGAGTTGACCCATCGGCCTGAGGGTACAACTGGTGGGTGCCAGCCTGGGCTGCCAAAAAGGGAGGAGTCTCTCTGGAAATGCACAGCAAGTAATTGCTAATGGCTCAGCCTTGTAAGAAATGCCTTCAAAAGGAAATAATTGCCTTCTCCAGGTGCTAAGGAGGGGTGAGGAGACCTCGCTGTTTGACATAGTCGTTCAGCAACCGTATGCATGGAACATCAGGGCTCTGCTCACTGCCTCGTCTTGTTGAGCGGCTGACAATGGCATCCATTGGGTCATTAACTCAAATTAGGACCATCTATTATTATTACTACACAGGAAACCTTGCACACAGGTCGCTCCAGCACACCATTATTTTATCGTGTGTAATCAGGCCTCCCACGAGAGAGCTTTGCTCTCTTGGTTTCGTGCTTAATGGCCCTCTTTCAACACCAGGTCGCTTTTCTGTTGTGTCCTCCCTGGCACGGAACGAATGATAACGGCTTCCTACGGCATTTCGTGATTGCCACAGCCTTTCTGGGTAACCCGGTGCTCACTGGGGAGGTGTTGTCATTGCTGGGCACAAGTAAGGAACCTGAGATAGACCCCCAAAGAGCTTCCCCAACCCTACAGAGGGTCTCGGTATGGCATCTCAAAGAGGACCCCAGTCCCAAGCTGGACTGTCTTTCCGAGTTAGCAGGTCCCTCCTGGGTCAGAGGAAGGTTTGTCAAAGGTCCATCACCCATCCTGAGATCCCTTCACCCTCTTTGCGGCCAGTGACGTGCTCGTGGCTGATCTACCTCCCCAAGTCTACATTGAAATGCACGCTGGCCAAGAGAGGTCCCTTAGGAAAAGAAGGAGCTTCAGTGTCTCTGGGGGCTCCTTTTGGAGTCTGAGAAGAGACATCTGCATCTCTAACGCCTACGAATCCCCCCCGTGTTAGATGTCTAGATGTCACCTCCAGGCAGGCATCTGACCCTCTAGCACTGCTCGCTTCTCTTGCTGCACTATCGAAGGTGCTGGGGACAACCAGACTTTGACATCCAAATTGAAGATGGTGAAGTTGGAGCGGATCAATCTACTTGATTACATGAACCGCTAGCTTCAAGCGAGGAACTAATCACTTTCGGCAACGGGTCCATTTCGAAGCTGCAACCTCAGCTGTATCCAGCCTCCCTACCGATACCGGCCTCGCATCCATAGTCCCCTTCCCGCTGGAGTGTTGATGTGTGGAGAAGGGAGTGACCAAGCTCCTGGGGGACACTGTCTCCTGCTGCTTTCCCACCCCTTCAGGCCAACTGCTGACTTCCAAGGATGTGCTCCATGCTTTGGCATCGCAGGACCAGAGCTCAGCCTGAGCACGCGTGTTAACGCTACAGCTGTTCTTAGCCCCCTCCAGGTTTTTCATCCAAGACCTTGCTAATTATCTGAGAGTACACAGAGCTGCTGATCTTACTGTTGGTGGGACATACGTCTGCACAGAAGGTCATCGTGACCACTGCTAGCCGGGGGATGGCTGTAATTTTGGCCATGAGCACACTGGGAAGCCTCCTTTGCCGTGGGTGGGCTGGGGATCTGTGGGTGTTTCACAGCCATGACTGCAACCTGGCCACATGACCCAGCCTCCAGCTGTGTACGAAGATGAAGCTGAGGTCACCATCAACACCGTTTGCTCCCTGAGGCCTGGAGGCCAAATTTAGGTAGGGTGATACTGTGGCTGGAGATGCAAAGCTGCCCACAGCACTGGTGTCATTCACACCTTCAAACAGCCTGGCCCTACACAGTTTTTAGAAGGTCACTGCAATGCCTATACACAGTCCTACAAGCCATCTCCCTCCACCTCAGGGTGTACTTGCAGGTGACCAATCCACCTGGCGTGTTATTCCTTAGCACTGCTCTAAGACAGTCCACAACAGAATGCATACCTTCTCCGTGTACTTCCCCCTACTGCTAGTTTCCTGTTTTAGTTTTTTCTAACTTTACTTGCAAGTCCTTATTAAGCAAATTTCTGCGAGTTGCTCATTGCCCATCAGCAGAGACAGTAAGGGAATGTGTCCTGAAGACTTTGCTTCCTTCGCAACTCAGACTTCTGCAGACTTAATCTTTTGTTCCCAAGATGTTATACTGACCTGACTAGACCCAAGCAAGGAAAGCATTGCACTGGAGTAGAAAAACCAGCACCAGACCCAAGCTTTTCTTTTGTGCTCTGCTTTTGACCACTTTAAGTCATGCACTGCCATCTCCTGTGCAGCGGTTACCTGTCACAGAAGACACTTTGTTCACGTATTTGAGGCCAAGTTCTAATCACTGAATGTAATAGGGCAAGATGAGTGATAGATTGACACAATTAATTTCTATGTTCCCGCTAGTAACATTGATTTTAGGGCATTCAGTCTTTACAAGTCACTGAATGCAAGGGAAAACTTGGCTCTGATCTTTTCAGTAAAGGTCAAAAGGGTGCTCAGATCTCTGTATGGGAGCTCAACTGTTCAAATGCCCTTTAGGGTTTTGAAGTCTGCCCCCCTCATGAATCTAGGAATTGCCTCTGATTGCATTTGCTGAGGAAGGACCCACTGAGAAGGTCATGTGGACACATCTGTGGTACTACTTGAACACTCAAAACTTTCCTGAGCCTGTCCATCTACAGAGCACATGTAGAAGTTGAGTTCCATTGTCTGTTGATCTTCTAAAGACTGGCTCTAGCACTCAGTCCTTTTCCATCTTGATCTAACCAGGGGCTGATGGTGGCCAGCCTTCTGATTTGTTCCTGCTGTAATAGCCCTTACACTGCACCACCAGCTTTCACTAGCAGAATGTCTATCTACCCTTACCATCCCAACCCAAGTGGAAGGGAACAGGTCTCATGAGAGCAGTCATGAACAATCCATTAGTGGATGCATGGGAGATGGGTCCCACCTGGCCTTCACACTGCTGGAAGATGCTCAGAAATGAACCAGTGAGGAGGAATCTATTCTAGCCCTGCTTATGGCAACACTGGTTATGTCCTGGCTGATGGTCTGGGGCTTCCAGTTTGGGATTTGGCCTGATTTGTCTCGAGGCAGAGGACTCTGCAGTCCCGTGATGTTCAGTGAGAGGGTAGCAAATGTAAAATTCTGTTAAAGCAAACAGGACAGAGAAACAACTAAGGTCCACACAGTTTACAGCCTCAGCCCCTCTGAGGCAAACTCAGATGCCTGATGCACCCTCCCCACACGCAGTCTTTGTGACCTGTATTTCTCCAACCCTCCTTTCCATGAGCCCAGCATGGACACTTATTAGGAGACCCCCAGTCCCAAACAGATTACCCACCACCATCTCCTTTCCCAAATCTCTGCCTAGTTTCTCAGAGCCCCATTGCTCTCTCAGCCTGTTAGGCGTGTGCCTTATTTGCAGCCTTTTTCCCACATCTCATTTTTTATACAAATCCATCATATATCTCTTTTGAGACAGAACAGCTTCTCAAAGATGCATTGTCTTCTTAGTGTAGACATGCATGCAGATGTCCTCGCTCCACCACACTTTTTGAAAGCAAGGACCCCAAGTGGGGAAACCAGAGTGCTTTAAACACAAGAAGGTTGAATCCAGTAACAAATGAAGAAGCAGATCATTTTCAAATCCAGCCTGGATCCCTTCTTGGAGATTCCAAAACAAGCTGCTGGGCTCACCAATCTGCCAGCCATGGATGTTCTGTGACTCCATACACCCCCAGACCTTTCTCTTTCCCCAGGCTGCCCAGTTCTGCCCCATCCTTTCCTCTGCCCTCCTCAGTGCCCTGCTGTCAAACAATGCCTGTCCTAAGAAAACCACCCCACAAGCAGGTGAGCAACCGCAACAAAGCAGCCCTGCTATGCACGGCATCCCCACTCATGAGCCAAGCCGGGAGATTCACCTGTGCGGCCCAGACAGTGAAGAATTGTTTGGAGCAAAACACTGTGCAATCAAGTGGAGATAGCAGAGGCAATGGGGTCAGGCAGGCTGCCTGGGGCATCTTTCATCTCCGACTCTGGGAGGTGGGGTGTAAAGTGTGCACTGGCCGGGCCCAAGGTAGGCTCAAAGGCAGCCTTGTTCTGCCAGCTATCTGCCATCTCTCTGATGTCACACGTTTCATTTGGGCAGCTCACTTCAAAGGCCCCCTTCTCGTGCTCTCTCCCTCCCTCCCCTCACCCCTTACTCTCTTCTGGTTTTGAATTTTGCTATTGGAGGAATAATAGCACAGCTTTCCAAAAAGCATTTTGCTGTACAATAAAAAAAAAACCCAAACCTCAAAAATGCTTAAAGAGCAGCTGCTCAAGTTAACCCAGTTTGAGCAGGGTAGGGCTGGGACAGCCACTGGGAAACCAAGCTCTCCACAAGCAAGAGCAAATCAGCATATCCTGGCTCCCCCAGCACCCCAAGTCTTCCTCCATTGACAAGGGGCTCCCCCATGTATCTGTATCCACCATGCATTTGCTACTGGGACCTCAGTGTCCTGGCTCCTGCCAGCCACATGTGCAGCCCCAAGCAGAGGTTCAGTTTTGGCTAGAGTTTCTAGGGCAACTGTAAACCCCTCCTTGAACCATATCAAGCACCACTTTGGCATACCCATGGCAGCAGGGTACACAGCATCCACCTTCACAGCACTTGCTGGGTGCCTCAAGGCACGTCCTACAGGCAGAAGGCCAAAACACCAGCCATGATGTGTTGGCCATGCCAAGACAAGACATCTTGCTCAGCTGCAGCCTCTTGTTGAACAAATGTATCTCTGCCAAGCTGCACAAACTTGGCCTTTGAAATCTCATGTTTATCCGTGAAAAAATACTGTTGTTTTGGTTGCTGGTAAT
>JANZLP010000031.1:1507735-1521398 GCA_026930925.1 Chelictinia riocourii | reverse complement strand
CTGAGAAATGACAAGCCTGGAAATTATATGTAAAGGCAGATCTTCAAGCAATGGTCACCCAAGTAAGAGTTGGATAGCTGAGTGTTGGGCCTGCATCCCTCTTTATTCACAAAAATCGAGGAAGAAATACAATTTCATAAACAAAGAAGCTGGTCATCACACCACTTTGGAAAGGATTTCTGGAAAAGCAATTCCTCTCTTCTTTGGGACTCCACTCAGGCTTTGACATTTCATTATGAATACTGACTGAATACAGGTGTGAATTTCTACCGGGAAAGCAGACTACCCATCCAGAGCACGTCAGGATGCATGCCAAAGCGAACGCATAAGGCAACACAACTGACGGAACACAGACTCTTTGCACATCTCTGTACGTTTTATTTCACCACTAGTGTTCCACCTAATTCACCTTTGGCTGGGTTACTATGGGGTGGAGGAGGAGGCAGGAGCAAAATAAGCTATCTGTCATGGTTACAGGGCTAGCTGCATCCTTCTTCCCTCCTTATTTCTCTGAATACACCTTGCCTTCTCCAAGTATGTAATTCTCTAATCTATCCACTTTGGATGGACCACTGCACAGCATTTTGCTCCCTCCTCTGCCTGTGCTCTGAGCTGGCTGGACATGAACAAGTCGGATCCAGGAACTGGATAGCCATTTGCCGAGCCCTGAGCCTCGGTCGGTGAGCCCCTCTGAGAGACTAACGGCTGCTGGCTCACGTCCACACAGGCAGATACTTCAGCTCTACAGTATCTTGTGCATCAGCTGCTCTTGTGCAGCCTGTTAAGCTGATACTGGCAACTGTGAAATTTCTGTTCAGAAACCCATGATCAGCAGTAAATACATCAGATAAACCACCTTATTATTTAATAATGCCTTGACATATGAAGAATAAATTTATATAAAAGATTTGAAAGTGAGAGCTTACATCCAACTCTACTGTAATTCAATCCTTTTTATTCTTACAGTGGCCAGTAGAGCAAGCTACTCCAGGTGCCTCAGTCCTGGTTCCTCCACAAAACTTCCCCCATCATAAATTACTGCAGCCTCACTGGTCATCTGATCTCAAAGTCTAAGATCTACTCTCAGAAATAAGTCTCTGCCCGGGCTAGAGCAGAGCTGGCAGTTCAGTCAGCTCTTCAGTGTTGCTGAAGAGTAGCCCAGCTTGAACAACGGTTCCCCTCAAAGCAAACCAGTTATTCCCCCAGTCAGCGTCTTTGCTAATGCCAGTGGATGAGGCAAGGTAAAGATTAAAATGCCTTCCTGAGCTGTCAGCCCGTAATCTGACTGACAGGGCATATGGCCATCCTGCCTTCTCTTTCATTTTTCTCTTCCTGACAAACTTTCCCATTGGAAGGAAACCACCAGCATTTGTACAGACTGACTGAACCACACAGCGCAGCCACTTTGCTGCAGCTCTGTCCCAGCACCACTTGGAGATAAAAGCTGGGACTGCCTCATTTCTCAGCTGCAGTTCCTTCCTTCCCTGTCCCTTACACAGGTACGGTTTAGGCGAGTCAATACCCTCAGACATGATTCTGAGAGTCCCCCTGTCAATAGCATGATTGATGCTAGCAATAGGAATGGATTTTGGGAAGAGAATTGTCCTGCTGTATATTATAACTAACTTCATATGTAAACTACATTTATGAGTCTGAGCTCTTAACTGATCAATTATTTTCAAATATTTCAGTGCTCCTGAGGAGCCAGATCTGGTCTGCTGGCTTCAGCCACCATTTAAACTGACAGCGAGGTCTTGTAGAACAGCAAGAAAGTCAGACCAAGCTCACCAAGGTAACGCTGTAAGCACTTCAGCTAAACATCAAAGAGACCATCTTATATCTTAAATTAACACTGATCCATATCCATCAAATTTCACCAGGTGCTCCTTCATGATGGAGATTTTACTTTAGCAGTGGGGAAAAATACCTACAACATGCCAAGTCTTCTAATGGTCCAAGAAGCCTAAAGAAAAAGGTGAAATGTATTAAAGAACAACAGAAAAGATATGCTAGTGCGTTATTGCCTATGATCAGCGCACTGTGCATGCTGATCCAGCTCAATGTTTGAAGCCAACAGCAATGTGCTTTGCCCATTACTGAGGCCCTGGACAGGATGACTCGGTAGGGGTGGGGTTATCACAGAATAATCACACCCTTGGGTATTGGGTACGCAACCACATCTCAAATCTTGTAACACCCCAGAGGTGTGATTATCTGCTGTCATGCTTTAATTCTTAATTAAAACAAGAGCTGCAGCTCAGATAAGATCTGTGAGAGGATTATGGTCATTCTTGGTTAGACAAGGGGGAACGTGTATCTTTGGAATTAAAATTCAGGTGCTTGGGTGAACTCTGCAATGCTGAGCTGTGCTTGAATCCAGCTTGTCTTAGTTTTCCCTTTGATATGATTTAACCAGGAGGCAGCACACACAAAAAGCTGAGATCCCCGGGAACCAAACACTGAATAACCCAATAAATTGCACAGAGCTGCCATCATTCAAACATTTTTGCACTTTAATCACTTCTCAGCATTTTGACTTAAATAAAACTGTAAACTTTAAGTGTGCTTCTAATGATGTTATAAGACTGATTCTTGTTACTAAACATTAGTACAAGCCACAGCAGCCATAAAAACACTGGAGGAATGCCTTGATGAAATGTGTACTAAACTACTCAACTCACAAATATAAAGATGGATACACGGCCTGAGGAAAAATGAACATAAAGCAGTTTTGTGATTTTTTTTTTAAACTTAATTTTATTTTTAACAAATATTAACCCAACTTAAGGTCTCTTTAAAGGTTACATTTGCATTTACAAAGAACTTTCAAGCAATTTAACTACAATGAATTTTAACAAGGCAGCTTCCTGTCCTCACTGCTTACCTATTTTTAAATTTTATGAGATGATTCTGGCAGAGTTTTGTAGCCATTAAGATGAAAGTCTGGATGCATGCATACTTTAAAAGTGGAGGAGGAGGAAAAGGGAGAATAAAAAGAAGAAAGGAAAATAATCAATTTGGTATCAAATTTATTCCAAAGCCGAAAAGTGCATTTTTTTCTGATTGTGAAAGAAGACATGCAGGGAGGTCAAAGGTCAAGCAAAGAGGAGACAGTATTGTGTAGGAACTGTCACGCATCACCACCTATTTTGACATGCACAGGGCCGTTTGTTGTCTGTCGAACATGCAAATTAAGTGCCTGCTGTCATAGCTAGCCGATATCTGAAAGTGGAAAATGAGACCACCTGTAACCAGTGAATGGAGTGATGGACAAGCATTCAGAACTCGTCATTTCCAACGCCATTCACACCACCTCCGAATTGCATATGACATGTAAAAATCTTTTCTTAATATTCACAACCGGGAAGTTTGGGGAATTATGGAGGCTTCAACTGCTGCATCTAATGGGTTCTCCAAGCAGACAGCTGTGACTGTGAGCTGGCTTGATAATTAGGTGTCCAGGAAGATTTTATGCTATGAATCAGTTAAAAGGGAGAAAAGAAAAAGAAAATAATGGCAAGCAAAACTCGCTGGAATGGAAATCATATTAACCCTTGCATGTCTTCCTCAGCACTTGGCTTTTACAATTCCTGTGAAGCAAGATTTGCAGAAATCAGACACATAATAATTTGTCTTCTGTCTCTGAGCCGCACTGTCTTCCTACTCAGAAAATTGCACTCCAACCTTGTTTGATGCTTTGTTTTCCTGGAGAGAACTTAGAAGCATTAAATCTAAATATACCAATCCCTCTTTGATTTGAAAGCAAAGGCAAGGCTTTATTTGAATTTCTCGTTAATATGGTGCATAGGATTTTAGGGAACAGATTCATTGTACTAAAGTCATGTCCTGTCATGCGCCTGTACATATGAAAATCAAATAGTTTAGCTAGGTCTTTTGTAATCCTTTGCATGTTATCCCTACTTTTGTATGCATATCTGTCTTTGTGCATGGGATGCCATAAATACTGCAGGCAGTATAATGCCAAGAACAAATGTGATCTCCCTGATTTTTACTTCTGCCTGATAAATAAAGCTGCTCTGAAACACTTAGGATAGGAGAGTTTAGATGTCCCCAGATGCACAATAAGCTCACAAAACCTGTTATTTTATTCAGGGCCTAACTAATTAATGCCATTGTTAATTCCTAAATAAAAAATTAAGCTTGTCAGTTTGCAACTTCTGTGCTGTGTTCTGAAAGCCATTCTGGCTGAGTTTCCTTTCAAACATAAAGGCACGCATATGTACGGCAGGCAGTCAGCATTCAGGAAGGTTATTCAGCCCACTCAGGATGAATCAGAATTCAGCCGAGGAATATGGTCCACCAAGACTTCCAAGCATAACTAGAGAGTTTGAGGAGCCCATCTGAAGTCCTGCTACACAAAGATTGCAGCCCTGCTCCAGGCTCCTGAGGAGTGAAGCCGGGCACTCAGAACCAGAAGCAGGCAAGTTACTAGCAAGATAAACAAGCTTCTCTGAGTCATGCAACAGAAAACCTGTATTTAAATTAGGTTTATTTTTTTTTAAAGCATTACACTTTTTCATTTACATTGTGTGAAGCTGTAAAACGTGGCAGCTGTTCCACCCTTGCCCACAGCCTGCACTCCCTGCTGCTCTGATTTAGGTCTCCAGTGATTCTCTCTTCCCTACTGTGGCAGGGAGAGTTTAGAGAAGAAGAAACAGGACTCGCTGACGCCTCTGACTGGGGCTGGGAGGGGAAATTGGAAAAGGAAGCAATGAAAAGAACTAGTGAACACATACCAAAGAGAAAAGGAGCGGAAAAGGCACTGGAGAAAGAAAGATCCTACCTGCACATGTTCAAAAGCCATCCCTATCCCATCTGAGGTGATCATTTCAACAGAAATCACTGCATCCGACTCAAAATATTCCAGTCAGGTGTTTCTGAAGATAAAAAGAGAAACTGCTCTGTCTCCTCTGGAAGTTTTTGATTGCGCAGAAGTCACATTTTCCTTCAGCAAAATAAAAGCACTGTAATGGAAAGTTCCATGCCAGCTTGGCCCAGCTTGAATGTCAAAAACCACTTCACATGGTGTGTTTAGTCCATCAGAGTGCTAGCCTGGCTTCTTCCAGCTCTGCACCTACTTCATCACTTGTGTCCAGACCCCGGAGCCAGAGGATAAAGCCTAGGGAAGGAAATGGGGCTTGTGGCTGAAGGATCCCAGCAAAGGGCTCTGCCTTTCCGCACTTGCTGTGCTGGCCCAACACGCAATGGTCGTACCAACAGCCTCTGTCCAGCTGACCCAACTGCCCTGATATTTTCCCATCTTTTGTTTCCCGGGGGGAAGTCCATGCCATTCTTTTGGGGGTACAAGAGATGGTTAGGGAGCCTCGGCCATGGGCATCTGGACGGAGCTACCCTGAAGCTCACCAGGCTGCAGGATCAGACCATTGCATGCCACTTCCACTTCTGCATCCCTCCAGGGACCTTTCCCTCAGCTTCAGAGTTGGCCATAAGGGGCCGGGCGAATATCTGGGTGTTTTTCTGTAATCTCCTCCCTGCTCTGCGGATCTGTGAAGAACCTGGGGAGTCTGGAGCGGGGCCAGAGAGAGCCTGTGCTAGCAGCAACTTCCACCTGAGCAGGGACAGGACAGTGCTTCTGCTGGCAGCATTTCCCACGCTTGGGTGGCAGGAGGAGCTTCCTCCGCATCCCAGATTTTTGTGCTGCCCGCTGGCCCTGCAGCCCGTTGGGTGGGAGCACTGGGAAACGCTTTGTTCTGCATCGCGGCAGCAGCTCCCACCTCGCGGAGGCGAAGGGGAACCGCACCGAGAAGTGGGAGTGGACCCACGTGTTGGGCTGCTTACCCCCACGCTGCACTCCCAGTACTGCCCCAGTCAGTCCCAGTTGAGGGTGGGCTGACACCAGCAGGGCGCGATGGCCAGATGCTGGAGGCTGTGTCTGGAGAGAGGCACACAGGAGCGCTCCTCAGGTCCTGGTTTTGGGTCTGCATTGCAGCCGTATGTCAACATCCTTCCCGCTCCTCCCTGGAGAGCTCCCCTGGGAAAGACACTCGGCCACACGCACCAGGAAAACAGGGGACCTCAGGACCACGGGACCAAACCGGGATGGGAAGTGCTGGCAGTGTACATGTACCTGCAATGGAACGCACAAGTCCTGAAAAGAAAGAAGGAAATTTTCACCTAAGTAGTCTTTTGCCACTGGAAAGGAGAGGAGGGAAAAAGGAAAAACTCCCGGGCTTTTTCTCCCCGCTACTTATTATTTTCAAAATTTTATCCCCTTTAAAGGAAGAAAGAGGCAGTAGAAGCTCAGATACTAATGCTTAATTAAAATGTTCCTCTTTGTAATTTTGCTAGAAATGGAAAAAGCGAACACCTCCAGGAAATATTTTTATAGTCACCAGAAACCTATTTTTCCATGTCAGAATGATTTGCCGAACTATGGAGCCAAGAGAGGGAAAAATGTGTATCAAAAATCTCTCTGCTAGTTCTAGCAGAAAAATAGTTGATGTGATAAAAAGGATCAAAAGATAAGTTGTGTAGGGAAAATCAACAGGACGTTATTCCTCTCCTTGTAATTTAAAAACAAGGTAACAGGCAATTAAAGTGATGTGCTGAAAAGTGGTGATAGGAAATTATTTGTGCGTAATGCCGTTAACCTGCTGTACCTGTTGCTACAAGCTGTCACTGCTGCTGGAGGACTCGGGAAAGCCTACAGCGAGCAGATAACAGGAAAATAAAATGAGGCAGTAATAGTAATCCCAGGATAATATCGAGATACGAACTTTCTGAAAAAAAAGGATAGCATTTCATAAGAACTGTGAAGGAAGACGCTTCCCCCATGGGGCTGTTACAACACGCGTTGTCACCCTGAACATCCTCCTCCCTCCGCAAAGGTGCCAGGGACCCAGCAGTGCCGGAATGCTCGATGCATCACTCGTGGGATCTGGGATACCCCCCCTTCAAACATTTCGGCAGTCCCCGCTATCGCATCCTGGACACCGGGAAGGACACCCGCGTGCGGGCAGGCGGCGACGGGCTGGTGACAACACCTCGTGAGGTTGTATCCGTCCCGGTGGAGGGACCTGAGCAGGACGGAGCACCGCTCCTACGCATCCCTTCCAGCTCATCAGAGATGCAGCGCTTGGGGAAAGCTCTTCCCGGGGCAGCTGTCAGAGCTGGCAGGAACATACCGGGACAGAACACGGCCACTTCACGCGGCTCCCCACGGCTCACTCGCTTTCGCCGTCCACCTGCTGCCACGCAGCCGGTGCTGCGTCTTGTCCTTATGGATGTCCAGCACTGCCCACCCTCCTTGGAAAAAGGGGTGTGTGCACCAGGAAAGCAGTCGTCGTAATGAGATATTCCAGTCAGGAGCAATTTGCTTCCAGCCTCAGCTCTCTTATGCCTCACTCATACGACCGGCACTCCGCACAGCCCGGCGGAGAGGGGCATATGGTTTGCCTCACCTGCAGCATCAGTAAAACAAATAGTTAAAAAAGGTGATGTTCCTCTCACACACCCCTCTCCTCCATGCCTGGACACAGTTTTTCCTGGGGAAACGTGCTCCTTGTGGCTCAAAAATAGGAATTCCTGATAAGAGGTAACGAACGCGCTGGCAGCAAGCAAGCCTGGGGAATTAGCAGTGGTGAAGCATACTCTGATCTGTGTTTTATTAGATAATGTGATCAAGCACCATTTCCTGAAGAAGGGCGATTGCTTTTATTTAAGCAGAAGGAAATAACAAAGATTGTGCAAAGGATAAAGAGGCCTTGGTTCCTATTTGCAAAGGGATTGATGGGCTCTGAGCAAGGGACTTCAATTCTCCTGGAAGACAGAAAAGAAAAACACCCGGGTTTGAGTTTGTCTCTTCCCGCAGCACAGCTGGGTCTGCTCAGAAAGCCATTAACGGGGGGGGGGGGATACATGGCAGGGGCAGGGACAGCTATTAAAGAGACCCTTTATGGAAACAAGCTTGTTAAATAAAAAAAAAATAGTGTAGGGCATGTGTTGCAACCAGTCTGCCTGATCCCCTTTTGGTAAATGTTAAACCAGTGATTTCCTTTCAGTACTTTGTCTATCTTTAATGCCTATGTGAGTCCCATAAAATGGGAGCAATTAAAATCCCAGGAGAAAAATCCAGTCTGTGAAACCCATTGCAGCGACAGGAGGACACCTTGATGGCTACAAGCCTATTACCGCACTGTTGTAAATCACCCAAAGGTGTCTGCCTGTTGCTGGTTGCTCCCGTGGCCAGGATGGGACCAGCTTTCCCGGTGCTGGCACCGTGCTTCGCTCCCTGGGATAAGAAGAGGTCTGGGACAGGCAGGTAGCCCCAGGCTTGGCTGGGGATGCTCAGCCCATCATTAAGGGGAGCAGCACATGGAAACTACAGCCACCACGTCACTGCAGAGCGCGATTAACGACAGGGGAAATTTTTAGGAAGTTGTATCCACGGAGCTTCGGCCAGCCGTGCTGCAGAAAGGCACCTTCCCCGGGGCTTGCGGAGCTGCCAGCTGAGGTTTGCCTCTGGAGACCCTGGGGATAGAGCAGGAGGGAAAACATCACATCTCCTCCCGTGTCACTTCCCTCTGGAGCCGAAGTTGACCTCTTCTCGGCTCAGGGACATACGGGGGGGTCAGCAGCATCCCGGGAATGCCCGCACACATCCTTCTGCCGAAGGAGCTTGGCAGCAGTGGGCACTGAGCGGGAGTCTCCCAGCTCCCGGGGACCTTCAGAGACTCCCGCGGAAATATTTGCTGCAAAATTGGTTGGTCTCGGGCTGTTTTGCAGGGAAGGTTTGGCTTTGATGAAGTTCTGCGGGAACCTCATCCAAGGTCTTTCCTGGCATTTCACCTGCTCGTTGGGGTGAGCCGCTGCACGGATGAAAACCCAGGCTGCAAGGACACTTGCCTGATAATGTCCCTCATCCCTGCTTTAAAATATCCCAGGCTCGCTCTAGCTCGCTGTGCCTCTTTCTTTCTACTGATTATCACAGAAGTGAATTTTTAGGGTTGATTCCCTGCCCTCATAAAGGATTATTTATGTCGGTCTCTTCTAAATATACCACCTGATGATGTATTGCTTTCTTTCAGTATTATGGGAGAGTTTAGAAACCAAACCCCGAGCTGTTTATAATTAATTGTGAACCAATAATTAAGCCTTTTCTCCTCATTTTCCCATTCCCTTTTCCACACTAAAATTTACAGGCTCATAAAATTCTTTCCTGTTTGCTGTGGGGAGGTATTTTTGCCTGGTTTTGCCACTTCCCAGCAAGTGAAATTATCATCACCCATTGCATAAGGGTGGGAAAAAGATTATGAAGCAGCTCATTAATTTTCTCCATGGTTTTAGCAAGGCTGAGGTCATGAGCAGGGCTGTCTGTCATCTCTCATCCCTGCTCAGCATGTAGGGCATCTGACAAATCCTTTCCAAAGGTAAAAGCCCCACGGGTAGTGGCTTGAATAAGGATATTTCAGATATTATGAGAAATGGAGAGCTGGCCTGACTCACTCAGGACCTCTGGGTTAGTGGAATGATACCAACTTTTAGAATTAATTAGAAAATAATATGGATGTTTCTCCACTAATTTCTTTCAGTAAGTATAATAGTATTTTTTTAACACACATTTCAAAGAAACTTTTCAGTTTTTCCACTTAAACCAAGCACCCGGTGAAACCACTGTGGTAAAAAAAACGTTAATATTTGAAAAGTATATTAGCTTCCAGGTGAACGTTTACCATTTTAAAAGGTTAGTTTTTGAAAAAAGCCAACCCTCCCTCCTGCCTCGATATTGTTTTGTGGCAATTTACCATCAAAACTAAGCCACAGACGTTTTTCCTGGAACTCTTGCAGGCATTTCTGCTGATTTATGCTCTTATCACCCAGGATTTTTCAGTCCCCAGTCCTCAAAGTGTGAGTACTAAGCACTAAATAGCAAAGAGGTAGGCGCCACAGACAGTGTCATAAAAGAAGAGCAATGAAAAAGAGAGAAACAGATGAGAAGGCAGATAAAAACATGAGAGCAAAACCTGCATCCTCCTTATATCCGAATCCAACAAGAAAAGGCCAATTCATGCATCAGATCAGACCTAAAAAGAGACATTTAAGACTGTTAAAATGATCAAAGGAGCTGGAGAGGCCAAGAGGGATGGCGATGTCTAACCACCCACCAACATACCACGCAGGTCTTCAGGAAAGCTTAGAGAAGCCGATGGCGATGGGCAGCAGGCAGCAGTCTCGGTGGAGTCTTCCCGGGAGCAGAGAAGACCAGGAAGACACACCGGATAAAGGCAATGTCATCAAGGTAAGGAGCTGAGGTTTTCTTAAGGGTTCATGTGTCCCGCAGGAGCTGCGCCAGTGCTGCAACCCATCCCGTGGCCCTTTCCCTGGAGCAGAAGCAGATGTGCTCTGTACCATTGACCTGGCTTAGATGTCACTTCAGGTGGACACGGACATCTACTCCGATGTCCTCGGCGTGCGCCAGAAGGGTTTTCTAACAATGGTTTCCAAGCAGATGTTGGAGCAGGTGCTGAGAGAGCTGCAACCCCTTTGCACCACGGAGCAGCAGTTCATTGAGAAATTCTTCCAGTTGAGCCACGATGCTGCAGACCTGCAGGTGCTGGGGGTAAGTGGCAGGATTAGGTCCTCTCCAGTCCCAGTAGCCAGCCTTCCCCAGTC
Source organism: Chelictinia riocourii (assembly GCA_026930925.1). NCBI lineage: Eukaryota > Metazoa > Chordata > Aves > Accipitriformes > Accipitridae > Chelictinia > Chelictinia riocourii. Next base: position 1,510,745 of record JANZLP010000031.1, on the reverse strand, counting down.
CCAGTAGCCAGTCCTCCCTCCAGCTTGATACAAGCCTCAGCAGCCCCAGCGGGGTGGCTGCTCTACCTCTACCAGACACCTGAGCTCTCCTCAGCTTTTGTCCGTGGGCAACTGTCAGGAGTGGGGAAGCTTAAGACCTCCTGATGACAGAGGGGGATTAAACTGAACTTAATTGATAGCTCCAGCACAAATCACAGCATCTCAAAGCATTAAACGCCGGGCTCCAATATGAGGCAGCAGAAGTGAAACCCAGATCTCAAGTTTTCCCTCTCTGAGGGCGGGCAGACAAATCGTTAATTTCAATTCCATTCTTTCCTTCAGGCATCTGCCACTAAGGGAGGAGAGAGCGTGGCATCTCCAGAGGACCCTCTTTGCACCAAGCCTCGGAGCCAGTACGTAGGTGATGAGATAGAGCTGACAGGGACATGGTCTGGAGCGTCCTACTGGGACTGCCTGAGGAAATGATGGAGGGATTTATTTTTTTTTTTCCACTCTCAACCATCCTGAAGTCTACAAAGTGGTCTCAGGTTTGCACCCTGGGTAGCAAAAACCCAGGAGGCATCATAGCTGGGCGTGCAGAGAGGCTGAGCAGAGCCTACTGGTTCCGCCTCTCCCCAGTGCACTGGCCCTGCTTCAGGGTGGGTGAGAAAGCAAGGTTTGTGGTTCATGGAAAACACTATGTTTTGATCAGTTTTATTTCCTTATTAGCAATGTCATAAAGTGAAAATATACTACGGAACAGAAATCTTGTAAAAAATATCAGCATAAAACCACTGAAATTTTTGCATTTCGTTGGCAAACCAGGATATTTCACCATCCTCCCACAAGCAGGGATGGTAGAGTTAAAGGGTGACCCAAGCATAAACAGGCTCCGCTGCAATACAGAAGCCTTTGATTCTCTTTTTAGCTTTGCCCTTGCCTCTGCAGCCGGCCACAGGGCCAGTGCCCCTCCCCATTTAATTGCTTACCTTTGGGATTATTTTTTTTGTGTGTTTTGTTGTTTTTTTTCTTGAAGATTAGAAGAACCTACAACCCAGCTGCTGAGTGAGATCTTCAGTTGCCTGGAGCCGGAGCTGAAAGGATTTCTAGATATCTGCAATAAGGTCCACCCATTCGGCTGCCTGCAGGTCCTGGTTACCTTGAATGACTCCATCTTTGAGATGTGGGGCTCTTCCTCAGCTCTCCCCTCATCCTTCCTCAACACTGTCCTGGGCAACATGCTGCTCCTGGCCAAGAGCAGCTTCAACAAATGCATTGTGAGTGTCAGCAGGAGTAAACCCAGGTAGACCTGAGTGATGTTTGACCTCCTCCCGAATCTTACAAACTTCTAAACGTGACCTTCACTGAAGGCAGTACTGGTTTATAACAGGCAGGGATCTGGCTCTTTGGTTTTGGGAGGACTAGACCCTCATTGCATCAACAATTGTGTCTATGTGAGGGAGGTGGGACACAATAAGTGACATCTGTGCCTCCTCTTACCAGGATGGTCAAACCAAAGGGTTTTCCCCCATATAGAGATGCACACACAACTGTTGAAAAAAGTGTTGGGAATAACCTTACTGGCCTAGCCAACATGCTGTCAGCACCATTTGAAGCCAAACTTGCTTAGATTATTTTTTTTTTTGGCTGTGGAGATTCCTGAAATGTAGAAGAAAGCAAAACTAAAAATGTATTTTAACGAAGTGAGGATGCATTCTTTCATTGCAGCCATCTCATGAGGTTTGGCCAGTCCATCAGCATAGGTTTATAAGAGGGATTCCTGAAAGTGGCTGCCAAAAGAGCGGCTTTGGCGTGTCAAGCAAGATCTGGATAAAGCTGCCATGATATGGCAGCTGCACATTCTAACGGGCACTGATATTGTGGGGGGATCAGAGGGTCTGATACTGACACCTTATGCTGCCTTGCACTGACTCTAAACGTTTGCTTCTCAGGCTAAATTCCTCTACCCTGGGGAGCCTGTGATCCCTTCAGGATGTACTAATGTAACTTCCAGTTGTATTGATGATGAAGATCCTGCATCATTTGGATTTCAGGAGTGTTTGAATTTAAAATACACTTGGTTCTGTTTTGCTTTCTAACTGAAGCTTGACTGCTTAGGAACAAGCAGTAACCAAAATACATTGTGCAAAAAGAGACACCCCTCCTCCCCGCCTGCGGAAAAAAACCCAAACCCCACCCAGAAAACAACCAACCAAACCCAAACAAAACCCCATTATTCAACACTGCTTTTGAAAGTCTTCCTATCCTTACAAACTCCTTTTGATTTCCAGTCCAGGTCTGCCAAAAGACTTGGATTCCAATAAAGGCAGTTCACAGAGCATTAATACTCAGATAAATAAATGCAACAGGCAATCAAGCTGCTGTGAACTAATGGCAGGATACTTGAAAGTGCTGTATTCAGGTAATGGTGTCAGTTTCAGAAAGGCATGCAAACTGGTTTAATCAAATTTTACATTTTATTAAATTCCTGACCATTGGGAAGGAGATTGCATAGGAGAATTCAAAAGATTGGGAGTTTCTGGCTTTATTTCTGCACTGCTGATAAGCAGTGATTTTTGCAGAAGGGGAAGAAGTAATCCTCTGCAATAAAACCATTTTCATAATACCATGGGAGTGAATTATTGCTTGAGGTGAGGCACAGTTTCTAATGGCTGCCTAAGCTTTCATCTCCATCTTTCATGGGCTAGTCAGACATTTTTATAGTGCTGACACAAAAAGAGAGCATTTATGTTGCTTCCATTCTCCATCTGTCAACAGTTAGGTTAAAGTGCCACTACAGGAATACTTTTCATCTGATTTCCATTCCAACGTGGTTCATCAATATACAGTATTTGAGCCATGCCAACTCTCAGGGTCCTAATCACGTATTTTTTATGCACCATTAATGGTTGGCAAATAGGAAAAAAAGTATGTATTTTTTATGTGAAGAGGGTTGCCGAGGTCCGAGCACCACCAGCTCTGCCTTCTCAGCCAAGCCCAGCATCCCCAGGTCTGTTGTGCCTGTGCATAG
>JANZLP010000031.1:748821-758902 GCA_026930925.1 Chelictinia riocourii | reverse complement strand
CCGTCGGGGCTCCTCTCGGGGCTGCCTCTGAAGAGCCTCAGCCCCAACACTCAGGCCTGAAACCAACCCAGTTGAGTTAAAGCCAAAGCACCTTTCAGACTTGTACACCAGGTGGCTGTGCCATCGTTCAGAGGGACCTCAAGGGGGAGTCTCCATACCTTCGAGGCAGCTCTCCATCTTCGTACTCTACAGAGGGAGCCTTGATAACCACCTTTTGAACAGCTAGACTTAAACTCTCATCTTCTAACACTGCTTTAGAAGTTGATACCATTTTGGACATGCTCCACTGTACTGCTCAAGCACAGCCTTAAACCTTGAGAATGCCACCTTTAGGAGAGGGGTTCCTCCTCCAGCTTGGACATAGAGACATCCTGACTAAACTGTGCCAAAGCCGGTGCTCTACTCCATAAAAATAAACAAGGCTATCCAAAAATAGGTAGCAGTCTAATGCGTCTCGTGTCCTGCTGAATTATTGGGACCTGTGTTTGTGACACTTCAAATTTCTCACCACGTCTCAGAGTCTCAACCTGCAACTTCAGCAGCTTTTCCCCACTTGCAAGGGGATACCAAGGTCTCCAAGAAGAGGGTTGTTCTCACTAGTCACACAGATCCGAGGGCCTTGACTAAAACCGTGTGCCCCGTCATACACTAAATTACACCACAGCGCACTGACTTTTCATCCCAGTGCTACAGCCCTGGGTTTTGCTGCGATTCTTCCTCCCTGCTCTCCTCAGAGAAGCTGGGGGAGGGCTTACGTCTGGGGGTTTTGTTGCTTCTGAATGAAGTAAATTGAGGAAACTATTTTCCTATTAGATTTTTGGGGGTCACACTACTGAGGAGCTGTGGTGTCCGGACACAAAGTGTGTTCTGCCAGGGCCACGCTCTCCTGAACACTGCAAGAAGTCACATAGGATCAACGCTGCAAGTCGGGCGAATGCTTCTAAGTTTTAAAATTTTGGATGAAAACAAAGACCCGGAGCTCTGCAGTTACACAGTTGTCTACTCTTTTAGATGACATTTTGCAGGCCTACAAATCTTCAAGATCATCTAGACATTGACACCTTAAGCCAGCCACTGAAAACTTTTGCAAGCCACGACGTTGTCACATACCTGCGTGTTTTCCTTGCAAAGAACACTGCTGTCCCATATAGCTCTGAGGAACAGTAAGAAATGGTTTGCTAGCATATGGACCGAGGCTTCAACTGCAAGCTTGTGAAGCTGACTTTGAATTTGCTACTTAACAGGCAGCAAATTTAAAGAATGCTAAACAGGCATAATACAATCACAGTGCGCCACGCCAGGAATGTAACATGCTGCTGCAGTCCATGCAAGCCACGGGCAAGAGTCCTGCTGAAAGCCCTTGTGAGCTGGAATGACAATAATTAAGTTATACCATCAAAAGGGGATGCACTCCTAAGGGCTGTAACATTGCCAGGAGAAATAAAAGAGCAACCTGAACACAGTGTACAGCTGGAGCTTTTGGAGCTACATGTAGACATTGGAAAGACAGCTATTACAAGAGTACAGTATAACCAAAAGCAAGACTCTTACCCAACAGCCACAGAAGGGGATTCAACCAACAAGTGACGATGTTGCAGCGGAGGATGGGGTCACCCTAAGCTCCCTTTAGAGGGGGGAGAGCAGTTACCCGCACAGCCAACAGCGATCTCCACAGCCAGACTTTACGGAGTACAATCCCGCTCACCTAGGAACATTTCAAGTCAACCTGCACTTGGTCACGGGAACCAGACCACTGCCAGTGGTGACAACTCCTCATTTACTACAGAGCAAGACACAACCGGCCGGCTCAGACATGCTACCTCAGGGAGAGGTGAATCCCAGACCTACAGTGGGGCACCCAGAACAGCAAAGCTGCTGAAGGACAGACCAGCTGTGATGCATGACGTAGAGCTGATCAGCCACAGACTTCTACCTGCCGGGTATTAATGGCAGTAAGACATGACACTGCTAATGCTGTTCCAACAGCTCACCAAGAAAGGCAAAGCACAATCCACGGGCAAGAAATACACACAGCAAAACCGACAAAGAACTACCCTTGGTGTCGCGTTCTTTGATAAAGAAGCAAAGCTGAACAGAGTATTTTGGATCACACTGCAATGTCTTGCACTTCATCAGTTAACTTGTGTTCAAACTACTGGGAATATCACTAGCAGGTCCAAAGCTATCTTGAATAAAGCAGAACTTTGCTCAGGAATTCAGATCAGAAGAGACAGGTGAGCGGGGACTCACTGGGAACCCCAAGCATTCATTCTCTTCTCTAGAAGCAAATCACAGAACATTTCTCACTGGAAGGGATCTCTGGTGATCACCTAGTCCAAGCCCCTACTCAGAGCAGCGTCAGCTCCTGCAGACTGCTCAGGGCACTGTCCACTTGGGTCATGAATATCTCCAAGGACAGAGACTCCACCACCTCTCTGGGCAACCCATTCCAGCGCTCGACCACCCTCACAGCAAGCAAAGTTTTCTCACATTTAGTTTAATTTTCCTGTATTTTGATGTGTGCCCTTTGACATTTCACTGGGCACCACTGAGAAGACTCTGACCTCATCTTCTTTAAGAGATAAGACTCCCTCTGCCCCCAACCCAAGCCTCCTCTTCTCCCAGTTAAACAACCCCAGCTCGTTCAGACTCTCCTCGCTAACAGATACTCCAATCCCTTCATCACATTAATTACCCTTCATTGGGCTCACTCCAGAACGTCCATGACTCTCTTGTACTGGGGAGCCCAGAACTGGGCACAGCACTCAGGTGTGACCCCACCAGCGCTGAAGGGAAGGATCCCTCCACCTGCTGCCAACGCTCAACGCAGCCCAGGGTGCTGCTGACCTCCTTTGCCACGAGGGTACATTGTTGGTTCATGTTCAACTTGATGGTCAACCCGAACACTCAAGACCTTTTCCACAAAGCTGCTTTCTAGCAGTTTGTCCCCAGCACGTGCCGGTGCCTGGGGTCATTCCTCCCCAACGTGGGGGACTCTCATTATTGAAACTGCCTAAGGGTGATAGGAATCCAAGTTAAATTTCAGTGGAGCGTCTTCTGGGGGAAGTCAGGTGAAGTCCAGTCGGAGATCAATGACTTCCTAAAGGATGAGGATGCATTCAGCTCGGCATTACTTCAGCAAATACATTTCTAACTACCAACGTGCATTCACTACCTGCGAGAGATGTGGGCAAAAGCCAACAAAAGCATCATAAAGACAACCAGAAACACTCCTGGGAGTACACCGTGGACTTGCTCCAGCCACTTTATGGATATCCTACTTCCAAAAAATTTATTATTTATGGGCTCTCCATTAAATGTAATCAGATATGCTCTCTAACAGATGCAACATACGATCCCTAGACGTGAATGCAGCAACATTTCTTGTGCTGGTACAAATTCACGGTGTCAGATTAATGCTCAAAGGTGACCACACAGAGCGTGATTAAGGCACCAGTACCAGGAACCCAGACCCAGGTTCACTGTCTCATCAAGACATGGCTTAGGTCATCCTATTTGAGAGGCCACACCAAGATCAGCAAAGAGGTCAGAGTTAAAACCCTCACTTTGTTCCCACTGGAGGATTTGGGGTTGTTTTCAACCTCAAGCCATGTAACAACAGCTGTGTTGTAACAGAGCAATCCTAAAACAGCCACAGCAACACAATGAGGGGACAAGAGTATGAATGAAAGCAAAACCTGCTATGTGGCTCTCAGATTTCCAGAAGAAGCGATTGACGTTCCTATAGCCTTTTTTCCAACTGAGACCTCACAGGCCAATGATGCACTTTGAGGCAGTGCTGAGGCAGCAAGGATTCCTTCCTGTGATTTCCTGCATTAGGATGCAAGATTTAAAGAGGTAAAATGCAACTGCTTCAAATCAAGCTTTGTGTATAAAAACATTACCATTACTGCATGAGGAAAGGAGGAAAGTTTGCACCCTTGCTGTGAAACTTCCATTCCCATTTACAGCTATTTTTCTTCCAAGCCAACTACTTCTCAACACAAGAACTGGTTTAGAGCTACTCTTCTCATTTGACACACTCCTCCATAGTGCCTAAACCTCTTCAAAAGGCAGAAATAGGACCTCCTTGGTTTTAAAGCTAACCCCTCTGCGTTTACAACTTCATTATGGAAGTGCTCTTGAAGAGAAGCCCACTACTGTCCTTACATGGCCTCAGACTAAAATTCCACAAGTCGGAAACATTCAGAAGTTACAGAAAATGGAGGTTGATGAGATCATGAACTGCAACATGTTTTTCTTTGCAGGCACAGGCTGGAAACTGGGTAGCTCTTTCACAAGCCATAAGCAAAAATGAATGTATTTTCTGGGTAGTCTTGTCTAGAAATAGCACTAGAAAGGATGCAGTTACTCTTTGTCCCACTCACATGAGAGATCCTTGTAGCTCCTCCAGCAAGGACTCCCAGGATCCCAACACTTACTTCCACAGGCACTTTGCCCTGTTTTGCTCCAGGCTCTATGACCAGAGAAAGCCAGGAGCTAATGCTGATGGTCACCGAGTCCCCTTCATCTATAGAAACCATCATTTCCTTAATAGCACAGGTCTGGACCTCTGCAAGGGTGGTTATGGTGAGCAGTAAAAGTCCCTGTGCACAGGTGCCTGTCCGAAGAGCCTGCCTACAGCTAGGAACAAGGTACTTGGCAGCCACCAGCTGGAAGGCTCTGGATGGAAGCACCCACACAACTCGGAGCAGGCGGCCTCGTCCTTGCCTGCGCGTCTCCAGGGCCCCCCAAGACAGGACGAGCTACCATACACAGGCATGTTATGGCACACTCAATGCAGAGAAGCAAAACGTCTTGGGAAAGCTTTGTTCTCACTTCCCCAAGATGGAGAAAAAGCAAATGACCCATGAAAGAAAAGGGTAGTATTGAAAAGTGGGCAATGGAAGCAGCAAAAAAAGTGGGCACCTTGCTTGCTGCATGGAGTTTGCTCCAAGAATTAAACCAAGCCAGAGAGAAGACTTCCAATGCACTTTAGAGTAAGAAACCCTTCACTGTGTTAGATTTTCCACCCTACAACTGGTAAATGCCCTGAACAACAGCCACTTTCAGAACCGATTCCTTCTCTCCTCCCGTTTCAGCAAACTGCCGTTCAGCCTGAGCTCCAACCACATCCCACCAAATACAAAGAACAGGCGCAGAAGAAAGCTGAAGCTGCAGAAGAACTTCGCTCCTGGGCACAGAGCAGGACAAAACCTGACCGAATCAGACGGAACGACTGCGAGGCACAAGCCCAAGCACTTTTCCTTTGCGACAACCTTAAGGAAGCATCCTTGGCTATTTTGAGCAGGCCTGGCCAGGAAGGAAGGGACCAAGAGCACAGGAGCAAGCCTCAGGGTTTTATTCAGTTTTACGGAGGCTCTGTAGCAAGCCAGCCAGGAAAGGCAGAAATGAGCTGATTTCTGCATTTGCAGTGAAGTGTTATGAAGAAGGTTGGGGGGGAGAAGGAGAAAAATTAGGGTTTTCAGCGAGTGTCAAACCAGTGTCAGCATTTCTACAGCGCCATACATGGCACAGGCGTTAGCGTGCCCTTCACCTCCAAGCACAGGCAGTATATACCTCCATGGGTTTTCAGAAGAGTGAATTTTTAGGAGCAAGATATCAGGAGCTGACATAGTGCAGTGACTAAAAATTTAAAATTAAAAAATTAAAAAGAAATTAAAAAACAACTTGGACTAGAAGATTCCTCACAAGAAAAATGGATCAGGGGAAAAAAATGAAGATGTTTAAAGAGGAGCAGAAAATTACTATCAGCAAGTCCTCTCACACAGCAGCAGCAGGTTGCTGCAGGTGGTCCTCACTGCTGGAAATAGGTGCTGAGCTGTGTCTCATGGGAGGACATGCAGCAGTTTCCCACTGTCCTAAATAGCATTAGCACTGCACAGCCCCGCCTGTCCCTTTGGGTAGGTATTGATTCGGGTCTGTGCTGATGCTATATATGGCTGTAGCTTTCACAGCACACGTTTAGAAAGGGCCTGGATAGAGAGAGGAAAGATCTCAATGTTTCAGGCATAAATCAAGGGAAGTATCTACTCTCACCGGGTCCCATGCCAGACCCTGGATGGGACTTCATTTTCCAACCACTAGTTCCTGCTAACAGAGCCTTGGCCATTTGCCTTAATGACCAGTGAAAAAAAAAAAAAGAAATCAGAAATAGTCAACAACGTGAACTGAAAAGCACCGTTTTACAGACCATCCCTACTACCAAGAGCTGAACATGCTGACGCTACTTCCACCCAAAACGTGGGTTTGTGCAGTTCACCGTGCACGGCTCCTATGGCTGTATAGGAAAACAGCATCCCAACAGGGCTCCCACTTCGAGGTTTTTGCAAAATCTTCCCCGCTGGGTTTATTAATGTTCAATCAAATGACAGCAGGAGCTCTGCCCACAAGCTTGGCACCGCTTAGAGGCACGCGAACCAGCTCAGCCAGAGCCAGGCAAGGGAACCCCGCGGTCCGACAGCAACCTCGCGTCGCTGCTGGTCAGACACTCAAAGTTTGCTTGACATCCGACTAGTTAATAGGAAGGCAAAGACAAAAACCCCTCATAATGGGTACTCTGAGACTTTTGCATACCTAAAAGCATTTTAATGATACACTTAAAAAGCCCTTGTAGTTTATGCCCACTCGTCAAACTTCTCTCTTAGCCAGCATCAAGAGGAACTTAAGAAATGGGCTGACACAGGCTCTACTATAAATATGGACTTACCTTTTGCCAACATTGGCAGATATGTGAAATAAGTATTGCTCAGCCCCCCAGGTTAGTGTCCTAACTGGTCTATTCATACTGTTCTTCCGAGCTTGAGAGTTTGCTCCCTTGTAATTTCATAGCACCCAGCCTGGTGAAGGAAATGCTTCTAACTCTTGCTATGAGCCTCTTTTTTTCCCAAAACCTGAATGCACAGACCTGAAATTTTGGACCACTTCTTGAAATTGGCACTGCAGGCCCCATATGCCTCCATCACCCACACTGAGCATGCACATGCACTGCCCCGTGGTGGCCCCACATGCCAGATACGCAAGTCCAACTGCACCAAGAGACTTCTCTCCAGGGGCCACAGGCCAGATGACAAAGAGCCAGGAGAGGAGGTTTATAGCTGAATATCTTTGCCCAAGGGAAAGCAGGCCAAAGAACACAAAATGTCGGCAGAGGGCATGTTGCCCTTGATTGAGTGGAGAAGGGCCCCCGCTGGCTGGAAACCCAGAAATAACAACAACAAGAAAATTAGAAAGGCTTGCCAGCTGGGGAGAGACATCTGGCTAGTGATCAGAGGGGCCTGTGAGTCAATTAATCCATCTCCAAGCTGGATTAGCACATTGAAACATGCTTCCCTTCACTGCTGCAGAGGGACCTGTTGAATGAGCTGTAAAGATGAATGGAACTAAAGAATTTTCATTTAGATGAAGAAAAATGGCTCTGAAGTAGTGGGTGGGTGGTTTTTACATGCCTTATGTGCTGAAAGGATTAAGCATAACTCAGAGAAGTTAGAGCATGAAGCAGCCATTTGGATACAAAAGTGCTTGAATCTGATTCAACTTGATCCAGTTCTGTTCCCACCAGCATTGTTCCCTGCCTAGAACAGGTTTTTTTTGCCTGTGCTTTTTCCTTACTTCTATTCTTTCCTGTGGGAGAGAAGAGGGGAGAGTTTGTGTGAGTTTCTGAGATTCGGGGATGTGTTTTTCACTTAACGTACAAATGAGGTGGTATACATTTTGCTAAGGACAATGAAGTTGCAGAAAAACATCTTTCACCTGGAAGGAAGGACAGGTTGATATTCCGAGTCAGTATCCATGAAGTTTGTGATTCTTTATTCCTCATTCATTCATTCATTTGTTGAAATTACCACTCAGAAGCAAAAAACATCTAAAACATTTTGAGCAGAACACAGCTGCCAATACAGCTCATGAGTTAGCCACAAAATAACTCAGTAGCCTCTTTGCATAGAAATTGTAATTTTAAAAAAATTCCTTTAAAGGTTTCTCAAGTTATTCTTGTTTCAATGCACTACCCAAGATCACACAATGCAGTATTGCCACTCAACATACTTTTCAGGCTTTTGAAGTTACTTAGTTCCCTTTGGTGTTTCACACCACGTCAGAGGTGTGCATTATCTCACTGTAACACAGTCCTGCCATGTCTCATTGCATAATTAAGCTCTGCATATAAACTAAATTAGTTAATGGATATATTACTGATAAGTTTATTAATAGAAGAACAGGTCAAACTGATTCAGAGGTGTTAGCATATCTCTAAACAGAAGATTGCATTAGAGACTGAAGGCAGGACTGTTTATTTGTGTAATTGCCCTATCACTGAACTATTGACTCATGCTGTTTTGTAACTCAGAAGATCTTCATATTATTCTTGCCAAATTGAAGATGAGGAAATCTACCATAGACTTCAGAATGCTATATAAATTAGGATTCCAGCCAGTAACCAACTGCACATGGAACTGGGGGATAGGGAAGTGAGGTTTGAGGCACACCACCAATGAAATTTATGCCACAACTTTAAATATCTAAAGCCACTTGTGCTAATCATCTGTTACCCTTATAGTCGATAAATTGAAGGGTGATTCATCTCACTTGTTTCCAACACCTATTGTGGAGACAGGTGAATCACCCTCCAGGGCTGCCTTTTTCTTTCTATCGATGATTAGATGAGTCTTGAGTGGCTAGTTTAGATTTAGACAAGTAACATGTAGATATCTCCACCCAGTATAGCAGGAAATTGTCCACTAAATGTGCTTCTTCCCCATAGCCAAAGGTCTACATAGAGTAAAGAGAGCCAGACCTAGGCTGACTTTCACCAGTAGTCTGAGCCTCAGGAGAGAAGGCATGTTAGCAACAACTACTGCTTAGTTGGGAGACCTTGCACAATTAGGTGTACGTTTACCTTGCTAGCCTGACCTGAAATCCATGCCATGATTTCTTCACTGCTGTTGTTATTCACTCTTGCTGGATTAGCAAGATGCACCCCCATGCTTCAGTTGTGTCTTCCCCTTACAGAATAGATGGAACCTAAATTTGTGACCCGCCAGATCTACATGACTCAGGGAGTGTGGAAGGCTGCTTTGTCTTCCAGTGATCATTACTGATTTTGGTGTTGCCAGATTATAACTTCTTTCCAAACAAAAATGTAACTACTGAATTGAAAAACAGCCTACTTAACAAATTGTGCACAACGTTATCATTCCCGCTAGGCCCCCCCATCATGGGGAGACAAACCTGTTGTTTTCCTAAGTTGTGTGGCAATCAATCAGCCCTTGAGAGGAGAGAAGCTCAAACCTCCGTTGAATATGTGGCCTCTTGGCTGAAGAAGATGACTGATTTTGTTTTTCTGTGATATTAGACCAGTTTACTCGAGGACTAAAATGAAGCCTGAGACCAGCAATAACTCAGTTCAAATAATGCCATCACAGACTAAACAGCTGCCAGCAATTGCCAGATGATTATACTGAAGTTCCTATCTTGATTTGTAGATGAAAAGAGCCAAGATAAGCATTGAAATGTTTGTGTAAACCATCACAGGGATCTAAGAGAAAATCTGATAGCCAGACTGTGCTCAGACATTGTGCTAACAGCCCATCTGAAGCCATTAGCAGATTACATTTACCTGATCATTGCATCATTGTATTGAAACACAATTAATTAAACTTCTAACACTTTTTAAAATTATTTTTTTTTTGGAAGGAGGACACCACTTTTACTAGAAGTTTATCTGAAGCCTAGCATGATGGTGTTCCTAAATTTCAGCCATTAGTAAGGTGCACTGTCAGAAAGTAGTTCTGTGTATTTTTCTATAATTGTCATGCATGTAGTAACAGAAGTGAGATTGCAGAGCCGTTGCATTCACACTGTGGCCTGAAGGAGTATGTAAGTCGACCATTAATGAAGGGGCTTACTGTTCACCTCATTTTGCTGTCTCACACTAGCTCTCCCTTGGGATTTCATAGACAGATGGTTAATATGTATTAATTATCTCTCCCCAGGGCTGTTGCGCCTGTGCGTAGGCCACTAATGGCAGGTGAGGACCAGCCACGGTTTTTGGGAATGGCGC
>JANZLP010000031.1:392834-403029 GCA_026930925.1 Chelictinia riocourii | reverse complement strand
AGCTGGTGGTGCTCGGACCTCGGCACAGGCCAGCTCCAAATTCCGAACGTCGGGCTCTACCTCCGTCCTGGAAGGAGGTCGCTCCCCTCGGCCCCGCAGCCTTTGTGCGCCGCGACAATGCAACAAAGCGCGGCGGGGCTGGCTGCAGCCTGGCCATTGATTTCCTCCCGGCCCCGCCGCTCCTGCCCACCCTTTTCTTCTTCTTCTTCTTCTGCCGCTTCTTCTCCATCTTCTGCTCCCCCCTCCCCTTCTCGCCGAGCGCCCGAAGACGCCCCGGACGGGCGCAGCCTCGGCCCCGCGGAGCCCCGCTCCCCCACGCAGGAGGGGTTTTCTTTCTTTCCTTTTTTTTTTTTTTTTGGTTTTGTTTTTCTTCTTCTTTCCCCTCTCTCGCTCGCTTTCCCTCGCTCGCTCGCTCTGCCCGCCATCTTTTGAAGGGGAACATTAGGGGCGAGGAAAAGGAGGGCTGCAGGCGCCCTTAAAAATTTTTAAAAAAAAAAAAAAGGAAGAAAAAAAGAAAAAAGAGGGAGGGAAGCGCAAAAAAAAAAAAAAAAAAAGACGGGGGGGGTTGTGCTAGGCAGCAGCGAGCCCCCGCTCCCGGCGATGCGCGGCTCCCGCTGCATGTTCCTCCGGCCGCGGCAGATGTCTTAAGTCACATCACCGGGCACGTCACGTCGGGCTTGGGATGTTTTGGAGAAGGGCAGGTGGGAAACCAGCCCAGGAAACTGGATGTCTAGAAAGATTTTTTTCTTTTAGAGAAACTGATGCCCAGAAAGAAAAGGAGGGGAAAAAAAAAATAATAATAATCTGGCCTGCGCATAAAAAGAAGTCTTCTGTATTTTTGCTAGAGTGATAGAAATATTTCTTCTGCCCTTAGAAAACACAACAGCGGACAGATCGATTTTGTTCAAGACATTAACAAGACAAAGGGCCAAGAACAGCACTTTTGGGTCAGAACAAGCCCAGAACATTAAGGGAGAATGGACCAAGGAAGAAGCAGCTGGAAATACATGAGAAGGGTTATAATGGGAATATGACTGCTGCCACAGTTACAGCCTCACCAGCGTGACCTCTAACGGGACCAGCTTTTTTTTCTTTTTTTTATATTAAAAAAAGAGGAATTAAAAGTGTTTTGCAGACTCATGTGGAACGCACGGGGGACAGAGAGGGATTTCTAACTTTATATAGGTCAAACATCATCCTTATGGGTTCACGTAATATTCAGTACAATCACAGCCACTGCATAAAAATTAAGCTTCAAAGTACTCCGGAGGGATCCCTGGGAAGTTTGCTCTCTCCTACCTGAAGAGCAGCAGAACAGTAACTCAGCTCGGATCAATACGGGCGACAAGTGAGGGGGGCTGGAGGACGATTGCCTCTTTCTGCCGCTTCAGCTCAGGGGAAATTAGGATGGAAAACGTGGGCTGCCATGGAGAAGAGGCTCCCCACCACAGGAGCTCCCCGCTGCTGGAAACTCTGGACTCGGGAGGACGCAGGGGAAGGGAGACCCCAGGCAACAGGGCCACGGGGGGTCTTCAGAAGCCCCCAAATCCTGGCCAGCCTCCAGCCAATTTCTCCAAGACGGCACCCTCCCTCTGGGAGACAGAGGACGGCCCCTCCGGGGATGGCATCTGCAAAAAGCCGAAGCGCTGGGATCCTGTGGGAGGGCGAAGGACAGAGGAGGAGTCTGGGATGCTTGGGAAGCAGAGGAGAGCTCCATCACGGCCCCACAGAAGGGTTTGGGTGGGGAGGGACCTTCAAGGACCATCCAGTCCAACCCCCGGGACACCTTCCACTAGGTGAGGTTGCTCAAATCCCCATCCGGCCTGGTCTCGAACACTTCCAGGGACCGGGCATCCACGGCTTCTCTGGGAAACCTGATCCAGCGGTAAAAACTCTCTCTCTCTCCATCTTTCTCCGAAGCCCCTTTATCTCTGGAAATGCCGCAAGAAGGTCTCCCTGCGGAGCCTTCTCTTCTCCAGGCTGCACAACCCCAACTCTCCCAGCCCGTCTTCCTAGCAGAGGGATTCCATCCCTCAGACCATTTCCGTGGCCTCCTCAGGTCCCTCTCCAACAGGTCCATGTCCTCCTTGTGCCGGGGACCCCAGAGCCAGATGCAGAGCTCCGGGGGGGTCTCACCAGAGCGGAGTAGAGGGGGAGAATCCCCTCCCTCGACCTGCTGCCCACGCTGCTGGTGACGCACCCAGGGCACGGTCGGCTTGACGGCTCACGTCCGATTTTTCCCCCACCGGCATCCCCAAGTCCTTCCCTGCAGGGCTGCTCCCGACCCGTTCATCCCCCAGCCTGTATTGATACCGGCAATGGCCCCGACCCAGGCGCAGGACCTTGCATGGTGTCTTGTGGAACCTCAGGAGGTTCACGTGGTCCCACTCCTCCAGCCCGTCCAGGTCTCCCTGGCCAACAAGACAACAGAGGGGATTTTGGTTTTGTCGAAGCCTCTCCCAGTACATCCATCCCTTACCCGACAGCGGGTGGGCTGAGAGCCCCCGTTCTCCCCTGTGCATCCCGCTGAGGGTTTGTGGTCACTGCTGCTAGACTTTTCTCTAATTAGGGCTAGCAGCCGACAGGGTGGTGCTTCCCCTCCTGACATGCAATAAGTGGCAATCACCCCCAAACCCCAACTCTCCTGGCCTCTTCCCAGCAAGGCAGGGCTGAAAGCATGGCTGCCTTGGGATCCTGCCCCTCACCAAGCCACCCCACTGCACTTCCCACCTCTGAGGAGAGCATCCCACGGAGACCCAGTCCATCCCAGTGCCGGCGTCTGGGGAGGGCTGGGGGAAGCCACGCCAAGAGCAGGAGAGTCGGCTGCCTTACAGGATGAGACGTGGATGAAGAAAGCCAGCAACACAGCCCCTAAACGATGGCGTGGATCACTCCATAGCCACTGCCATTTGCTTCCCGTGTCCTCCTCGCTTCCCGGCACACCGGCAAGATTAGTGGTGAGCAAGAAGCTGTTGGCTTGGATGAAAGGCATCCAAACAAGGGGGTCAGACGCGTGGCGGAGACCCGCAACGGAAAGCACAATGAGGGACACATCCATCCAGAGCCCCGGGGTCCGGAGGGATCCTCTTGGGCTGGTCAGGAGCTCTGCAACCCCCATGGCCCCAGCACAAAGACTCGGGGATGGGGAGGGCTGCCATCCCAGGGAGCATCCCAGGGGATGGCGTGGGGGGAGAGGGCAGGGAGCAGCACACCGCTTGTCCCGGTGGGAGAGAGCAGGAGGAGCACGAGCTCGTCTTCGCTAGCAGCAGGTGGGCACAGCTCAAAATGGCTATTTGTACAAGGAAGCGATTCTCCTGCTGGGGCTTAATGGGCTGATGGATGGTTCATTTTATGACCAGCCGTGTCAGAAAAAAATTATCAAAAGGAGAAAAAGGAAGAGAAATAAGATGACTTTTGTTGCGAGGGAGGACTCGGCGAGCTGTGCCGTAGCCGTCAGCCACAGGCAGGGAGAGGCAGGAGAGCCCCTGCCCTTGCCACGATCGCTCCCAGGAGCTGCTGGCGTGCCCGGACCCGGCTCTCCCCGGCTCCATCCCGCGACGACCACAGCCTGCAGCATTAATCCCAGGCAATGCCTCCGCTGTGCCTAAGGGAAAAGGAGGTGCAGGTGCCCTGGCCGGCGGCCAGCCGGGGCTGGGCTGTGACACCAGCACCTGCAGAGCCCTGAGCAGGCGATGTGGGTGCTGGCACCCGCCGCCGGATCCGTGCCGGGGTGGAATGCTCTCCAGGGCAGCCCAGCTGCCTGCTCCCCTCCCTCCTGGGTCCTTCCCGAGTATCCCCACCACCTCGGTGCCACGTTCGCCACCGGGTGCTGCCCAGTCTCATGGGTGGTGGTATCCGAGCCCCAGCAGAGCGCGAACCTGAGCCCTGCAAGGTGCGAGCCCAGCTTGGAGCCGCACGTGGGTTCCTCGGTATCTGATCCCTGGTGGGTTTCCCAAGACACACGTGTGGCGCATCCAGGAAGAGCTCTTTTTTAGGATTCCTGGAATAAAAGATACCTAAAGGCTGGGCACGGCGGGTGTCACCTGCCAGGCACTCTCACCCGGCATCCTCGCTCCCACCCGTGACCACGCACAAACTTCAGGCTGCTGCTCCGGTCCTTACATCCCTCTCGCTGCCTTGGGGAGGCGGAGGAGCTCCATCTCACAGCTACCACGGCAGCCCTGGGAGGAACTGGCCGCCCCATCCCAGGCCCGGGACTGCCACTCTTTCCAACGCCGCGTGCCACTGCCGTCAGGCTGCTCCATGCATCTGTCGGGCCATTTGTCAGGAAAGGCAGCCCAGAACAAATGGAAAACCAAATGGCAATTCAGCAGGAAAGCAGCGTTTCTCGCTCTGCAGTTGAAGCACTTCAAACCAGCCGCAGTCTCCGGCGTTCCTTCCTTTCTTCTGCGTCTGGAGCTTTTTTAACTCTCCAATGTTTGTGGCTGGGGCTCCTCGGAAAGGCTGTTTCTCGTTCACACTTGGAAATTGTTGCTCAGAGGTGTTGTCGAAAGCGATGGAGGAAACCTGCCCAGCCTCCCCGCAGCCAGTGCCGGCAGCACAAGGGCTACGGAGGGGCGTTGCTGTGCTGCAAAACTGCACGTTTCCATCTCCAGCCCGATTTCACTGGCAAAAAGGCTTATTCCAGTTTCTGGGTAGCTTTGGAAACCAAACCCAGTCCCCTCCCCAGTACCACCATCCCCACATCCATCTCCCACTGGTGCGGTGCTGGGTTTGCAGCAACGTGGGCACAAGCTCCCTGCTCCCATCCCAGCGATGTATAAGCAGCCGAGCATCGCTTCTTCTGATGGTTTTAGGCACTAATCAGGGCCTCTCTCCTCTACACAGCTGCCAATTTGTAGGAAAATAACATCTTTGAGCCATCCAGCTCCCTGCTAAGTACGGCTGAAACTGGACAACATGGTCAGAAGATGTTAGGGGAAGAGGGTGGGAAGTGAGAGGCAGACAGACAGATGGACCAGCAGAAGGCACCGTTACACAAAACATGTTCCCTGAAGCGGCTGGGATAAAAGCAGGCATTGAAAACCTTCCACTCCTGCCGAGGCTGTCTGGGAGTCAGGCTGCCTGCCTCTCCTGCACACGCACGCAGCGCAACCCGCTCCCAAAACGCCTGATCGGGGGCGATGCTCCTTCCCAGCTTATCCATCGGCACCGTGACGGACGCAGGGCTGGACCCTAACACACATTCCAGCTCAGTCAGAAAGGCAAAGGGCTTGTGCATGCGCACTGCAAACTCCCGTGGACGCCACTCAGAGCTACAGCCGACCCCTCCAGCCTCTCTCCAACGCACAGGCACCCCTGGGAAAAGGCAGAACACCTGGAACCACGGGAAGAAGGGTCCAAACACCCCCCCCCCAAAGAAAAGGGTGAGAAACCAGCTCACCCGCAGCCACGCTGCGAGGCAGAGCGTGTAGCCTCTCCTTCCCCAGCAGTGCAGGGCAATTTGCTTCTTTGTAAGGTAATGTCAGGCAGGAATATTCACAGAAGTAGAGTGCATGAGCAACTCTCAACTCTGGCTAAACAGTTTCCTTTTTAAAGTCATAGAAGTGGTGTATATGGTTATCCTACATATGGGTGACTGCTTTGTGTTGCAGATAAGCACAAAAGCTATTTCAAGCAATTAACATGCCTGACATTTACAGCCTCTTCATTATCTTGCATGTGCAGAGGAGGTAAAGATGTCCAAATGTAATTTCTTCAAAGACAAGATACAACATTAGCAATAAATGAGCTAATTTTTCATGTCACTTGTATTTACAATACTTTGACATAAAACTAAGAAAAAAAAAAGACTCCTCAAATCCTGTTTTATGTCATATAATCAAAATCTTTACTTTATAATCATTATTGCAAATACATGTTATGGGAAGTAAAGCTCTATATTTAACCTTTATTGAATCTAGCCTGGTTGTGACCTATTGACAGGTATGTTGGGTTTTAATTTTAAAAAACAACAGCAGAAAAGGTATATCAAAATTTCCAATATTTTCAGATCTAAACACCAGTGCTGCTGCTGAAATGTGTTTTCTTCTTTGCTCCATTTCATTTCAGAACTGCCCTTCTTACTTTTTTTTTTCAATTTTTGCTTCTCTTCTAGCAGTCCCAACCTGCCCTTTGATTACATTTTATTATTCTCTCAAACTAGATCTTATCACACTTTCAAACCACATTTCTTTGGGTTTACCACTTGGCATTAATGTACAGGATCCTGTTCTTAGGCATTATCTTCTGTTCAAGGCAGAAATCCTTACTCCTCCTTTCTTTCCTGTTCCACTGTCTTCTTTTGTATCCCCATGCAAATCACACCTAGGAGGAATATTCAAAATCACAACTTGATTTAGCCAGTTTTGCAAATCTCACCTCTAAATTATTTCTGCCTTCTTTCCCATTCAAATGCCGAGAAGGATGTAGAAATACTCTTATTCGAGAAGGGGCTACTTTCTTTAACCACTGTGATGTGTCTGGACCTGAAATACTGCGAGGTAAGTCAGTTACTTAGTTGAAAGTTCATAAACCTTTCAGCAGTGGTCCTGTTCCTGCTTGAAATGCTCTTACCTTTGCTATCATGTTTCTTCTGGAAGTTGCCTTATTAAATAAGTTGTGGCTTTAAATCCTTGATGGATTTAATGAAACAAGCAAAGGGCTGCAAAGTAACTGTAAACTCTTGACCTATCTAGTTTCTACTTAAATTGACTAGTTGGGTCACTCAGCTAATGATAGCTCCTACAGTAAGCTGGCATGCATGTTGGTATTCCTAATAGTCTTCATTAGAAGTGAGGAAAGTGGGTCTCAATTCAAAAATTATTTATAAAAAGCTTCAGAAAGAGGATCTAAAGAGATTCTTGCCGCAGTACCCTAGGAAAAAATATTGTAGGCACCTGTATATCCAGTTAAAAGTACCATGTCTTTATTTTACCCATTTAATGACAAAGACAAAACCAGAGGGACAGACAAACAAACACTCCTGTCGGTGCTGGCCCATGGTGACCGACCAACCAACCCTTGCACACCTCCTTACTGCTTTGGTATTGATTGCACCTGCCCAGCCAGGGTTCGGCTACTTAGACCATGGGACTCGCTTTGAGAAACCTGGTCTGCTGGGGGCTGATGGGGTCCATCTGTCAGAGAAGGGGAAGAGCATCTTCAGTCATAGGCTTGCCAAGCTGGTGAAGAGGGTTTGAAACTAAAGTTGCCGGGGGAGGGGAACATCAATCCATCCCACTCCTACCAGTTTGATGCCAGTGCCAGCAATAGATGCCCAGAGCCTGGAGAGGGATCACCAGTCAGCAGGAGAGCACCTGAACTGCAGCACAAAGGAATCCCAGCCACTCCAGCCAGTAAGTCAACTTCATCAGGGGCCCAACTTGCCTCGATGCAAATGCACACAGCATTGGGAATAAACAAGAGGAATTAGAGATGTGCATGTGCCTGCAGGACTGTGATGTTATTGGCATCGGGGAGACACGGTGGGATGGCTCCTATGACTGGAGTGCTGGAATGGAAGGATACAGGCTCTTTAGGAAGGACAGGCAGGGGAGATGAGGAGGGGTGTTGCCCTCTATGTCAATGACCAGCTGGAGTGCATGGAGCTCCGCCTGGGGATGGATGAGGAGCTGACCAAGAGCTCATGGGTCAGGATTAGAGGGAGGGCAGGGACAGGTGACATTATAGTGGGGTCTGCTACAGGCCACCCGACCAGGAAGACCAAGCAGCTGAGGCCCTCTATAGACAGATAGGAGCAACCTCATGTTCACAAGCCCTGGTCCTCATGGGGGACTGACTTCAACCACTCCAATACCTGTTGGAGGGACAACAAGGCAGGGCATAAGCAATCGAGGAGGTTCTTGGAATGTGCTGATGACAACTTCCCTCTCCAAGTGACGGAGGAGCCAAGAAGGAGAGGTGCTATGCTGGACCTTGGTCTCACCAACAAGGAGGATCTAGTGGGCAATGTGAAGCCAAAAGGCAGCCTTGGATGCAGTGACCATGAAACAGTGGGGTTCAGGATCCTTAGAGCATACACAGCGATGAGCCGGAGAATACGCCGGACCCAGAACGGTGACGTAGCTGATGGCAGCGGCCATGGCAATGGTTTGACATTTTAGGAAAAACCTTTAAGCCCAATGACTCGGAAGAGCTTTGGGGCAGATTCAGCACAGCCGATTTAAGGTGGTGTGATTTACGCCCCCGTCAGCTCTTGTCTCAGTACGTCTTGGAGGACAGGAGCCTTCTGCTGGAGTACTGTCTAATTAATATTACTGCAGAAAGAGAGAGAATCTGTTGCCCAGTGGTTAGAAAACAGAGGGAATGCAGGCCACCCATGATCAAGCATCTGGTTTGAAGCAGTCAGATGTTTGCCCTCCAACCAGCTATTGTGGAAGAGGGAAGCTCCTACTGCTTTGCTGCCCACCAGTGCTGGACCTGCGAAGTAGCCACAGCCTCCTTATTCTGCTTTCTGCCAGCATTTCTGCATTCCTTCAATTTGATCCTCATTTTTGTTCTTTTTATCATCTTTCAAAGAACAAAAAGCGAAGAGATTTTCGCGGTGGTTACACTCCATCTCCAGGCACTGAGAAGATTACTCCCCTGGCTTTTAAATCTCTTTATTTCAAAAGATTATCTGCTAACTACCTATATCTCTCTAATCTTATCAAAAAGCAATTGTTCAGAAATGCTTCAGAAGGCAATAATTCAGAATTAGGTAACTCTTTAGAGAACTTCTCAAACTCACAGTACATAATGAGTTTAATTTTTTTGTAGAAAATTAATCTTAGTTCATAGTTTTGTGAAAGTAGTGCTTGTAGCTCTTCTGCTAGAAAATTATTAAATGGCATTGCCAGCATGATTCAGCATTAGTCAGGAGTGTCACTGTTGCCAAAAAAATTGAGTCAGGCTCTACCATGCATTACAGCTAGAGGAGATGGACCCATACGCTAACTCGGAAATACCATTTAAAAGTACGATAATGCAACATGTCATTGGACATGTCAGAGCTGCGTTTTGTTCCCTGGGCAAATAGAAATGTAAAGATTAAGTTAAAACTATGAAGATATAGTTACAAGTATCCTTATAAGCAAGTAGTAGTCCCTTAATATTTCACATTTTAAGACAGTTTCCCAGCCAGGATAAAGGCTAACCTCAAAGGTATGAAACCCAGCACTTGGCTTTTTGTTCTGTGCTTTCTTATATTAGAGAATACATCTTGGTTTATAATTTGCCTCTCAGATATGTGGCATCCTGAAGACCTTTTACTAAACTGTCAGGGTAGTGACCATTTGCCTGAACAGAGAAGCCACTATGTACACACCCATGGCTCTTACACCCAGACCTTGACATTTGTACTTGGTCTCATGAAAGAGGAAATACTACTAGGACAATAGGATTATACCTTCTTCATTAAAAAAAAAAAAAGAAAGACAAAATAAATTCATTCTCTGGGATATTTCCACTTCTACCTGGCCACCAGCCACCAAGACAAGGTGCTTCAATGCAGCATTTCATCCAGAGTGCAGCTCTTCAAGTAGCACGACTCCCAGTTGCAGCATTGGGGATGAGCCATGTCCTGGTATGGGACTAATGAAAGTGCAACCTTCTGGCCTAGGGGGCAGGATGCCAGTGATTGAGCCATGCCACCACATACACTCAGTTTTCCCCAGCTGACCAGATAGCTCATTTATATTAAAAACCTGAATTAAATTTAGAGCAGTGAGAGATTGGGATGACCCACCTGGTAAGCAGTCTTTTTCTTTTTGTTAACGGAGCAATAAAGTAAAGTTGAACACCAAGGAGGAGAATGAAATTAAGGAAGTAATGGACTCAGTGAGTTCAACTGAGAAGGAGCTACCAGGACGTCTTGGCAAAAACATTAAGAGACAGAACTGATGTGAAGGACAAGGACAGAAGGGCAGAAAATACAGAAAGTCTTGTTCTTCAGAGGGCCACTTACGTCTGTCACCAGAGAATAATATTTATAAATCCTGAGCCTGGCTTTGGTGAACATAAGCCTGGCAGGATCACCAAGCTTAATTTGCCCTTTATACCCATGGCACTGCTAATGGTAGCCCAGTGGTACCTCTGCTTCCCATAAGAAAGTTGTAATCACTTCCCCTTCACCTAGAAGAAGTAACAAATTATTACATCCTTGGCACATACAAAAGAAGCAATAATTAGATGA
>JANZLP010000030.1:27633336-27645180 GCA_026930925.1 Chelictinia riocourii | reverse complement strand
AGTAAAGGCACACGAAGAGGATAGGATTCTGGAACAGTAAATGTCGGGATTCTGTATTCCTGAGATGGCACACTTATTCCCATTGACTCCATTACCAGAGGAGGTGTTTTAACCATCTGTGGCAACCTTATGTCATGGGATGATCTTCCACCAAATGGCAACCGGATATTAATTAGAAAACTGTTTTTATTTAAAATGTATCTGATCCGGCCTTCACTAGAAAATAAAAGCGACTCAATTAGAAACTGCAAGTCCATGAAGCATATACAGAAATTTCCATGATTTCTACTATTCCCACGATACTGAGCTTACTTATATGCTTATATCAATGTCCTGACTTCAGGTTTAGAGATAAATGATCATCTATTACTATCAGCATCTTTTAAGCACTCATCTATCAGAATTTATTGAAAGCACTTTTGGTATCAGTGAATTCTGTTGATGTTTTTTTCCCCTTATTTCATAATCAGGGAGACTCATAGGTCAAGTAGTGCTGAAACACTTTCTTTCTGTAAGACCTTGCATTAGAGTTCAAAGGCTCTTGATTCTTTGTTCAGAGCTTAACTAACTTTAGTTCACAGGTGGAGAGTGTCATTCAAGGGGCTAAATACACAACTGTTACAAATCTTGCATTTGATTTTCTGCTCTGAGAATACAAATCTGCTTTATGAACATTAATGAAAACATGTATTGGCATGAAAATGATCCTCAAAAAAAAGGGATTTGAATGAAAATAGCTGACATATAGGACAAAAATCCTCCAAAACCACTGCTGCACTTGTGCAATGTGGCATGCTAAGTACCAGAAAAAGGCAATTATATTCTTAAAAAAAGTGATGTATTCTTACAGAAATGCATGAAAAGTCTTTTTAGCATTAGAAGTTGTAAGAACTGAAATTATAAAGAATTTATCTTTCTGATGATGAGCATTTCAAAAGTTTCATCCAAATATTCAGCATTTATTTTATTCTGAATAAAAATAAATAAAAATCTAACCATTTGACCAGGAGCTAGGACTGGAAAAAATGGATAGTCAGCTGAAAAGCTTGTGGGGAAAAAGTGTAATTATGAAAAGGCAAAACAGGAGGAAACTTGGCCTTAATTTGTACATGAACAATAAGCTGGCAAGGATGCTTTTCTTTGCCTAATTGGTCTTTTATATTACAAAATCTTCTTTTTTACACTTAGAGCTACATCCTAAGCTGAAAATTAAGGAAACAATTTTAAAATCTGTTCCTTTATATCAAATGCTTAAAAAAGCAACATCACAGAGCAGTAGAAGTTCCAATTATTATTATTGTAATGTGCACTGCTGATAAGAACATGGGAAAAAAACCATTTTTTTCCTTGCTTCTACTTAGCTTAGGAACACAATAGAAGCAATAGAGATGTGTGTCATTAACATAGTTTCATATTACCACACTGAAAGATAGTACATGGAAAAACAATGCTGAGAGAGACAAAATTCAAGACTGTTCTCCATCTGTTTTGTAATCCAATCTTACACTAGATTCTGTTGTCTTTTACACTCGTTTCAGCCATCAATATTTCCTTAGCTTATGGGAAAACTATACAGACACATTTCTATTTATCACTGTGATAGCTGTGGGTGTATTCTGAAGATACTACCAAGCAACACAGTTCTTTGAATTCTTATGCATAGGCAGAGCAGCAGTGTGATATGAACACTAAATGGCAAGAACAATATGTGCTAGGAACTGTAAGGAGAGCAAATCCTAGCAGGTGCACAGGCATTTTAAAGTCTAGATCCACTCTGGCTGATTTATAGTCTAATTTCCTAGAAACAGAAGAAATACACTATTCATCTGCATTCCAGTCTCTCTTTTTGTTCATCAAACCCTACTTTTTAGAAATTTTTAACACATTGGATGATTTCTGTCAAATTTGACAGAAGAGTAAATGCCTCAAGGGTAATTACATACATTCAAATTCTGTTCTCTATTAGGTGGAGGAGATGGGCCCAAACTCATGGAAGCATCCAGTCCATATGTGTGCAACCTTGGCATGTGTTGCTTGTGAGCAAGTGACAGAGTCAGACATGGGAAGAGGTCAGGGTACTTTATTGGTGGAGGTCAACCAGGATGTGTAGGGGAATGGGAAGAACAGTCCAATAAGACTGCACAGGAAAAAGTAGAGATATTAGGATTATGGCCAAAGACAAAGGGTCTGTAGGGATACATGACACAAATCTATGGGAAACCTGGCTTCATTAGTTCTATGGCTTAAAGATTGTTGAACGCTGTATTTTTGTTCAGTTCTCATTACTATATAACACAATACTTCAGGATATATTCATATACTGCAGGAGTGACTGCTATAAAGTCCAATCTGTATTAAAGACATGCATAATTTCCTCCATATAATTTCATCTCTCTGGTCTTAAAACTCTTTGTTACAATTCCAACTTTATGCTAATGCTTAGAGCAATTCCACACTGTTCTATAAAACAAAGTAAAATAAAATAGCACAAAAATATGAACAAATATCTATTTTCATTTTCCTGTGTGACTATTCTAATTTATCTCCCTACCTTTTCAGGAAAAGTTCTTCAGGAATGGTGATAACAGGCAGATTAATTTTCTGAATGTTCAGTTCCTGCTGTCCACTTAGTTTGTCTTGCAGAGTCTGGGCATAGGGGACACCTTTTGAGGCCTTTTGCAGCCAGGTGTTGGTTGCCTGCAATGAGGAGACAAGTTTTCCAAAGTAAATAACAAGTTTTAGGACTTCCCAGTAAGTTAGCTGAAAGCCATTGTAACTATCCATATACTGAGCCCTAGGCATCTGATAAAGTGACTGGTTCGATCAAATTAGAATTATACATCTTATTCAATCTGATGAGTGCTTTTCCAAGTAGTTCCTATTTTGGCTTCCATGAGGGAGGCAAGATTTCATCAGGCCTATGTGGTCAAGCTGTAATATCTACTGTAGGTTGAAACATACCACGATAAATTGTGACACAATGTGTCGCAGTGTCATATCTGTATGAGCCACTTTCCGATCCAGCAGTTCATTGGCATGCTTCTCTAAAGTTTTTGGGTAATCTGAAAAGTCAACTGGGAAGCCAGAAGACATTTTTTTCACAGCAGCACTGGCACCTGAATTCCACTCTAGCTCAACTTTCTCTGAATCTGAAAATCATGAATTTAAAAGAAAAGGGTAAAATTAGTAATCTTATTCTGTTTAGGGGTACACTATAAACTAATGTAACAAGTTGTTTAAATTTATAGATTGTATATGTGGATCATGATTTTGCCCCTACCATATCTGAGAAGAACTCTTTCTGAAACTGAGTTTCCATGAGTTGTTGCAGCTGAGCTCATCTGAAGATATCCTTTGGTTGGTGAATAATTAACCAATGCTTCAGTTCTAAGTTCGGTTTGCAGGCGAGGAATGGAAATGGTGCCTCTTAACATTGCCTCTTCCATTCCAGCATATCTGTGAAAGCAAAAAGTAAATGTGAATAAAAAACATTTCACTTTACTTTTTCACTTATGTTTCAGGAGCAATTTCAACTTTTAAAACTATCATAAAGGCATAATAGGTGTTGTTATAAAAAAATAGACTGAATCAAACTTGTAAACTCTGTTCCAATTCAGTGAATGTTTTCAGCTTCTTCTAGTTACTTTGGGAAATCTATGGTAAATTATTATAATGCTACTATGCAGATACACACAATAATAATTCCATATTAATTTCATAATACTGAAATGGATGGAAATATGTACCTGTCTTGATAAAGTACCTGAACCAAATTCTGAACTCCTTACTCAAGCTGAATTCTCTACTACGGATACATACTGTGGCCATGAATCACATAGAAAAAAAACACTTGACAAAATATATTATGCCACTGGGCTTCATTTTCCTTTATTCACATTTATTTTATATGTCTGTAACTTTGTTGACTTGAGCAAACTTCTAATATTATGTTAGTGAAAATGAAAGGGAGTTGAGGTCTCTGACATCTGTCCAAAGCTCCTACTGATATCAGAGGCAATTCTGAATGAACATTACAGCTTGGTCACATCAACTTTCCCCTCCCATTGAAAACAAAGCTCATTTTGAAGACGCTTGTAAAAGTTGCTCTTTAGGAATCAAAATACCTTATGTCTCAATAACTGGTAACATGCCAGAAATTTAAAACCGCAGTAAAACAAAGTAAGCAAAGAACTGTGCATGGTTATTTTAGTCTCAATTAAAGCTGGAAATATGATTTTCTGTGACTGTGTGCCACATTAGGGCCAGTACACAGCTTTGCTCTGTGCACCTAATCCAGATTCTGCAGAGGACAAAGGAGATTTTTCCACTGACTTCCAGGGCCTTTGGACCAAGTCTGCTACTGATTTGTTACCATTCCGGGAGAGCCCCAGACTGACTTTCTTACAGGCAGATGGTGCGCTTCCTCAGGGAACTTTGCCACTTAACGGCCCTGTTCTGCAATTATCAAAATGCACAAGTACAATTATGTGTGTGACTGAGCAAAGCTGGTAACGTGCAGATGTTTGCGTGGATGTTAAATTCTAATAGAAGATGACAGCGAGAGGAATGTATACAGTAAAAATAAGATGATGAGAGATGTGCAGTTAACAAACTCTTACCTTATAGCTAAGTAGAATGTACCTGTGTAGTTCATGTTGCTAAGAGATTGGACCGTATTTACTATTCAAAGCAGCAGAGCATTATAGTATAGAAGCTTTTCTGCTTGGTCCCTTAGCCAAACTCCAGAGCCAAAATGTTTTTATGGTGTAGCTAAATCTGACAGGTACATAACTTCAGAACTTGTGCTTATGTGTGTTTGAAAGTCACAAAACTGTCAAATCACAAACGGCAGGCAGTCCTCTGGGGATGATGTCTCTAGGAGAGAGGATGTTGTACGTGAATGGTGGTATACCCGCAAGGCTGTAGAAGACAGGAGGAAACTCATTAAGAGGTGAAATTTTCATGCAGATACTAAGAGAAAATGTACTTTCAATCAAAACAAAAATCTGGACAAATTTTATTGGCAAGATTGAAATATTGGTTTGAGTTACTTAAGAAAAGTAGGAGAACTCTTAAAGTATGTAATCTTTTTCCCCAATGAAAACCCTCTCCTTCCTTGAGTGAGTCTTTTATGGAAGTAATAGACTGATTAATTTCCTCCATTGAAAGTAAACGCTAGCTTTCGAAAGTTTTAAAGGGAGAATTTAATAGAAAATGGAGAAAACCAGGATTTTTGTTCCCTTTTTGTAAGTGGTCTTATGTTTCAAAAAATGCGTGGGATTAAATAAGGTTATTAGATCCCCATCAGGTGCAAGTTCTAATCTGTCTGCAAAAATTCAATTTGGTAATTAATTTTATTCTTTCCTAGGTTGCACTTGTAGCTCTGTCTCCAGGTCTTTTCAGAGATCATGTAGCTCCATATGCCATGTTTAGCATAATCAAAATAATCATGTAGGTGCAGGGACCTGAGGAAAAGAACTACAACTAGCTATAATTAGACAAATAGCTGTGGAGGGTTAAGAGCATCTTGCTTCATCTCCTCGGGATTTCTGTCGGGGCTGTCACTTTTCTAGCTGCTTGGCGATGACGGTTGCACTTTCATGGTGCCTCGGGAGCGGGTTTGCTGGCTCGTTTGGCTGTTACATACATGGGAAATACGATACAGAAAGTTGTCCTGTATTCAGTTCTGTTTGCAGGGTCATCCTCTTTGAGTTTCTAGAATTTTCAAACCCAGGTCACTGACAGAAGCTCAGGACTTTTGGCTCATGTGTCAGTCTCCAGATTACTCTGCTTTCTGTTCACGGACGTGCCAGGCCAGCATCAGGACCTGTACATGTGCTTCTCTGAATGGAAACCAGTCTTGTCCTTTAAACTGGTAATGACCTACACAACTTGGAAGGGGATCTTTCACATGTGATCCCACCTCTGTCCAGGAATCCCTGAGAGTGTCTCTGTCATTTTCCAGAGACCTTTTGCTGGAGTAACAGTGTTGGGGTTTTTTAAAGTAATCAAAATGGCTCAAAGCTCTCCCAGTGTCTGTCTACATTGTGCCTTTCCCAACCAGGCAAGTGTATTTTCAGCAGCTCCAAACTGAGGCAAATTTTAAAAACTGTAGGCATGATAAGAATGACATGATAAATCTGATTTACTGTAAAGTGCTGCCAGCTCAGGCTTGGCTTTAAAAAACAAAACAAAACAAAACACAAACCCAACAAAACAAAACAACTCAAAACCAATAGAAATAATTCCTTAAAAAATTGTAGTAGCGATAGCCTTGCTTTTAAACAGATGACTAGCCCCTGGCTGAACTTAGCATCTGAAAATACTGGAGCGCTCAGAACCTAAAATAGAGAAGATGGAAAAATTAGACTTACATAAAATCAGTTGTGCTAGCTTTTCACTGGCCACACTCTTTCCTTGTCAATAAGTGATTGATTTATTGGTAATACAGGGCATCTGACATGGATTTTATAGGTGGTAACCTAATAGCTTGAACCAGCTGTTTGTAGCTGCACATTAAAACCTGTGATCCTGGGCTTTCATGCTTCCCTCCCTTCCCCACCTTGGCCTTCTTGCAGCAGGCACAGCAGCATCCTTGTCTTGCAGGAGCTGTGATGCGTTTTTGCTGTTGCCCATGTTTACCCACTTGGTATTTTTTCTTTCCTGCTTTTCATTTATTTTGGACATTTTATAGCAAGTGGTGGTGGTCTTGTGTAGTAGTGTTCCCTGAGGTTTAAGAAGCATTTCGTCATTGCCAGAAATGGTATATAGAATGGTATTCTTTAGAGAAATCGTTTTTTCCCTTATAAAATAAACCTGAACATTTTAAAAGGCATCATATAGAGAAAGTGTGCTGAAGGAATTTGAAGTGTATGGAACGTTCCCGGCTACCTCTTCTGAGGATTTCTTCAGCACTCCTTACTTAGAACCCCCCTGTCAATAGAGGAGGTCTGACAGTTGTCACATACATTAAACAGCACGTTATCTCCAAAGTTAGAAATTGTTTGATAGTCCATGTTATGTGTTGATCAGCCTGGGAGCATCTAACTTCAGTGAAACTCGCTGAGATGATTAATTATTCTTCTTCAGGGTAACTAAATCATATGGCAAAACTAACTTCTATAATTGAGGAAATCCTCGGAGGCACTGAGTGGGGAAACACTCATATTTAAAAGGAGCACTGAAGGCACTTAATGTGTCTTGATGGTATTGAGAAGGATGAATGTCAGTGAAAAACACGCTCATTTTTTTATAAAAAAATAACATTCTAGTGAAATATTGACATGCTCTTTGAATGTAGAAGTGATATGAATAACTCAGTGCACTCAATAACTGTGCATTAGTGGCAAAAATCAGTAAATCTATTGTTTAGACCTGTGAACAGGAAATCAGACTTCTAGTAAAGCTCCCTGTGAACTAGGGGACAAAGTTGCTGTGGGTTTAGCCCAGACGCATGATTTTGTGTGTCATAGAGGTAGAAGATTTTAAAAGGGAATCTATCTATATGCAAATCATCCTTCCACTTCAGTAGCAAAACAGTTTTGCATACGAACATGTGCTGACCACCAGCATGCAAGGAGATTGTGCCTAGAAGAAAACCTTTTGATGTTGATTTGTTTATTTTTATTTAGCTTGGGTTGGTTTTATGTTTTTCACTCTATTACAGTATGTTTGCAAAACCAATGAGGACACCCAGAGTTGACTATTGATGTTTATTGAATCATTCATATCAAATAAACACTTTTGGGAGTCTGACCATGGAAAGTAAAAGCATTCCTTTGAGAGGAGAGAAATCAGAAATCCTTATTGGAAGAAGAGGATGTCTGCTCGTTTCATTTTTAAATATCTGAGGAGAAGTCACGATTTCAAGTGGTAGGACTGGAATGTGGACACGCCAGGGTGGGAGTTCTCGTGTGGGGTGTTCGCAGTCACGTTCACAACTTGCAGTTCAGATGCTCTGGGATGAATCAACCCTTTGCCCTGTGCAGCCTCTTCGATGAAAAGGAGTTTTGTGTGCCAGTTCCAAGTCAAACCATGAAGTCAGTCATCTAATCTGTTCCAGTTGGAACAGTTCCTATCTCTGCTCAGTGCTTACTGTCTGGACAGATTGCAGTGTGCAAGGGTTCGGGTCTCATTAATGTGTCATTTAGAATTGAAAACCTATTCAATTTCATTTTGAAATAATTGGCATATATGTTGTCCTTTTTTCTCTGTCTCTATTAATTTACTGATTTCACTGATGTGAGAGGAAACCATGTAATTATTCCACTTTAGTAGCATCAGAACCGATATTTAAGAGCCTGTTTTAGTCATTTGGGAACAGAAAATTGGACACATATAGCGGGATTATTCTGGGGTCTTGGCCCATAAGGAAATTAGCACTTTTAACTTCCTAAAGCAAGGGAGTTGAAGACCTTCAGTACTTGCCTGTCCTGTTCAGCTGGGTCCTTTAGTTCCTTTAAGTGTGTGACAAAGCCATTAACCTAAATGGAAACATTAATGCACTGGAAGATAGGTGCAGAGGTCAGCAGCAGGAAGCCAGAAGCGAGCGGACAGAATTTTTTAGTGATCTGGCAGTTTACTTCACTAAATGCAAATGATAAACCATTATTTTCTCATTCCTCTGTTTCACTCTCCCATGCTGATCTTTTTCCTGGGTGCTGACGTTTTTCTTCTACCCTGTCTTTGCTAACATCTTCTACTAAATCAAGCAACAGGCTGCCTTTGTTACAGGTGAAGGACTCCTGAGAGTTGCAGGGGCCTGCGTCGTCTGAGCTATCAGAATTCCCACGCCTTTTTCCAGGGCGCTGGTGTTTCTCACCGTATTGGTCATTTAGGTCTACCTCATCCTTCCAGCCTCTTTTGCTAGGACGCTGGTGCTGGTACATCAGGTACCTTCTGCCTGGATGCTGTCTTTTGGAGAACTCTTTCAAGTAGGTTAGCTGTGAACTGGGGATGTCAGCATACTGATCCAGCAGTGACCTTCTCCCAGGATGCTGTCGCTTTCTCAGCTCCAGATAGCCATCAAGGTCATCTTCTATCTCTCTTTTCCCTGGATGCTGCCTCTCCTGAATGTCTCCATAAGATGTGTCTTCCTCAACATCTCTTTTTCCAGGATGCTGTCTCTTCTCCAGGTCATTTAAGTACTTTTTCCCAGGGTGTTGTCTTTTGGAAAGCCGGTCTGGCAGAGGGGTGTTTGATTCTGTCCAAGGAAAAGAGTAGTATTAATGAGCCCCCATAATCCTCACTAAGGAAATTGAAATGGGAATTTGTGGAGTTCTGTAGTGCGGGATCATAATCTGTTGCTCATTGTGCCCATTTAATTGCACAGTTAACTGTATGGTCTTGAATTTGATTACTCTGGGTGGCATCTGTCAAAACAGCTCTGGCACATTTTTAACAAGGCTGGATTGGTACATGAGAAACTAGCTGGAGCCAAATGGGAAGACGTGCAATGGCAAAGCCTAATGTGTTGATTCAGGTAAATGTGTCAGATTCAGGTAAAGGGAGGTGAGTAAAAGGTGCTGAGCAGCTGGAAGAAATCAGCTGCAGAAGCTAGGTATGGGGAAGAGCTGGAAATCATCACGAGACAGGGAAAGGGTAGGGCTGAGACATAAGTAGAAGCAGGGATGTTGAGATTTGAAAGTCAGCTCAGTATTTCCAGCTACCAGTCATAACTCTCTTAGTACCTCTTACTCATTCTTAAGCTCTTTTTAATATTTCAGGCGGGACCAACTCAGCATTTTTGTGGAGAGGGAGGAAGGCTTTTTCTGTGGGCACTGTGGGGCCAGCTCCTCTCTCCACCCTGAAGGGGCTGTGTGCTCCGCGATGGTGGCAGGCACCCATGTGCTGCCTCTTGCAGTCCCGGGTCTGATTTGCTTCCGCCACAGAGCCTCTGCACGCCAGGAGGCAGGGAACACCAGAGCAGCCTCCGGTTCCCAGCCGTGGAAAAGCCCATCTCTGCTGGGCTGTAGGAACCAGTGGGCTGAGGTGGTAGGTGACTGGCGGGACTCCCACCTCCAATTAACATTAAGTACAGGGTCCATAACTGGGGAGTGTCCTCCACATTTCCTCTTAGAGCTTCCCTAGGGAAGTACTTGCCAGGCATGCAGGCACAGTTTTCTGTGACAGGCTTCTGCCTTCTTACTATGCAGCAGCTGCTTCGTGGTGGTACGGCATTGCCTGAGTGGGGTGATCTTAGAGGAGAAAGTGCCTTTTGAGAGCTCTGTGTCAGGGTATTGCCGCAGACCTCCTCTCCTTCCTCTCCTCTTAGTTACAGTAATAAATATACGCATTAGAACCTGGGAACTGTACGCTGGATCTAATGAGCTCAGCCGGGAGCTATGCCAGCATCGCTAGATGGATGTCCCTGGTGTTATACATACCTTTATTCATCTCTGCTTCCTTTTCAGCTTTCTTGAGGACAGACTGAAGAATGAGGCTTTCAGACCTCTGCAGGATGTCATCCAGGGGACTTCTTCCCACGTTCTCACTTCCCTCTGGAAGAGGCTGCCCCACATTGAGGCAAGCACCACACAAGGTCAGGCAGAGGAGTAGCAGTGGCAGCTGGATAGATGGCATTGTGGGATGGGGGTTCCTGCAGCTTCCAGGGGGGAGAGAACAACAGGGGAGGAGGATGGAGCAAACAAACCTAGCAATAATAGCAGTATTTCCAGACACTGAAAAAGAAATATGGCACTGCTATAGGGTTTGAAGTCTCTTATGAGGGTCCTTCCTCATTTCTGGTAATAACCTCTCAGTTTATTTTATATTCTTCAAAGAATCTGTAAATTCTTCGTAATTAAAACCAGGCACTTGTTCATTTTTCTGGCAGAATAAAAATGAACATTTTAAACATTTAACTTCCAGACGCACAGATAGTTCTGAAAGCCAGTGATTTTGCTTTGCTTTCTGCCAAGAGGCAAAAATAATTTCCCTCTTGAACTCTGTGTTAACTGTTGCCCCACATGAGGTACATGCACATATACCTGTACTAACAATCTCCACCAGGCAATTCCCGTGATAAGGGTTCATCTTAAAATAATACTGGGATTTGCAGCACTTTCATTCCACCTTTAGTTAAAGCCCAACTTTAATAATCTATTAATTTTTTAATATCTGTTTCTATACGTTTAAAGTCACTGTGTGTCTGTGGATTTGTTGATATAAGAAAATAGCTATGCTCCATTGGTCAGGGAGATTTCTTGCATTGGGGAAGCACCTTATATTTTTTTCAGAGACATAATAATAATCATACCCTCTATTACCTCTTGGCCAGATAACAATTGTTTTTTCTATTTCTTCTAGCTAGAATTCCTAATGCACTTATCATGGATTTATTTTCCAGTAAGCAGAGTTCCTTCAGTAGAATGGAATAGATCTGTAATACTAGTATAGCAGTCATTCAGATTAATTATATCTTCAGAACATAAAAGAAATGCACAATTTTACAAAGTTCTACAAATTTTTAAAATAGGGAATGCATTTATTACCTCTGTTATTGACAGGTTTCTATCACTTCTGATGAAGTCCTTGGATAACAGCCCTAAGAATATCACATAGGCTATTTGGCTCAGAACAACCTTTAGCAGGAAAGTTAGAATCAGCTAAAAAGGAAATGATTTGGTAAATTACCTGGTTTGTAGTTTCAGATTTTTGCTTGATGCATCTGCCAAGAGGTTGTTTAGTCCTTTAAAGCTGTTTGCACATCTGAGCTTCAAAGTTGCCCTTTTTCTGCTACAGACACACAGAGTATCCAATACAACTGTTGCTAAGTTCTCTTTGGATGGCTTGTGCCTCTGTACTTATACTGTACTGCCTCTGGACCCTAACCACGACACACAC
>JANZLP010000030.1:27156035-27166805 GCA_026930925.1 Chelictinia riocourii | reverse complement strand
TTCTGTGGTGTGAAACCCACCTGCACCAAAAGTGTTTTCTTTTGAAGTCAGAGGGTTAGTGGTGGCATAGACTTCTGGTGGGGATTTGTCAAAGTGCCTGCTGAGCTAGCATAAGCTTTAAAGATTGGAAAACTAATAATCCCTAAACTTATTTCTAACAGTTCTGGAAGCAAACCCACAATGTGTTTTTAAGATTTTCTGTCTTTGTACCTGGGCTCACTTTCCTTGTGGAAGAGAAAAGGGGAAGTAGTGGTTTACACAAACACTTCTGTTTCTCCTGATAGGTCAACCTGTGATAGATAGGATCTTTGAGCAAAACCCAAAGCAGGTTTGTGAACTGTTCAATCCATCTGTTGTTGAAATTGCCTTCACTGGACAACAGCTGTGATGGCTTCCCTGCCTGCGACGATGCAGAATGAAAGTTCCTCTGCACAAATTACCATAAAACATACCCGGGATTCACTGTTGTTGGCAGAGGAGATCATTAAATTACTGCAGTGGATCTGCTGTGCCGCTGCCAAGACTTGCCTATATTTGTAAAATGTTCTCCATTAATGATAGAAGTTTCTCTCCTTAGGAGTTTTTAATGGAAACAGCAAAGCATCATCAGGTGGCTGCTAAGAGAAGCACCTCCTAGTTTTTGTTGGGTTGTCACATCCTTCCGTCATCATTCAAAACTTCCCCGTACGACCAGCACACGTGGCTGGGGAAAAAACCAGTATTTGAGCGTGGTGCGTTTCTGTAAATGGCATTCTGCTACCTGCAGCATTGCCCGCAGCACTCAGAACTTATTAAACACCGGTGTAAATGTGCAGATTCTTTCCTCAGGAGACTGTTCAAGTCTCCCGTTGGTGCTGGGCGGGTGCGTGGGCTACTGGGCCTGCAGCAGGGCTCCAGGCGAAGGTGCTGGTGCGTGGAGTGGAGCGTGTCCACGGGGCCGTGGTCAGATTCAGCCCAAAGTGCTGGGCTCGGTGGCTCAGTCCGTGCAGACCGTGGGTATCAGCGTGTTCCACGTTTTTCTGAATGGACAGACGCGTTCCCCCCGCAGCGTGGCCGGGGGAGCGCGCTCTCGGCATGCCGCCTCTGCTCTACCAAAACGTGATTTGGCCATTACCAGCTAGCGGATTTTCATTTTTATGTGTGGGAGTATGTGCGTGTAATAAAAAGTTGCCTCCTGCTGAGAGGCCTGAATCAGAAGGAGTTTTTGGATCCTTCCTGCGGCTGAGGGTTTTTCATGTGTGTTTCAGCTTCAGTCAGCAGTTCAGACTGAGCAGGCTGCTTTCATGTGTTTTTAATAAAGCAGATTGATCAAGGAGACCACACACAAGAGGAAGGCTGCAGGAAGAGGCCATTGCCGCTGACCAGTGGATAATTTAAGGGAAGCAAATCTTCTACTTTCTCTCTGCTCCTTTAAGGAAGTTGTTTAATTGAAAGGGAATTGTAATAATGAGAATCTAAAATGGAGATCTGCTTGTCCCAGTTACTGCGGTTCGAATCGCAGCCTCTGGGCATTTTAATGAATACACTGTCACATGATATGTACATCTCTGAAGCTGAAATTTGTTTAATTCTTTTATGAGGCAAAGTTTGAAGGCAAAATATTATCGGTTGGTCTATTCATAGCTGTAGTGGGAGGAGAGGGGAATAAAGCCCATGGAAACTTTTTTTTTTTTTAATTTTACCCACTGCCCCTTCTGCCCTCCAGTAAAACTAATTCTGCTAAACTTAAATCTTTAGAGTTCCATCTTTCCTCCAACTTTACTGCTAGCTCTTCCGGGGCTTTCTGCAGCTCTGGCGAGGATGTGGTATTTTGGCTGTTTGACGTTGTTGTTACTTACGCCATCACAAGTGCCGGGTCAGGTGTGCTGCGTGGGTGCAGGAGGTACGGAGCAGCCATACGGCCTGTGTGAAGCTCCGGCCGTCCTGCCTTCGCCCACGCTGGGGAAACAGTGGCACCAAGAAGTTGTTCTGAATTATGAAGGACGTATCTGCCTCTCCAAGGCTGGGCCGGTACAGCAAAGGCAGTGGACCTGGACTGCCAGGCTCTCCCAGAGGAGACTCTTGTGTGTTTGTAGAAGAGAAATTAACGGTTTTGTGGAAAAAAACCCAACAAACCAAAACCCAGCTCCCCAGACATAATAGTAGAGGTCCTTTCATTGATAGAAATCATTTGTGTCTGTGGTGGGTTAGGTATGTTAGGGATAGCTTTCCCCACCCTAAGGGAAATATCCATGCTAACCTTCTTCAAGTGCAAACCAAGCCTGGATGATTTCTCCTCACTGAAACAGTCTGGTCCTACATGAAATTTCTGAATTGCTAAGTCACTGCCCGTCAATGGGTGGTGGTGAATGAATTCCTTGTTTCGCTTTGCTGGTGTGTGCAGCTTTTGCTTTACTTATTAATCTGTCTTTGTCTCAACCCGCGGGTTTTCTCACTTTTACCCTTCCGATTCTCTCCCCCATTCCACCGGGGGAGAGTGGGCGAGCGGCTGCGTGGGGCTTAGTTGCCAGCTGGGGTTAACTCATGACAGTATTCAAAAGGTGAAAGGAGCGTGGTCTAAAAAGCATGACTTCTAAGAGAATTTGATCAAACTGGAACCGTCTTTTCTTAAAAAAACTGGGACAAAGAAATGGAGGAGGTGCATGAGGGTAACACAATTTAAAAATACTATAAGGCATAGGAACAAGGAACAACCTTTTGTCTTTGTCCATGGCAGAAAGGTCAAAACATTATTTCCTTTAAAGTGCAGATATAAATTCTGAGATTAAATGCCAGAATTTTGTTCCCCACTCTTCAACCATGCTAAGGCTAAAGCAGCATGGGATGGAGGAGACTTTCCTGACAGACAGGTACCTAAACTCCTCTTGCTGGCACAGGAGTTGTGAAGCAGGAGGTCCCTACTAGTCCCATCCCTCATTCTGAATTCAGAATTCTTAATTCTTAGTCAGAATTCAGAAGCGGGGGGTATAATCTTGTTGTGGCCCTGCAATGTGCATTGTCACGTTTTCTGTTACACCTGATGTGTCTGATTAGTTCCTGAGTCCAAAAGGATACTGATGCTGCAAGAATACACAACTTCTCCGAGATAACGTGAATACTGATGAGCATCTCCATAGTTTGCATTTGTGTTTTACTAATACCTTTCATGGGAAGCTTTGTTCTCCTAGCAGCTAATTTATTAGCGAGTAAATTGAGGTTTGCATATTAAAAGACCTGCCAAATATCACTTAGGGGCCAGAATAGAGTCTAATAGAATTATAAAGTCCCTTTTTTTTTTCCCAGAAAAGCTATCTTGTAAAGTCTTTTTAATTATTCTCGAGGACGGAATCTTACAAGATCTGTAATGTATTGCAATATCAAAAGAGTTCTATTAATTTACCTGCCATTAAACTCTCTGTGACCCTGCTGTGGGGAGGCAAGGTTTGTAAGACTCCTGGCTGTTCCAACGTCTGTTGTGTTAAACCATGCACTCAAAAGATGTATTAGATGCTCAGCAGTCCTGCTATCTCTGATATTTTGAGCTGAGAAAAATTGGTTTCAGCCTCTTTTCTATAGAACCAGGCTGTTGTATTCAAAGTGGTGGCACAAATGTGCTTTGACCTCTTTCTTTCTGGGAAGTCATCATAATAAGCACCTGTCAGTAAAACTGTCCGTACATAAAAGCTGTTGTTTCAGACCTTTGTTTGTGGCTGGTCAATTGTTTCCAGCTCATCGTTAGTCATTTCTATGGTAGAAAACCGTAATTATTTTAGTGAGTTTTGAATAGACTACACTGACATTTGAGGTAATGTATGTATTGGGAATTAATAAATACTGTATACTACATATAGCAACGTGCGTGGCGCAGTGAGGCTCCATTGACTTTTCTGGGAAATTGCAACTTCTTAAACAGCAGAAGCTTGGCAGGAACTTGAGTGACTTTTGTGACAATGACTCTGCTGAGAACTGTCTTGGCCTGCGCATAACCTGTATGGGCATTGCACCTGAACACGACTGCAAACAGTTTAGCTTAATTGTAATCTGGTTTCTGCAACTATATCCTACAGAGGCGATCTAAATTATGTTACTAAATGGAAATCCTTCTGTTAAGAATATTTGAAAGAAGATTGGCACATACTTACTTAAAAGAGCTTTTGGGGAGCCTGGGGGTTTTGTATTTTTTTAAATCTGTTAAACCTTCTATTTTAAACATAACTGCTTTTAAGTGGGAAGCCTGCGCTGTTTTTTAACATGTGAAACAAACAGTTTGATCACCTACTTGAATTCTATTTTGCACAAAACTATACCTTTGGAATCGTATCCCTGTGCTTCTCATTTGACAGAGCTGCGCAGAAGTGACTGTAGCGGGAGTTTGTGTTGACAGGAAGCTGGTCTCACCATGAGTCACTCTGAAAGGGGGTTTCCATGAGCGAAATGACTGAATACTACTTATTCTGTGTGTCTAAGTAACACACATAAGGAAACTAGATACAACATTTGCAGCGTAAGATTTACCCAAATTAATCTCTGCCTTTTAATGGGATACGGCAAGTACTTAATTTGGTCCCATGAACTATGTTCACTTGCTAACAACTAAGTTGTTTTCACCCCTAGGTGCACTATCATGTGCAAATCAGAAATCTCATTTAGAAAGGTGCATTTCACAGGAAAATATCATCTGGACAGTGAGAGGTCTGAATGCTGCAGATGTATGAAACAGAATGTAACCAAGGTGAGAACAGCGTGTGATGAAAAGACTGCATGAGACTCACATCACATCTGCATTAACTTGGTGTTCCTTTGAGACTGCTGGATGAAAGAATTCATGTCTTTACAAATAATTTTTCAGGGTATTTGTACATGAAGAATAGTGGAAGCAAAATCATGATTCAGGTGATGCTTCCATCTGTGCTTCACTCTTTCTTAAACAGAATTTATTATGTGGAGAGAATACTTGACTCCTGCACATGGAAAGACAATTGGAAGAGAGTAAGAAGTGGAAAACTGTCTGTGTGCTTCCACCTTGCTAGGGAATGTGAGGCGGAAGAAGAAAGGCAGGTGGGGTTCTGAGGAGGATTCAGAATGGTGATACTAGAAGAAAAGGAGGAGCTGGTAAGAGATTTACCTGACTTTGTGACTGCTGCCAGACTTCTGGACAATTCTGAAAACATGCTGAAGAAAATGTTGAGTATCTTCACCCTTTTTAAAGAGAGAGAGAACAGGGGAAATGACCATTTTAAATAAAAAAAAAGAAGTTGTGATATCTCCCTTGCTTTTTTTAAAAAAAACCCGCCACCCACACGAGAATGGTTTTGGGGTCTGCCCGCATTTCTTCTGTGTTTGAACATGGCTGTTACGGTTGGATTCCTGTTCTCAACCATTGCTTCTACAGCGACACAAGGACTTTGCTACCGTGCTCTCTGCTTGCATTTTATATTAACAGCTTTGAATTACTGCTATGTAAATGCTGGCTTAAACCAATTAAAAAAACCCAGAGAAAGTGTTCAGACCTTGCTTGTCTCCTCCTGAGCACTTGACAGTAAGCAGAACAGACGGCACGTCCGACAGCAGGGCACCCAGGACGGTTGCTGTTTAACCTCCTTGGGGCAGCCGGGGAGGAAGGAGGACGCAGCCCCCTCCGCAGCGTGGGTTCAGGATCTGCCTGCCAGATGGGAGCTGCCCGCAAGGCCCAGCTGGAAAGCTTTTGGAGCAGTGGAAGAAAATCTGTGACTTTTTTTTTTCCCCTCCCATTCCCTCTCCGCCGTGTTTACTCTACGTGCTGGCAGTTGCTGCTTCAAGCTGTGGCTTGACTACGTGCCTTGCCACCGGACGCTCCTCTCCCTCCCCTGCAGGCTGAATGACCTTTTTATCAATATTGTTTGTGCTTAATACTGGT
Organism: Chelictinia riocourii; assembly: GCA_026930925.1. Classification (NCBI taxonomy): domain Eukaryota; kingdom Metazoa; phylum Chordata; class Aves; order Accipitriformes; family Accipitridae; genus Chelictinia; species Chelictinia riocourii. The sequence goes on along the minus strand of JANZLP010000030.1, from coordinate 27,160,930 downwards.
ATCGGGAAGGTGCCTGCCTGCAAGGCGGTCCCCTTCTCTTTTGCAAGAGTTGTGCAGGGAGAATCATGATGAGAAACAGCAATGTGTGAACGCTGCATTTTCTATCTGTTCTTCTGCCAAATGCACCAGTTCCTTTGGTCCTCGGTACCTGCACGGTTCGCGTGGTGACTTGTAGAGAGTTATACTTGCTTCAGATTGCTGTGGGTGGACGGACCTTCCTCTTCTAGGAAAAGTAATCCTGACTAACATGTATGCTTACTACTACACTTCCATCCTAAATAATTTTAAAAAGATGATGTCAGTAAGTAAGATGAAAACTCAGATTTGATAGTGAAGTTTCCATTCCAAACCTCCAGTCACCATCGGGTTCTCATGGAACGCCACTGATCTGTATGAATTCATCATACATTTATGTGCTCTTTTAGGCCAGAAACAAACCCCTCTCATGCCCTGGTTTACCTATGAAATTTTCAGTATTACTGTGCTGTGGTGAATGTTCTTTTTAAGCATATATCTGGCTATTTACTTAACAGATCCTACAGCACTGCATTTTTAAGAGGCTAAGGGGAGATGCCTTCTGAGTTAGATATTGTTGAACTCAATCTGTGAAATCAGCTGCGGGGAATCCAGGCTTCACTTGAGCCCCAGCTATTTGTCATTAAATTATGAAAGTATTTTAAAGTGAAACTGGGAGAGTTGTGCAACTCCACAGGGAGCAGAGTCTAGAACAAACTCCAGGTTTAAATTTTCTTACTGTTTTTCTGCAATTTAGTGATTTGTTTGTTCTATATCCATGACTACATAGCTGTTAGAAGCAGACTTTTTTCATCAAATGTGGCTCATATGAAACACTTGCAGTCATCACGGTAATTCCTAGTCCGTTAGTCGCCTGGGCTGTGGATACCAATCCTCTGGCAAGGCCATCTTGCTTTCTAATGTTGCCCCACTGGCGTGCCTCGCCCTGTGCCTGAGAGAATCTCTCCAGCGCAAGACTGTGATTTGTCTTAGCTACAAAATAATGAAGCCAGAGAATCAAGACTTGTTATTTTGGAATTCTGGAACATCATCAGACTCATTTCATAGGGCCAGAGGATGAGCCTTTTGGAGTAATGAATCCAATTTACTGCTGAGACAAATTCCTATCTGCAAGATTTTGTTTCGGAGGACCTGAAAATCCCTCCACAGAGTTACACCCGTTACCTGTGTGTGTTCATTGCTTTTGCAGTTTGCTTTGGTAGCAAGCTGTACTTGTGTTGTGTGTGTTTCGTTTAACGGATGTGTGGTACAGTTTCCCGGGGACCAACTTTCCTGCCTGTTGGTGAAGACTGCAGTGAAAAACAACCTGCACTGTTACGCTACAGTATGTTGGATGTGGCTCCCAGATGGGAATGAAAGGTGTCGATCAAGTAGTTGTGTGTTATTTTGTGGGGTAAATCAGTACATGGAAGTAAACCTTAGGAAGGCGCCAGTCTTCCCGAATTTGTGGCTTTCCTTGCCCAGCAATTACCTAGGGCTTTCATGTCGTAGGAGAGTACAGAGGTGTCAGTCTCTATTTCTGCTGACCTGGTTCTTCTTTTTTAACCTGGATACTCTGTGAACTGGAGCTGGTTTGGATGAGAAGTGACAGCCGAGGGAAGAGGGAGCAACAACTCTTCGGCCATGCTCAAACCTGAGCCGCACTCGCATAGCAAGCCCTTTGTGGATTAGCGGTATTTAATGTTCTGCAGAACACCCAACAAACATAAAAAAATCAGGAAGTACCTGACAAGCCAGACAAGTTGCCAAATGCTATCACTTTTTGAAATCCTAAGATTTCCCTTGGATCATTGCTGTGCGTATATATATATACCTCTGCCCTTTAACACATTTCTATGCATTGCTAGAGCTCCACAGCACTATCTTCAGCACAGAACTAAGGGAGCCTCCATTCTGAATAGAAACATGCCCATCGTGGGAATAAGTTGTGACAGTCTGCCACAAGCAAGTGTTGCTCCAGAAAGGAGGAAAAAGGTTCATTATGTGCAAGAAAAAACTGGAGCATGGACAGATGATTAACAAAATGTAGTAGTGACATCAAACACCTCACAAAACTGAACTATAACCATTTAAAAATTTAAATTATTTTCTTGTGTTTATTTTTGGGCAGCATATCTGAATTACGCTTGCAGTATATCTTCTTCTGCTGGTTCATTTCCTAGAGCTCCTTTAAGTTGCTTGCTATGAAGACTGTACACTTCAGACCTACTCACTCTGTGTTTTCAGCAATTTCAGCTATTGATACCCTTGGCATACTGGAACTGCAGAGCATGTTGTCCAGACAACTGTAAGTCTGCATTTACAAAGCTTCTGAATGGTGAACACATTCAGATAAGTTGAAAATGGATGTAAAACTAGAAGAGAATTAAGGGTTTGTTGCTTTTCAGGGAGATACTTTATAGGAGTTCATGCATGATGCAGACTTCTACTCTAATCAAATCACACATGGAAAGTGGTATTAAGGTTATGGAGAAAGAAGATCAGTTATTTTTCAACTAAGGTAAGTTTGAAAAGACTGAAGTGCATTTTAAACAATTCATGTTCTGTCTCTGATGGCTGTTGCCGAAGGCAGGCTTGAACAGATCCTTTAGGCTGAGCCAGCTTAGTGTAACAGCTTACAACGAAGCGTAGCAGTATACAGCATCAGTATGCTCTACCAGCAAAATTCTTCTTCTGTGGACACAGGTATATCAGGAGAGTTAAACCTTCACCCCAGTATGATAAAGCCATCCACACTACTGAAAAGAAATTTAGGCTAGTAAGAACAATTTCGTCAGAAGTGAGTGGAAATTTTGAGTTGCAGATATCCTGGGACTGAAAGACAGATATGGGGCACTGCACAAAAATGACGCAGTTGAAAAACAGTGATGTAACCTGAGCGTATGCTTTTATTTTAAGGACAGTTCACAGGTTTGTTGACACAGGCAACAGGGAAACCAAAGTGTAAGGCACCTTCCTTACCTGACATTGCGCTTACTAAAATAATTTAGCATTAAATTTGAGGCCTGCAAGGCACACGTATTACCTTCAGGAGGAGACTTCTAGAAGCAGCTTACATGCAAAAGGAGACAGTAGCTCCTGAGGAGTTCCTCCACACCACTGCAGGATGAACCTTTGACTCATAGAATCACAGAATGTTTTGGGTTGAAAGGGACCTTTAATGAACACCTAGCTCCAACCCCACTATCATGGGCACGGACATCTTCCACTAGACCAGGTTGCTCAAAGCTCTCAACCTGACACTTCCACGTCTCTGTGCAAGCTCCTCCAGTGTCTCACCAGCCTCAGCCAGCTGCACTGCCAAGGGCAAGCCAGCGTTACCAGCCCTGCTGGCCTTTACTACCTCACTCTGATTATTTGTCCAACAGCAGGGATTCACACGCCCTAGCAGCCTGCATGTAGCAGAGTCCACAGCTGGTTATGTGATGTGGCCTGGCCACAGGAGCCCATGTAACGCAAGGCACAGGCTGGCTACTTTCTCTAGTACTGCTTCTACAGGAACTGTGGATGAAGAAAAGGAAAGAATAACAACAGTGCAAAAGCCAACAACTGCTAAGGTCTCTGTCATTCTTTAAGAACCCTCAAAATTCAGTTTTGAACAGTGGATATCTTGTCCAAAACAAGATTTGCAACAGATGGCTTAAAAAAAAAATTGCAAATGATTATTGTAAAACAGGGAGGTATGATTCCTGATTCAAGCTCAAATTATCTACAGACTTAAAATATAAGAAAGGTAAGTTTTGTCTTTTGAATCCATTATCTTTTGAATTAAGAAATAAAAAATTTCTGGTATGTAATAAAGACTTAGGAGAAACCAATAAAGAAAAAAAAATACCTTATTTTGAATTTTTGTTTCCAAAACATCAACATGGTTTTGAAATTTCTGTAGCAATAGTTTTGTGAGTCAGTATGGTGGTACAAATGAAATCAGCTCATAGTTGCAGTTCTGTTTCATTTGCTATAGCATTTCTGAGTAAACATACTTGCAAAATGACTCTTCTTGCATTTTGCTAATGAAATTATGTATATTCCACCCTTTGAAGATTGTATTCTCATATGCAAGTTTGTATGAAAAACTGATACGGATCGACAAACATATCTTCATATGATAAAAAGGAGAAAATGTTCTGTGTTTCTTGTGTGGCTTGGAGTGCAGGTTGTTTTTTTTTTATAGATACCTTTAGCCTTATTTTTTCTGTACAGCTTCACAAGATTTTTTTTGCATTGCTACCACCTAATGGTCATAATGTCTTGCCTTAGCTCTAATGGTAGTAATTTGGTCTCGCTCATGTACAGCTTTCAGACAGAAATCATACAATAGCTTTTGTATTTTTATCAAAAAATAAAATAGTAGTAAAATATGAAAATTACTGCCAGACTTTCATCATCCATTTTTTTCTATTTGCATGGTAAAGTCTTTTTTCCTCAGTGTTCCTGAATTTCTAATGATAGAGGGTTATGATTAATTTGCAGATAGAATAACCCTTTTCTGAATGCATACTACTCAATAAATGAACAAGCTGCTTACAGTAATTAATGTCATCCTGTGCTCAAATTGCTTGTGCTAATAAAGCTAATTGGCAACAGCAAGCATTAACTGTGATTAGTCATATGCATCTAATGTCATCACCAGTGCCTATAATTTTCTACATAAGAGGGAATTTCACATCTGTTTTAAATCACTTGTCTCTTGTCTGCATTGGTGTTCTTTCCCGCATTATTGTATCAAAGATTCTTTTACTACAATAGATGACAGAAAAATTGATTTTCTTTTTCAAAGAACTGCACAGTAGAGAACAAGGTAAGAAGCATTTCCAAGTCACTCCTCCTTTTACTGTGATGAGAAAACAGCTAGAAAA